>JAWWLZ010000139.1:53180220-53190255 GCA_035041345.1 Poliocrania exsul | reverse complement strand
ATTCAAATATATTTTTTCTAATAATCTATTTGTCACAATGAAAGTGCATGTAACCCTGATTAAAATGAAATAATGGAGCAAACTGTATTTTTATATTCATTCAAGTCTTATTCTTCTCCCCCATCAACTCTATAGTGCTTTTTCAAATATCTAATTTCTGAATAAAATTAATCATTTTCCTTTTCAAGGCCTTGCATTTTGAGCCTGTGGCATGTTTATTATTAAAACTTGAATAGCTACAGTGTTCAACAAGACAGGATTGTTTCATCTGACTTGAGTGATCTAAAATTATGTACCTAATTTAAATTCCTCAATATTTAGTGAAGGATATTTTGTTTCTATTAAATATCTTCCTAGGTGAGATACATTTTTGTAGTTCTGTCCTTTGTAGTGAGATGTAGCTGACTATCTGAGATTTTGTGCCCAAGTTTATGTTTTTGTCCAATTTATAGAAAATGTGTTGACCCTTTAAAAATCACTATGCCTTTAAATTTAAGACATTTAAGTTTAAAGAATAATTTGGACAACTTAGATGAATAAACAGTAAACAAACTATGAGGACTATATTATGTATAAAAAAGTATAAAATATTGACTCTCTTACGTAATTTTGGAAAATATTTCAAATGCAGGTTTTGGAAAATATGTCGTCATCAATAAAATTTTGGTGACCAATGCAAAAATCATTATTCCTGATCACTTACAAAATTAATTAATTTGTATATCTGTATTTAATATATTTGTAGATCTGATCTATTAGACTTAAAGTGCCTTGTTTCAGTATTCATATACATTTAGAATTTGATCCTATTCTTCCAGGAGTTATTGTTGAATTTTCCTAAGATTTGAAGCTGTGACTCTCCCTGTTGATGTTGGGCTAGTCTTTTCTTGTGAACATAGCTGAAAAGAAAATATTCTCAATAATATTAATAATCAACCTTTTTAACAATGACAGCACATGTGTGAGACTTAGGACTCAAATAGTTCCAATTTCATGAATAATATAAATAATTCAAATTTTTTCTAGAGTTATTTTTTTTTTCCTTTTTAATCTAGTAAATTCTATATAGAACACTGCAGTCTATTTTCAGCTTATTTAAAATGTTTCATCTAATATTAGCAGCAGGAAAACTTCATGTTACTTAAAAGAAAACATTACTTTTGCATCAGTGCTTTGTTAATACTAAAGTTTCATATTTTGAAAGGTTCATATATGCTTTAGCTATCTGGATCTGTGATTTCAATGGCATTCTGGCAAAGATCCCTTTGCAGATGGAAGTGTTTCTTTATGCGTCAAAAAAAACATAGAGAAAGCAATTTTTATAAATTGTCTCTGTCTACATAAGCAAATGGAACATCGCAAGAGGTATTGATCTGTATGGTGAAACAATGGGTTCTGACACTGATTTTCATACTGTATGCATTCTGTGGAGATTTATTGTGGACTAGCTCTAGTTTGATCCTGTGAACTGAGCTCCTTTTTTTTCAGGCTATCTAGGACAGCTTTTGGAGCACATCCTTTGTTGGAATTGGATCCAAAAGGGTCCAATATATTTGCTTCAAGTTCTTCCAAAGATACCAAAGTACAAAAATTTGGGATGCTAAGGAGATTAGTTTCTGTAGTCTGTGCCTTATGTAAAGTAAAATATTTTTATGTCTCTCCATGTATTCATTTATATATATATCTTTGTGTGCCAGAACCTCAAATGATATATGTACCTATATGAGTATTGCTTAATTGGATGAATTGTTTCTATCACATCACTTTTTAACCCACTTGAACTCGAGACAACTAAAGGATGATCATTCTATAGCCTCTGAAAAGTATGTGTGGACAGACTCTCTGGTTTCACCATTTCTTAAGGGGCAGTTTTTTGTAAATGACTTTTGAAATTGGTTTATGAATGTATCCCTCCCATTTTAAGTCTCTTTAGTGCCTGATAACTAGGGTAAAATATTATATTCTTTTATTTTCAACACATCAAATTTTAAAATATTCCAGATTCAAGAGAAGTTGCTGATGATCTCAACACAAGTATTTGGGTGATTGAGCTGGTGGAATGGAAATACATGTTTTGTTTGTTTTCAGAGAATTGTATTTGAACCAAAGAAAAAACTTTAATGAAACAGTGTAGCAAGTACACAGATATAAAAATTTCTTATGCTGAGAGACAGGGGCTGAGAGACACAGCAGTCTCTATGAACTCATATCCCTAATATGTCTGCTGAAAACCAAAGCAAAACAAACTCTTCCATGAAAGACAGCCATTGTGAAGGTGTAAGTAGTGAGTATTACAGGATACAGGACACTTAGCTAAATGGTGCCTTAATAATAAATTTTGATCAAAGTGTTCAGAGGATTTCAATAAAAATTATTAGCAAGAATTAGAGTAGAATACTGGAAACTAATGCAATCAGTTCAGAAAAAGAAATACTAGTTACACTGACATTGTGTTTAATCTTCATGAAAGATATAGGACAAGCTTTTGTTTTAAGAAAATAGAAATATGATAAAAATCTTAATTCATGTTGTAATTGTTCTTGGTAAGATGAAGTACAACTTCACCCAATTCTTTCTTGCAGTAGAATAATAAGAGTGCATTTCAGGGTCTCAGATGCTTTGTTTTCACTATTTTCAAACAATGGGATACTGAAGTGATAAAATATATATTTTTAGGAACAGGCAAAAGAGTATGCTACAATTCTTTTTACCATATCTGATAGAGATTCCCATTTATGCTTGGTTGCTTTATGCTCACCTTTCAATAGCCAGCAAGGACTCTTGTGAAATACTAAGAATATTGGCTTCACTTTAAAGCCTTGTAAGATCTTGTTTAATTTTTTCTAAATGAACTTGTGTGTTATATTTTGATATAAGGATTCTATCACAAAAGAGAATTATATCTTTGAGAAAGGGATATTCTTCATTTTATTGATTCTTCTCTGATGATAATCACTGAAATAAAAGACATGCCTTTTATTTGTTTACTTATAACAGAAACAAGAATTATTAGGAATCTACTTAATGTACCTAGGTGAATAAGAGAAATTTTGGTCTTCTCAGAAGTTCTTGTTTTGATTCAGAAAGGCAAGTTTGAATAAAAGAAAAGAGAGGATATTTGAGAAAAGCACCAAACTGAAAAGGAAAAAAGTATGTTTGAATGTTACAGTAAGATGCCCATAATGTAAAATGCTTTATGAAATATTATTCCTGAATAGAAAATCTTAACATGTAGCCTTGGGCTTAAACAAATAGATATTAATGGATGTGTATTTCATATTTATGCAGAAGAAACAAAATATGCTTCTGATTAATGACCAGGACATCACTACTGCAACTAAAGTTAATAAAAATGAAACCAAAATAAATTAAAATAATGATGGGAAGTCTAGAATTCTTACCTGATCACTGAGCCAATCACAATTCATCACAGGTGATGTTTGCTACAGAGCTATAATATTAGAATATTTATTTTATACAAGTCCTGTTAAAAATTACAATTGTCACTACATTTTGCTAAATTTAAAAGGAAAAAAAAAATTCTTAGTGTGTTTCTCCTCTTTTATCCTGCTGCTGTAATACTAATCTCAGATGTTTCAGTTTTCTCATTAAAAAAAAAATAATGCTGGTTTAATTTAGTTTCCTGACAATCTTATATTAACCACAATGACAGAAGTTTAGAACAATAGAAATATATTATTTGAATGGGGAAATTTTGTGTGGGTTGAAACTATTCATGCAGAATAGGAATCCCTCATTAATATTTTGTTTGTCTTCCGACAAGCTTCCAGCAATTAAGAATGAATAGAAAGAAAAGGATAATGACATGTTTTATAAAAATTCAAGTGCTAAAGAAACACTTTGAATTTATGTGATCAATTGATGTATCTCTTCTGCCTATTTTCAGATCTGCCCTGTGCACATCTCAGTGTCATTGTATTAGTCTTGCAAGCAACTTGACGTTGATTGACTTTCTAAAGCTAATAGGAATTATTTATGTTTGACTCATCAGCAGTGCTTTGGTGCAAACTGAAACAAAGAAGTTCCATTCAAACATAAGAGAAACCTTTCTTAGTATAAGAGTAACAAAACTGTGGAACAGCTTGCTCAGAGAGGCTGTGGAGTCTCCATTCTTGAAGATACAAAAAACCTGACTGATTACATCCCTGGCCAAAGTGCTCTAGCTGACTCTACTCTAAGCAGGAGTATTGGACTAGGTGATCTCCAGAGTTGGCTCCTAGGCCAAATTAAATCTTAGCAAATAGCCCAAGATATCACACATTATTAAAAGTGGGAAGTAATTTGAGTAAGGGAAAAGTAAGAATCTTAGTTTCTAGTATTCCAGGGTATTGGGTAATGTCCAAGCTAATGCTGGATGAACTGATAGAAATACTTGAAAGTCTCCTTTAGCTTGGTCCTCAGTTTAATTTTCTCAGCAATTTTTTTATGCTTCTCTACATATTAAGTTGCATCTTGGATTGCATTTTGCGGTTTTTTAATGTTTTAAATCATTATGCTTTTGAGAGGTAGATACTGTGACAGCAGAAAGGCCTAGAAGTCTTACTATTTTTATCCAAATGCTAAGGAATTAAGAGAGAAAATTGCCAACTCTTCCTTCTTATACCTTAGTGCATCTACTTTATCCAGAATCAGTTGGGAGGCAACTAACTGGGAAAGGGTTGATGATTGCAAGCTTAGCTCTCAAAATGATTAAACATAAAAAGGATTCACTGTTCCACCCCACTATTATATTCCAAATGCGTCAGGATTTGAACAGACAGTATTTACATTGCTGATAGCAATTGATATACAGAAACCATGATAGAATACAATCCATAAGCAATGTGAAGTAACAGGCAATATAACACCAAACTGGAAATTTTAGGATATGAAAGGAAATATCTCTCATATTAGTGAAAAAGTGTCATTATTAAACCTCATGGAGCTGTATGGATATATTGCTTTTCATCAACTCTATCCCTACTGTCAAGCTCCAGAATTAGAGTTCGTTGTGAACTGAAAATATAATGTAATTTTGAGTTCTAGGTTTGATAGGGGTGAATTATTTAATACAGCCTGAGATAAACATTGTACCATAGATTAAGTTAATAGGAATCAGTTATTAGAGGTAGCAGGAAGCATAAGTCTTTGGCATTGCAGTGATTTTTGTTCTGTGGATGAAGGGAAAAGAAAATATCTTTTTTTTATGAAATAGAGATGAAACAAGGAAACAATGGTGATTTACCATTGGGGTATAATGCAAAGGTATATCTTTTCTCTGTGATCTGATCATCTCCAGGATCAGATATGATTAGGAGTAACTCCATATGTTGTTCTCTGAAAATATGATATCAGTTTTCAGAGGGGAAAAATTATCAAACCTCTTGTCTTCTTTACTAAACAAGAATACAGTAAGGACTATCCCTAGTAGGGACTAGTAAAGGCTTAGGGTTGCTGTTTTGCTGGGAAGGACAAATTGAACAGCTAGTAGATTTATTTGGGTAAAAGCAGCTCTGCCATGTTGATTCTCAGTGCTGGGAGATGAAGCTGTGTTAATGCTGTGCAATGAAAATCAAAAAAGCTAAATACAACTCTCTCTCCTCATAGGTAGATGCCTTAGTTTGTCAGCACTTGGAAATTTCTCATTTCTATTTTCCTGTGAAAAATACTGATGTAGTTTTACAAATGGAAATACAAAATTAAGAATGTAGTCTAGTTTTGCTTGTTGAAGTGCAGCTTGTGCCCATATTTTTGATAATGCAATAAAAGCATGAGATAAACCAGATTTTTACCAATAATTTTTGGAAATATTAATCCTAGTCTTTATCCTCTTTCCCTCCTGTTTCTCTCCTTAATATGCAATTTTATTTGAAATCTCAAGTGTTACAGATTAGGATATAATCAAACAGTATTTCATAGTATTTATTATGTATCAACATTCTAGTGTTCATCAATTTCTTCGTAGGGATTTAAACTCATTTAATTGAAATGTTCGCAACAATTAAGGGAGTATTATGAGTTACATGAACACTAACATGCATACACATACACACAGGGTTTTTCCAGATGCATTTTATAGCAATCCTATACTTATGTGTTTTTATCAATTTTATCTTTAAGATGTCCTAGTTTTTTGGGTGTAAAAATTAGGTGCCATAATTAGTTTAATCTTAATATTCAATGAGAATATAAAACTCAGTATCTTTTATAAGTGATAGTTCTGTTATGATAATCGATATGTTTACCCAGATTATACTGTCTCAAGTATATGGTGTTTTGCATGTCAGAAACAATGACACGTTGGAAAGGAGACAGTAAACCGCAATACAGATATTCAGGTTTTCTTGTTCTTAAAATTCATTATAGTAATCACATGCAGGTAACTATGCAGGTAGCAAACATATATTATGAGCCAAGTCTATTTCTTTATATCAAAAAAGCACAGGCCATGATGTTATTCATTAAGACATGATGCATTCAAAATTTGCAATACATTTACATGAGCAGATATGTCTCTCAGAATCAATGAAATATAGAGGTCAGAATTCTGATGTTTGTACTGGAAGTAGAAGTGTAATAAATGCTACAGAATAAGAACATATTTACATGCACATCTTTCTTGCAGAAAGGATTTTATCATCATTATGTCATCCTCATTGATACTCTGTGCAATGGTTGAATTGGCTCTACTGAACTGAATACTCTGTGTTTTAGTTTTATGTCAGATAATTCCTACTCAGTACAGCACTTAAGAAGAAAGTAAGATGAACGCCCAGATCTGTGTAAAAATTATTATTAATAACTTAGAAAAAATACATAAAATTTATTTTAGTTTTGATGATAAGTAGTGATCTTCTTAGGGAATTTTTTGCCTAAGCTATAAAATGGCTCAACTTTGCATCTGTCACTCCTATTCTTCCCTAAATGCCATCTAGGTAACACATGTGTTTAAAAGAATATGTGAGGATGATCAGGATTCTCCTGAATCTTTTATAGTTCTTTCCAAAATTTATTTTAAAAAACATTCTTGTGGTAACTACAGATATGATAAACAGATGTTCTGTGCTTGTGATCTAGTTGGAACTGATTTCCAAAAAATCAATGGGAAAGGGAACATAAAGTTCCAAATACTTAAGATTTTTTTTAATTCTCATTTTAAGTTCACTCTGTTCTTGCAGTAACTGTAGATTATGCAAAATGGTTTTGGTGTTGAAGAATACCTTCAGTGCCAGCAGCTCGGTGTGCAGCTGCAGTGCAAGCTGCAGGTTGAGCCTCTTGCTGGTTGCAGTCCCAGGCAAGAAGCCTTGGACTGCCAACTCTTTGCATAACAAAGGCCGCAGGGACCTGCGGCCTAGCCAGGTAAGTGGACACTCAGAGACAGGACAGGAGCTCATTATGCCCAGACTTCGGGTGCTTAGACTGTGACAGTATAAAAGCCCTCGGTTTTCTTTATTAGTAGTCCCTCTTCAAAGGCACCCACCTGGCGCTGTTATTTTGTTATTTAGTTATTGCACCAAGATGAAATTATTTTAAGAATTAGGATGTCTGAGGCTCTGCTATGGGAAGTCTGGGGTCAAGCCGGTAAAGAAATCTGGTCTGACTGTGAGTGTGGGATGTGTAGCTCTGAAGGGGTCTTGGTCCCAGTTCAGGTGGTGCAAATGTGACTGCCACAGTGGCTCCTGGATGGTCAGACAGGGAAGTTTCTTTAACAATGGTACACCATGTCTTTTCCATAAAGTGATGCCAGGCAGGTGATTATACCTAGAAAAGTAGGTAGAGTTGAGTCATCATGATCATTGAGTAAAATTTCAAAAAATATCTTTAGGGAAAAGGTGGCAGTATTTGTTTTCTCAAGTTAAATCTCTAACAAAAAATTCTAAAGAAATTATGCCAAAGTGGTCTTCAGTAGATTTTGCAAGTAGGATCAATGTATACTGTGTGGCAAATATGAACAATAAGCTTTGCATCCCACCCTTGAATTCTGCAGGTTCTCTATCTCTAAGTTCCGTACTCTGCAGTTATCCACTGTCAGAGCTGCTACTTTTCCGAGATGAAAACTGAATAAGGATCAGGGTCATAATCTTTTAAGGGCAGATTCCATTGTGCTTAGCTCTGGGTTATAGGGCATTAGTTTTACTACCTCGCTGCCATCAAAAGATCAGAGAATATTCTGAGTTGGAAGGGACCCACAAGGCTTATCAAGCCCTGTACAGGACCATCCCCAAGAGTGACACCAAGTGCTTGAGAGCATTGTCCAAGTGTTTGAGAGCATTGTCTAAATGCTTCTTGAACTCTGTCAGGCTTGGTGCTGTGACCATTTCCCTGGGGAGCGTGTTCCAATGCCCAGCCACCCTCTGGATGAAGAACCTTTTTCTAATACCTAACCTAAACTTCCTGACACAACTTCAGGCCATTCCTTTGGCTCCTGACACGGTTGCTAGAGATCAATGTCTACCCCTCCTCTTCCCCTCATGAGGAAGTTGTAGACCATTAACCTCCGTGCTTAACCTGTAAGCCAACTGCTCACCCACCACATGACATGTTTATCCAGCTGTGTGCTGGATATTTTGTCCAGAAAGATCCTGTGAGAGACAGTATCAAAAGCTTTACTGAAACCCAAAAGGATTATATCAACTGGCCTTGATCACCTACATGGGTTACCTCGTCATAAAAGGAAATCAGGTGTGAGAAGCAGGACTTTCTCCTCATGAAGCCATGCTGGTTTTGACCAAGGTCCGCAGGATCTTTTTAAAAAGTGTTTGCTGAAATATGGCCTGTGGGTCCTTGGATGTCTGAGAGTTGTCAGGTTATCGTATGGATATCAGGTTGATAGGGCCTCTCATATATAGATGTTAGTTTCCTATGTGAAGTTTGATAACAGGGAAACATAGCAGTTTGTGGCCAAATATGGAAATGGCTTACTCAATTTGCGCATTTTCTCAGCGTGTCACAGTATCTCCAGAAGCTAATTCATTTCTTGAGAGATAGTACGATAATCAGAAATAGCCTGTGGGATGGTCTAAGTAAATTCAAACCTGGGAGATTCACAGTTTGCATCATTGGTCCAGAGCTAAATAGTAATTGATGCATAGTTACAGATTACAGCATCTCATTGCCTGAAGTTTTGGTCCATCAAGCAGTTAACAGTAAAGTATTTCTAGCAACAGTCATCTTTATAAAATTTTTGTCTACTTGTGCGAGGAAGACTTAGCATTGTATTTGTACTCCGACCTCTTTGTCAT
Source organism: Poliocrania exsul (assembly GCA_035041345.1). Taxonomy (NCBI): domain Eukaryota; kingdom Metazoa; phylum Chordata; class Aves; order Passeriformes; family Thamnophilidae; genus Poliocrania; species Poliocrania exsul. The sequence goes on along the minus strand of JAWWLZ010000139.1, from coordinate 53,181,013 downwards.
CAGTACTGAATATCTTTATATCTTAAAAATTTGTATCCTCAAAAGAATTGTGAAAATTGAATGTAAAAATTCTAACTGAAACTACACCAACTCCTCTACTTGCAAACCTGATGTGAACTTCTGGTCTTGAGGGCTTGTGTAAGTGGTTGTAGTTGCTCTTTTCTCCCTTCTTGCCTGCATATACAGTTCCATCCTACAGTGACTGGAGATGCCAATGGGTGTGATATATGCCCATATCACATTCTAACATAGGGCTTGAAACATCTGAATTGAAAGGCAGGATTCAGCAACTCTACCTCAAAGTCTGAAGAGTGTCTTATAAAATGTGTCTAGTGGTGTTTGTTTCATAAGGTGCGTGTTAGAACATCGGACATTTTTCTGTAGCCTTCTGAACAGCAAGTCATTTCAAATGTATCATAAATTATTTTAAATGTATCATTGCTGTTTGAATGTAGTTCAAATTGTAGGAGAATCCCCTAGCTTATTACTGAAAATCCCACCTGTCCTCAGTGTCCTCTGAAATGTGAAGGATTGACTCTCCCACTTCCTGGGATGCTCACTGGTGCCAAGGTTCAGCGTGTAGGCTTCCAGAGCAACAGTAATATCTGTCATTTTGAATGAATACAAATCTCTAACAATCTATGTTTGTACAGTCCCGGTGGAAACGTGTGGTGTCAGCTGTGCTCGCAGTACTTTAAAGGCTTTATTAAGTCAGCTGGCAGCACACCCTGTCTCCAGGCACTGACTTTTATGGCAAAGGACCTAAGAGATGGGGTTTTTCCCCTCATTCCCG
>JAWWLZ010000139.1:53140832-53152260 GCA_035041345.1 Poliocrania exsul | reverse complement strand
TTTTTTCTTTCTGGAAAACTGATAAATGTTTTCCATTTTACAGAATACCTATTTTCAAATATAACATACTAGTAAGTATGTATTAAAAAGCTTGCAGTGGTGGCAGGTATATGAAAAAAACCATGGATTTTTAGGAAACTTGTAGGAGTTGAAGGGCTGATAGTAAGGCTTTGATTTATAGTCATCATCATTATATTACATTTAGATATTTTTAATAAATATAGCAATATATAAGATTTAATGATAGTGCCTGAGAAATTGGGGCTTGCCTTAAACATTATATAATTATTTTTAAGTAGCCTTAGAACTGAAAGAAAAAAAAAAGTACTAATTTTTTGTAGACAGACATTAACTTGTTGCCCATGGGAAAAGACATATGCAGTCCCAGTTCTAGTCTTTGGTTACAAGACTAGAACTACAGTGAAATACTGAGAGAAAGTCTTGCTAATGCTACAATTTTAGTCCTGTAAAATTTAAATTCTATGGCTTTGTTATAGTTATGGAGTTTGGTTTATGGTTTTGTTTTGTCTTTTTTTTAAGTAAGCATTTTGTATATAAAACTTGGTCCTTACTATTTCACTACTAATCAACAAGTTAAAAGTCATCCTGCTCACTTCTGATTTACTATTTGTCATCTGAATGGTATTAGTTTAAAACTAAAGCATAGATAAGAGTTTCCTGATACTCCATAACAACACAGAGCTTGAAATTAGTTGCCTAAAAGGCATATCATTGTGTAAAACTTTTCATGTCTGAATTAGTCTCTGAAGGAATCTGCCTTTCTCTGTTTGCAATAGAGGACCAAAAAATTACTTAATCCTTTCCATAGATGCTAGATAACACAGGTTGAGCTTATGTTTCCTTAATCATTTTAAAACAGTCTAAATTAGGCACCTCTACTTGTAGGTTATACATCTATAAAACAATATTTGAAACTTCAGAAGTCTTTCGTTGTCATTCCCTTGTCTATAGAATCAGTTCACAATGGAAGAGCATTTGTCAAATCCAGGTTCATAGTGTGATCAAGCCCAAACCCAGACTGAGCCCTGATCAGGACGGCGTTCCACTTGATCTTGAAAATCTCTAAGGACAGATTCCAGAACCTCGCTGGGTTACTTGGTCCAATGCTCAGTTTCTTCACAGTTATGTAGTTCTTCCTCTTATGTCCTCAGAACTTCCCCTGTCTCAATATATAACCACTACCTCTTGGCCTACTGCTCTGCATTTCAGTGAGGAGTCTCACACTTCTCAGTAACTTTGTCTTAAGGTCTTCTCCAGCAGTGAAATTATGTTTTTAGTAAAAACACTGTAATTCACTTAGTTGTTAATTATTTGCAAGTAAAGGTTAAATTCTGCAGTTCAAGGAGGGGGGTGGAGAATTGTTTTATGGACAAAACCATCCTTAACTTCTTCAGTCAAATAACTTGCTGATTTTTCGGTGATGTGGATTGAAGCTCAAATGAACAGCTTTTCTTTCCTCTCTATTCCTAGCTTCTAGTGGATTGTTAAAGTATCATCTGTAGCATATTAAGCAGCAGGTGGTCAATAGGCTATGCACTGAAACACGTCATCAGGTTGCTGCAGTGCAGATTATTCTTGGTCATCAGAGAGAATGCAGATATCAGAGTTGCTTATCAAAACCCCCCACACAGTTAATGAACCATGTTCAATTTTCGTGGCTTTCACTGCATTGATACTGGCAAATGGGTTGCAGCAAATTGCAGCCAAGTTGTTTAGCCAGACCTGATCCTCATTCAATATAGTTCATGTTGGTTTACCAGTAAGGTCAGAAGGACACTTCCTGAAATGTCCTTATTATATTAACATCTATTGTGGTGGTTTCATTTAGTTTTATTTTGACTTTCCTGGTTTCTTTTTTTTGTTGATACATTTTTTATATATTATTAATAAACCTTCATTTTCTCATATGAAGAGGATATATCAGTATGAATGTAGCAGTGACCATAAATAAATTATTTTAATCTGATGTAATAAATGATTAGACAGAATAAAAAATTCTTAATCTTGGTGTGTTATTCTAATTTTTTTATTATTTAATAGTTCTAGAAAAAAACATTTTGTGACACTTTCTACAGATGGATGACTAGATACCAGCCTTTGGGCTAACCCTTCCTCTTTACAGAAATAAAGGAAGACAAGTAACTTCTTTTTTAGTTAAATTGTGGCACATGCTAATTTTCCAAATCAGAGATATCAGAAGTCACTTTCAAAAGTTGTCCAAGACCTTTGGAAAATGCTCTCAAGGCACATGGTGTGATTCTTGGGGTTGTCCTGTGTAGAGGTCCTGGAGCTGGGCTCAGTGCTCCTTGTGGGTTCCTTCCAACTCAGGATATTCTGTGATTCTGTGGTTTTCTGGATGAATATTTTCAGCTCACAAGCATGAGAAGATAAGTCTTTTAGGACCATACAATGTAGACCCAAATTTTATCCTGTTAAAGTGACCATGTTTCACTTTTTTTGTAATGTGAGTTAGTCTGTTAATAAAAATTCAGCCATCTCCAGTTTTATGTTTTTGATGAGTTGACAGTTAAAAGGCTTGAAATTAGGTGTGGCAGATGCAAAATAAGTTCTTATCATTAAATTGAAAAAGAAAATTAACTGCCAAGATCTTCTGCTTACAGATAAAAAAAAGAGTAGAATATTCTTGTGAAAGAAGAGATAGAGGCCTCATATGAACATTTGTAATTGTAGAGCAAGGAACATCTCTTGCTCGAAGGCTACTTTGTTAACCCAGTAGGAATTTCTAGAATTATGTTATGATAAATAGTTATATCTACCAGCTACTGCTAAGATTTTTCAAAGATATGTAGTTGTTTATCTCCTTTCCTTAAGCACTCATCTATCATTTAAGTGTCACTGATAGCCTCAAAACAACTCAGCTGAATCTAATCTTTCAAGCATTTACACTCTTATTGGTGGATATATACAGAGGCATTAAATTGTTGCTACCTTCCTACACCCTTAAGCTCTGGTGTTAGACAAAATCCCAAAACTGTGAACAGGGATTCTCAGAATATGTATTTTCCATCTTTTTTTTTTTTTCCCCCTTAGCTCGCTTAAGGTCCTCTAAGCTATTTGTTTGGGCTTCTTTTATGCCAGCATAGATAGTAATGAAAGAATTTAGCAGTACAGATATGCTGGGATCCAACCTTTGAAATTCATGCTCCCACAAAGCCTGTGAGTGCCTAAACCACCAAGTGTTATCCAGTGACTGTCTTGCATAAAACGAATAAAGAGCTCCTAGCCTGGGATATAAGATTCTCCATCTTTGACTGCTGTAATCATAGGGAAATCATAGTTTCTTTTCCCAGGACTGGGTCAGTAATATGTGCTCAATAATGGGTGAGATGAAGTATACAGAATTTCTAAAGACCAAGGGTTCTCCCGACCCAGAGTCTAGCACTTGGACACATATTTCTGATTTCTCAGACTTGTGTTTTATCTTTAGCCCTGTGAGATTGTATTTTTACCACAAAACAAGAGTATCTAGTGTGCAATTCTTTACAGATTCCTCAACTTAGCTTGTAACTTTGTGGTTAACACAACCTTCTGTGGTTGTGACAAAACTTTACAAAAGCAAAGTATTAAATACTAGTAGATTGGCTTTTACTTTCATAAAGAGGGTCAGTGTGAGTTTTACCTTTAACATATTTCATTTAATCTATTAGTGCTATAATTCATGAAAAATACCTACTTCTTTTACACCTCCATTAAAAGGATTTCCTTATCATTGAATCGTAGAATGGTTTGGGTTGGAAGAGACCTTAAAAGTCACCTAGTAAATCTTCCTTATGAAAGGATTTCCATCATAAACAGCTGCAAAATCTGTCTTGCAGAAAGATTTGACTGAAAAAGTAGATACCTAATTTTCTTATCTGAACTTACAGCCTATGGAATAAACCATGTTTGTATTTGCTGATACCTTCACATGTGAATGAAACATTCTGTATACCGAATTTTCTCCCCCCAAAAAACCAAAACAAACAACAACAACAACCAACCAAGCAAGCAAACAAAACAGTGTCACATTATGAATAGGAGCGAAAGAACAAAAGTTGTATCTGAGAAGGCAAGAAATGAAGGGGATAAAGAAAACAGTCATTTTTGGTTGACATTCCACATGTGGCATAAACCTGAAGAGCTCATACTTCTTGCATCATTCTTCTTTAGTTTTAATTTTGTACCTCTCCTTTTCATTTTAATTTCCTAGAACAATTTATCTAAAAAGAAATTAAATAAATTCTTATGTGTCAATTAATTTTATTTTTTTTCTATAGTAACATATAAAATGCAATTTCCAAATTCAACATTGGATTTCTTATCTTGTGGACATGACAGATGTTCAGCTTCTCATCAGGCTTAGCAATATGACTGTTTCTCAGTTAAATAAATCTCTTTTAGCTTTTTTTTTTTTTTAAGAACATGTTGTTAATGAAAGTATTGCTGACCTGAGTATATTTTTGGTAACTGAAGTGTTCCTAGTGTAAAGAGAATACTTACGTATCTGCTCTTAATGGATATAGTTTTGCAGTAAATCTGTCTATTTAAAGACTCCTTTTCCATATTATTTTCTAAATAAGATAGAGTTATAGAGTTGGAACTGACCTTAACCTTTTAAGTAGTAGAAACTGGCTAAACAAATTATCAGTGTAGACTCTGAAATTATTTATGTTGAATGCACTTTGAAAAATAAGTCTAAAATGCTTAAGTATTAATGCTGAACTCTGAAGTATAAGTTGCTGACTTCAAACAAAGCAGAGAGTAAGCATCTGAAGATAACAGATTACCACTCTTGGTATTAAAGAAAAAAAACTAATAAAACTCCCAGTCAGAAAGATCAACATAAAAGGCCCCAATCAAATCAAGATAGCATTCCCTTTCATTGCTGTTGTAGCATCCTGTAAAACCTTAGTCCTTGCAAGCTTCTCTTTATTAATTGCACTGTATTATCTAGCCATCTGGTCTATCTGCCAGAAGAGCAGCATTGCTTTGGTGGCCATTATTAACTGATTTCATACTTTGTAGTTTATTTGTGCTGCCTGCTGTTGTCTACCAATCTTTTATCCTGAAAAGGGGAAGAAACAAAAATGGATGCAAATCCCAGCAATCAGGAAGATTAGCTCATATGACTAAAAGATGCTATGTGAGTTATCTAAGAACTACTTTTTTTTCTGTTGGTCAATGGTTTCAAACTATTTATCTTAGCAGAAAGACTGCCTTAAGTTCATACTCAGAGAAAGGAAAGAAGAACAAGTTTAAAAAAAAATATGTCTTGTTTACTTACTTGTTCTTTCTCTGTTCTGAAGGAATCTTCAAAATACGTATGTTCCCCACGTGCTTTAGCATTTCTAGATAAGCATCATGCTCTTACTTTTTCAGGTCTACTGAATGTTTTCTGGACACTTGTAAAGTGGTGTGTGTATATGACTTGAAATTCCTCTTTGACAAATTTTTCTCTCATGGGGATGCCATTGCACCAGAATCCCGAAGGATGAAACTAAGCTGAGTATATGAACAGTCCATGTTAGTCTTCAGTGCAATTCCTTAGACTTCTGTGAAAGTTAAGTGTGAAGAAATTTGGCTTTTTACTTTCAGGCACTGTTACAGATTCCTCTAAACCATGGCCAAAATACAACCATAATCATCAGAACAGGTTTCTGGCTTTTGTATTTATTATGTTATTTCACTGCCATTTTCTTCATTGTGAAAAAAAAGTTGATGTTAGTAAATGGACATAGGTATGTGAAATATTAACTCATGTCACATGTTTCATTTGTCTAATGTATCTTCCTTCCTAGCACAGTGCAGGTTAAGCAACTTGGATGTGATATATGCAGGAAAAGAATCCTTCATGGTATTCATACAGCTGTGCTGTAGTTTCAGCAGACAGTGGTTTGTATTTGCCAGCTGGATAGCTAGGAGACAGATTTTAGCGGCAGACCACCCAGCATGGTTAAGCAGATAGAGAAAACAGAATACTTTACTAATCCTCTTTTACAATTCAGCTGTTTTGTTCTCATCCTTTGGGGGTGTAAAAAAAATATAAATTACAGATTAATTATTTTTAAACTGTATACTTAAGTTTGCATAAACTAGCCAAGATCTCTCAGCACCTCCTAATGGCTTTGCAGCACCTTAAGATGTGCATTCAGAATTTAGGTTGTGCATAACAAACATATGTGAAAAAATTTGTTTGTTCTTTTCTGAATTGGTGACATAATTTCTCCTCTGGTTCACTAATATTAAAGACTTTTCCCTGATAAAATGCATTAAAAGTGATAGTTCTAAAGATATTACTAATATAAAGAAAAAACTGGGTCATTGAACTTTATCTGATTACATTAGTTATTAAGGTTATTTAATTTACTACTATAAATTGTTTTGAATTGGGGGATGGACTTGGATTAGCCCTCAGATAAATGACATCCAAAGCTAGCTCACTGAGTCTGCCAAGTTCTTCATGCTAAAGTTATTATGAAATGCCAAAGTAATAATATTTACGAGCAGCTCTGTACTTGCATGTGGGAAAGGAACATTTCAGATTATGATTCCTGTTCCCATGTCTACTTTTATTTGTGTATCATACAGTTATTGGATAAAATGCTAAGATCATATGGAACAAGATCCCCTTTCACTTAAATTCTTGCCTCTGTGTTATAGTCAGATGTTCTAATGAGTCATATGTGACTATGTTCTGTGTGTTTGCTCTTTCTCTTACCCAAATAGGCTTGACCTTCTGCAAACAATGTCCAAAGTTTGGCAAGAAACAAAGGTTCTAGATATAGACTACACACAGTGCCTGTGTGTCATCATTGGGTAATGAAGACATATGGTGTTTAAAACTCTCTGACCAAGAACTGAATCTTTCTCACACATACTGGAATTAATGCTTTGAAAAGATTTCCCTTTTCCTTGTAGACAGAACAACACCTGATTTCCAGAAACTGATAAGGTACAGCTAGACACTTAGCTCATACATACCTAGCCTTTTCATCAGCAATATGGTTCTGATCATGCCTGGAGATGCATCTTAAAACTTTGAGGCTAAAAAGCAAAGTTCCTCAAAAGGCCAAATTAGTTTAGGTTTTTGCTCTTGCTGATCTAGACTTTGGGTGTATCTCTGTAAGAATTTTACATTGTGCAACAACATTCTTTTAAAATGTTGAGTGCCATGACTTAAAGAGCTTTGCTACCTATTGCAGAGCAGTGTTGCAGCTTGAGTATTGAATTCCTTTTAATTACAGCTAGGCAAAAAGATTTGTTCTAAAAAAAAGTGTAGCATTTCCCAGTTGGTAGTAGGTATTTAGTTCATAGGGCCAGCATAGCTGGAAATAAAATTCCAGATGTGTTTTGTGTCGTCTTGGAGTTCTCTTCAGTTATGCTGTATTGTTTTGCATGACAGTACTTAAAAATGTTGACTATACTTGTGCTGATGCTGGTCTGGCCCACAATTTGGTGACCTTTACTTTTTTTTTTTTTTTCTGCATTCTGACTAAATATTTAGTCAATAAAAGTCTCCATGGTGTTAGCATTACATGAATATCATCTGACCTGGGTAACTGACTAATTTACTTATATAAATTCAGTCTATAAAACATACAGAAACACATGAAGTGACATTTTGTTGTTATTGTTATTTAATGCACTTAAATGGAGGTTTTATGTGTACTAATTTATTAGTCATATGTAGAATTAAGTAATCCTGTTTCTTTTATAATGGGATGACTTTATGTGTTCAGCTGCAAATCCCACTGGGCTTTTTTTTTTTTTATGGCATACATTTATTCTGGTATTATGTATTTTCTAGTAATTTTATTCCTACATAATTTTCCTTTCTGCCTATTTATTCTTTCTTTTACTTTTTTATTCTGAATCTTATTTTACAATTTTCTGTCCATGTGAAGAGTTGTTTCCTAATCCCTATGATTTTTTTCTCCATGTTTCCCTATAAGGGATTATTACTATCTAGCTGATTTAAAATAAATAGATAGATCTAATCCCATCAACTGACATTTCACTTAAAATATTTTGACTAAGAATAGTTTGTATGATGAAAAATTATAATCCCTGTGTATCTCAGTAAGAAAATGAAACATGGATGGAAAGATTGGTTTTGAGGGTTTTGTTCAAATTTTAAGAGAACTGTATCCTCTTGTTTAAGTAAAGATAGGCTCTTGAACACATATTAGTGACTTGAATAAAAAAAAAGTAGTTTGTATTTTGTCTGCATTATCACGTGTACACTGTGTGTCTATCTGCTTTGTATTCTTGTTTTTATTTTGACAATAGAAATATTACTTAAAAATATATCTAAACCAGAAACAAAACTGAACCAATATCTATTTTATGTCATGGTGCTTCTTCCTAATACAGAGTTAAGAGCTTATTGTAAATAATTGCCAGTTGGTGGATAACTCTCTACAACAGCAACAGATAACAAATATCTGAGTGTCAGTAGACCTACCTCATCTACTCATGCCTTGTCCAGTAATGGATTACTTGAGGTGAACAACAGAGGGTCCAATTTACTTTCATTTCTTAGGTTTTAATACTGTATGCATTTGACAGTAGGACTGATCACCGATTAACACAATTATGTTAAACCAGGACCTGAAATGTTAAGAAACATCTATATTTTGCCTTTGAGCAGCACATGGTAATTCAATGGGTATACTCACTCTGAAGAAAAGTGACTAGGACCTTAGTCACTGTCCTTCCTGAAAGGGAAGAGTCAGACAATAATGGAGTAATGCATACTAGCTTCTCATTTAGATTCCTTGATCTTTTGATTTTAATTTAGATCAAGATATTTTGTATATTCTGTTATCTGTCATCTGTAGTTCTCCATTAGGAAAGAGAACAGCTGCCAGTCACATACCAAGAGTTGACTCTGCATCTGCCCATCCTTCAAGTACGCTGTGGCAGCAGGTAAAAGAAGTAAAAGTATACTTATGAACAATAAGTGTATTTAAATTCATCTATGCAACAAATTTCACTCAACTGTACAGAGACGTGAATATGTTGTAAAAAGAACAAGTAACATATGCTGGTTTAATGAATTGTCAGCAATAATTGCAATGATGAGACTGATTTTTCTTTTTCAACAAATTTACTGAAGAAAGATAAATGGAATAAATAATAGAGGAAAGGAAAAACTATGGGATGATTTTACAAGACTAAAAGAGGAGTGTGTCACCATTTTATTTAGCTATAGGTTATGATATGCCTGCATCTGACCAGATCATGACAGCAATAAAGTCATAGTGGTCTGACTTTGGAAGAGGATAGCCAATATATAATAATACAGGGTTTGGTCTTTTTGTATTAAGAAAAGTGATAAATAAGTCCTAGAACTTGGAGATGCTTGCTATATTTTACATTTTACTTGTTCAGGTGCACTAGTTCTACAAATGCATACTTACAGTAGCAGGTTCATTCATTTAATAAAACTGCACATGAATATGAGAATGTTTTTGTGAGCAAGTGGCAACATGATTTGGGTGTAGTTTAAACTTAGCTTCAGTAAGACAGTGAGCACTGAATGGTAGGAAGTGCTGTGAGTCACTGTGGGCTGGCAGATTGTAGATGTCACAATTCTGTGAACAGTCTAGCAAGGCCAGATGGAAACAAAATAGTTGACTGGTCATTTTTAATCTCTGCCACATGACAGAATACATGGATGATTGTATTAAACTCATCAGTGCTACAAGTTTCAGTACTGTCAAAGGTATTGATGAAATTGAAAACAAAGTGGGTTTGCTGATCTGAATTCAGACTAAGGATCTGATAAGTAGCAAAGACTCAGTTTAATAAGTCAAACTACAAGTCTTTTGTCACTCTTTGAAATCTTTTCACAATCTGCATATGAAGAGCAACTGACTGATGAGACCACACCATATGCCTTTGCAGTAAAACCTCTTGATAAAAATTAAATTATATTATGATGTATGATAGGTTATTTCCATCACATAGGATGGTCATGAAACAGTCATGTACTCAGCATCTTGCAGTTGGTCTTGTTAAACTTCATGAGATTCGCAAGGGCTGACTTCTAGACTTTGGCCAGGTCCCTCTGGATGGCATCCCATCCTTCAGGTGTCTCAACTGCACCGTTTAGTTTGGCGTCAGCAGCTGAGGGTGCATTTAATCCCTTCATCTATGGCATTAATGTAGGTATTAAATAACACTGCACCCAATATGGACCCTTTAGGGACAACACTTGTCACTGATTGCCATTAGCATTCTGAGCTGTTGATCACTACCCTCCAGATGTGATAATTCAACCAATTCCTTATCCACCTAACAACAGTCCACCCACCAAATCCATCTCTTTCCAATTTAGAAAGAAGGATGTTGAGAGGGACCATGTCAAAAGCTTTACAGCATCTGCAGCCCTTCCCTTATCTGCTGATGTAGTCAGTCCATCATAGAATGGCACTAGGTTGATTAGACAGGACTTTTCCTTGGTGAAGCTTTAATGGTTGTCTCAAATCACCTCCCTGTTCTCCCTGTACCTTAGCATAGCTTCTAGGAGGGTCTGTTCCATGATCTTCTCAGGCACACAGGTGAGGCTGACAAGTCAGTGGATCCCAGGGTCCACCTTTTTTAAAGATGGGTACAATGTTTCGCTTTTTCTAGTCACCTGAGATTTCAGCTGACTGCCATGACTTTTAAATACCATGGAGATTGGCTTTGCAACTTCTTTGACCTTCTTGTTATTCTTTACATTCTTTCCCAAGTTCAGTTCCAGCTTTGCCTTAGCCTTCCAGACTCCATGCCTACACAACCAAACTTCATCTCTATCCTCTTCCCAGGTAACCTGTCCTTTTTTCCACTGTGTGTGCATTTTCTTCTTTCCCTTTAATTTGACCAGCAGGTCCCTACGCAGCCATGCCAGTTTCTTGCTTACCTTGCCCTCTTTCTTGCTGGTCAGGAATTCCAGCTCTTGTGCTCTGTGGAAGACTTCCTTAAAGATCTGCCAGCTCTGTTCCACACCCTTGTGCCTGAGGGCAGTCTCCCAGGGAATCCTATTGACTATTTCCTTGAAGAGTTGGAAGTTTGCTTTCCTAAGTTTCAGGGCCTAACTTTATTTCTTAACTGACCCTTATCCCTCAGGACTGCACATTTCATTGGTGCATGATCACTACCACCTCTAATCTTGATCTCCCCAGTTAGCTCATTTAAGTTGGTGATCATCAGATCTGGTATCACATTGTGGTAGTTTTGGTTTCAGTTTTAGCTAGGTCACAGTTCAGCAGGCCCAGAGAGTCTGCATAGATTAGAGGGGACAAACATCACCTGACTTAAGCAACCAAAGAGATATTTCATATCATTTGATGTCAAAATCAAGTATAAAAGAAGGTGTAGGAAGTGCCTAGCTCAGTCCCTTGATGTCTGAGTGCTGAGT
>JAWWLZ010000139.1:53105631-53140732 GCA_035041345.1 Poliocrania exsul | reverse complement strand
GGTTGGGCTATTACCCGGCTGAAAAAGTTATCCTCCATTCATTCCAGGATTCTCCTGGATTGCCTACAGCTCACTGTCTGCTTTCACAGTGGATTTTGGGGTAGTTGAAGTCCCCCAGCAGGACAAGAACCTGATAACACAATGCCTCCTGCAGCTGGAGGAAGAAGGCTTCATCAATAGGCTCCCCTTGATCAAATGGTCTGTAGTAGACACCAAATACTAGGTTCCTTTTGTTGCCTTGATCTCTGATTCTTACCCACAGGCTTCGACCTGCGCTCATAGCTGTTCTTCAGAGACAAATCTTCATGCTCGATCCACCTCCTGTTGTAGAGGGCAACCCCTAAGCCTCTCCTTCCCCCCTGTCTCTTCTGAAGAACCTGTAGCCATTGATAGTTGCACTCCAGAGATGGGATTCGTCCCACTGAATCGCATATTTAGTCCCACTAATCTTAGTCCAAAAGTTACACCAGTCAAAATGATTCAAAATACTGATGATTGTTTTCTTTCCGCCTTAAATTATTTTTTTTCAGTGCCATTTCCATAGAATTGGGATTAAGTAAAAATCAAAATAAGTTGTGTGTTAATAATGCAAGACTGGTTTACTTGCATAAACAAATAGTAGTGGTGTGAAAAAAGTGCTGAAGTTTTGAGGAAGAAAGAGCTTTTATTTTTATATGCAGTCTTCTTATAATACTGAACAAGTTTTACCTATATGTTTCTTTTCATTTCATTTTTAATCTAGATATCATAATTAGTAATAATAATAATTTATCTTTTTTTTTCCTAAGATATGCACCAATGGATACAGTGAAAGGCAAGACTGAGATCTCAAATAACTGGTTTCAGAAAAATCTACCCCCACAGATACCACTAAAAATAAACCTAGCTTTATTTCTAGACTAGAGAGTCAAAAGGCTTAATAGATCTCAGTCATACAACTACTGAAATCTCCCACTTATTTGGAAATTATTTTTCTCATTATTTATGCAGAAAAGTAATAGGTTAGTAATTTTTATGTTGTATATTTATCCTTTATTTATTTTTATTACACTTTGAAAAAAATCACAAAATACAGTAGTTTAGTGTGACTATTTTATTAGGCCACCTGTATTTATAAAGTAGCAGTAATCAGTATGTATTCTATGTGGAACTGTGAAAAATTTGACATTTTGAAATATACAACTTCATATTCAAAAATGTTACTGGATATGCCATAGCCAGAATAAGATCCTGAAACCAATTACTGTGACTTAATTTATCAAATATAGCATAGTCATTATAAATACTTCTAATTGAGTAGATTTACATTTGTCTGTAGATCTACAGTATTACAGACTTATGCTATACTGTTCATGTAATGAAACTGTTCCTTTTTGTCATTATTTGAACATAATCATAGCTGTTTTCCATGTTAGCGGAAGCTTCTGAGATCTGTAACACCTTCCAAATATTGTTAAGACAATTAAAGTAAAAAATACTTTAATACATAATGTAAATATACTCTGGCACACAGTTACTTGTAGGTTTGGTTTGGTTTTGGTGTTGTTTTTTTTTTCCTACAAGCAAAATAAAATGTTACAGATAGGGTAGGTTTAAGTGGTCATGGTAAAGTTATAAATATATAAAATTTTGTTTGTTTAATAATAGAGATAATTCGTAAACCAGAAAAGATATAACAAAGATGCAAATAGATCACTTTTCTTTTTTTTCAGATAGCTCTTCTGTGAAGTCCTAGAGTTGCATTAAAAATAAAAAAAAGTTATTGTAAAAGTCTGCCAAAGAAGTCATATAATCATAGAAAATCTTAAGTTGGAGGGAACCCATAAGTATCATTGAGTCCAACTTCCTTTTCCTTACAGGGCCACCTAGCAATAGAGCATATGACTAAGAGCTGTCCAGATGCTCCATGAGTTCTGGCAGGCTTTGTGCCATGACCACTTCCCTGGGCAGCCTGTTCCGGTGCCCACCTGCTCTGTGTGATGAGCCTTTTCCTAATGTCCAATCTGAACTTCCCCTGATGCAGCCTCATCCCATTTTCTCGTTACCAATGCTGGTCACCAGAGAGAGATCAGGATAATGCACTCTGCTACCCACCCCAGAAGAAGCTGAAGACTGTGATGAGGTCACTCCTCAGCCTTCCCTTAGACAAATTGGATCAGAGTTTGCCAAATAGTGTTTTAAATGTCTGCAAAGATCCTGCAATTTAATTACTGGTTTTTTTGTCATACAGATATTGTTTTAAAATCTCTTTTAAGTTTTAAAAATTCTAAAAAGAGATTGATGCATTCTTTCTATTTTGATATTCAGAAATGGGAAGAGCAGAGACCTCTGTGTCATCCAAGCCTATGTACCTCCCTGTTGAGTGGATTTTTGCATTGAAGATGACTTCCTGATTTTAAAAGAGTATTGTATGTTATTCCTGAAAGTACGAGGTAGCATACAGGATTTAAACTAATTTTTATGATTTACCATTCAGTATATAAAATGTAGCATATTGCAGCACAGAGATTTAAGAGAAGCGTCTAATTTTCATTTCTTCAATTACTGATAGATTTTGATATGATATTTTTTTCCTTTTTTAACTTTTTGTTGTTGTTGTTGTTGTGTTTGGTTTGATTTGTTGTTTTTTTTTTCCTCCTCTTAACCCAAGACTTTTTTTGGCATGCTTTTTAGAATTCAGGCATTCCCAAATTAAGAAAACCTGTGAAATCAAGCTGAGCTCCCAAATTAGCAAAAATGAGCTGCCCCCAAATTGAAAGCCCCTAAAATCAGAAACTGTTTAATACAATTTTATTTTATATGAATAAAACTATAAAGTTGCAAATTGACAAATGTTAAGAATACAAAATTGCTTCAAGGCTATTACACATTTTAAAAGTGCTTCCTGTAGACGATACTGAAGAAATGCTAATAGAAGTATTTAATAAAAACCCCCTGACACATAAATCAAATTCTGCACACCACTGTACAATTAAAATAAAAGCATAAACAGCAGTGAAATTGTTTGAACTATATAACAGATTACTTTGGACACTCAGTATATTAAAGACTGTCACTTTTCTAACTGTTCAGCTCCAACTCTTTAAAACACTCTAGTCAGAATTCAGTTGAAACAAAGTTCAGATAGAAAAGGAAGCCTTATATTTTCCATATGCACTGTCATATTCCATCCCTTTTCTAATATTCATGTTCCATTAACATTCAGTATTGGATGAATCTAGGCCTGAAGATACAAAAGATAAAAACAATCTAAAGTATTTCTCACTTGTTTTGATATTTCCTATCCATACAGTATTTTCTCAGCCTAAGCCATCTTGTTTTATGAAAAGACAGTACAAATTCTAAGGCAAATAATCAAAATCTTGATTTTTTTATACTATTGGATATAGAACTGCCGCAGAAGCATACTACGTTGACAAGATTGAGATTTGCAACACTAAACATTACTACAGCTTTGATCATTTCAATGCTAGAACTTAGTGTTGGAAAATCCTACCCTCGGCGTTCTGAGTTAAAGATATCAAATGAAACTGGGAATGGAAGACCTCAGTTTACCTGCAGGCTATCTACAGCAATGGTAGTGTTAATGCATGTTTTTCTGTGCTCCCCTAAACTAGCTCAGTCAAATCAGTCTTTCCTAGAAAGTTTTGCAGAAAGGTAAATGTGTAAGGTGTCTTGTGAAATCAGTAATTTTTCTTTATATGTCTTTGTACACAAAAGTGAGTTATACTAGACAGCTCTTTTTATTTTTCTATTTGAAAGTGAACATAAAGCACTTTCAGTCAAGTGATTAGTTCATCATACTGAAACATATTTTGTAATATTTGGTAGACATAATTTTTTCAAATGGCTTTCTATACCTGTTTTTCATAAAATTTTGCATTATTTGGACAAAGATAACACAGGAAAATCAAGCAATTGCAGTTAAAAGATGGCTAACAATTTGGTACGTTAGAAATACTGAGCTATAAATTCTTCATATTTCTCGACTACAGAAAGCCATAGATACTTGGCAGCAAACTGCAAACAGCCATCCAATAGAGTAGCTTATTTTTCTCCATTGTTAGGAATTTTTGCTTATTCTAATGTTTAATTAGAAATGGATCAATTTATTATTTACATGATAAGCATTAGCCATAGCTGCAAAACCTACCACCTGTAGTGTGCCTGCAGCAGTGCATGTTATCTGTTTTATATGCAAATATTGTATGTCTGTAGTGTGTCTACAAGTTTCTGTAATATATCTGTAAGTGTATGTGCTAACTGACTTTTCACAGGTGCTGCAACCGGGCTTACCAACACTCCAGATTTTATCATGAATCTCGCAATACTTGGTGTGTGTGTTTAAGTTGGATTTTCAGTCCAGTCTCATAATTATTTGTAGAGAACATGTATACTTGTTATAATTCCTTTTGAATCTGTCTTCCATTACCTTCATTTGGGCTGAAGTCATCATAATAACCACTATTTCACTGTGTGTTAGAACAGAAGTTACTCTGCCCCTGACCCAACATGCTCACCATACTCTGTTGTTCTCAGACCCACTTTTATTTAGATCATTAAATATTCAGGGAAACAGAGACTGGAAACTGAATCTTTCAAATGAAGGTGAGTTTTCTAGACATTTGAGTAAGAAGTTAACACCCTTCTGGCTCTATAATCCTGTAAATAGTTTTAAAAGACAATTATAAAAGACAATTATAAAAGACAATGGAAGAGCAGAGATATTTAAGTAAAGCTCTCCTTTACTCCTGTGACTGCTGGGCCACTAAGCAAGATTATTCTCTTGCCTTCCCTTCAAACAGGGCTTACCCCACTGAACATCTAAGGTAGCCAAGCAAGAAAAGCTCCAATTAGCTCTACTGTGAAGATAAGCTGAGAGAGTTGGGATTGTTCAGCCTGAAGAAAAGAAGGCTTCAAGTAGATCTTGTTGCAGTCTTCCAGTATCTAAAGGGAGACTTTTTTCAAGGACATGTAATGATAGAACAAGGGGGAATTGCTTTAAACTGAGAGTACATTTTGATTAGATATTAGGAAGAAATTCTTTACTGTGAGGGTGGTGAGACAATGGAACAAGTTGCCCAGAAAATTTGGGGATGCCACATCCCTGGAAGTGTTCATGGCTTTGAGCACCCTGGTCTAGTGTCCCTGTGTATGGCAGGGTTATTGAAGTAGATGATCTTTAAGGCCCATTCTAACCCAAACCATTCTATATGAATCAATGTGGACACCCTGCAAACAACTTGATTTTGATGTTAAACCCCAGTATCCTATGGACATTTGCTTCTGGCTTGCTTTGGCAAATTCCTCTCAACTTCGTATCATCTTTAAATAACGCTCATAATTACCTAACTCTATGCAAACACTATGGGGTAACAAAGTACCACTCTAATTTACACAGCTGATAAGTTAACTCATATTCTGTAAGTTTTTAATGGCCTTTCAAAGGAAGAAATTATTTAAGAGAAAGAAGTTCTTTTATGATTGGCTGAGGTTATGAAGATGACTTGTAAGTGTAGCCTGTAGGCTTCTTTAGTGTGAAATATAACTGATTCATACTGCAGCCTTGCTTAATATGAGGAATTCATAGATCTCTCTCATCCAGTTTCTTGTAAATGGTGGGAGCATATAAACTGTGGGATAACGACCATGCTGTCAGACTAGACGTAGATTGATCCTAGTTTCACTAAACATTAGAGCTCGCAGTGAGCACCTAAAATCAAGGTCTTCAAGAAATGCTTTCAGCTATTTTGTGTGTATCACCAACTGGAAGCATATTCCTTATTTAATTTTAATACTTTTATATGTAAACATCTAGCCAAGAACATATCATCAGTAAGTAATGAAAAATAGACCTTATTTAGACATTTGAGTAATTTATTTTTTGTCTTGCCAGACAAGACAAGAGTAATAAAATAAAATTTTTAAGCTATAGAGAAATCTGCATTAGTAATATGCTGAAATATACTCTAAACATTTTAAAAACATCAATGATTGGAAATGGCATGTGAGCACAAAAGCTGATTTATATCATGTAAGAAATTTATGGGAATCAGTGAAGTATGTTAAAATGTTTGGCTTTGAACATTTTTGAAACTCTGTCATAATGATAAATCAAATGTATTTTGTATTTCTAGATAAAAGTAACACCTACATTTTCTGATCCCTTCACCAAATTTTATTTTAGTCTTCCATTGATTTAATGCATCTCAAAACAAACAAACAAAAAAAACCCACACCACAATTCCCCCCCAAAAAAACTCCTAAACAAACAAAAAAAGAGATCCCTTGATAGGAGTGTAAGGAAGTTCACAGGTATACTAATGAGAAGTGACAATAGAGGAATTAGTCTACAGGTGCCTGAGTTTTACTGCTGAAGTTATTTGTACAGATCACATAAATGATTTTGAACTTTATCTTTTCTTCAGCGAGCTATGAAAGTCTCAGAAGTGTAGCCCCTTCTGGCAGAAACTACTGCATTTTCTGCTATTTTGTGGAAGAACATATGAAATCTTCAATTAGATGAGTATTATCATTATATATATGTATAATGTACAGTCACAAGAGGTGTTTGTAGTCAAACCAATGTTAGTCGTGTTAAGAGCAGAAAGTATTACTTGAAAAGGGTGGCTATATTGGCAAAAGTTTATTGTGATTTTAACAGTCTGATACAACAAATAGTTTCATGACATAGCATCTTTTCCCTGGTTATGTTTTCCTGGTATTCTGAAATATGAGGTCACTGTGGATATGATGGGGAAAAAAAAAAATCAAGTAATGAAATTTAAAGAAACAAACACCCCCCCCAAAAAAAAAAAAACCCAACTACTCAAAACCCTATGCAAAGGATAAAAACTGAGGTGACCCTGTGTTCCTAGCTAAACTTTTCAAATAAATTGAAAGCTGAGATCTGTGTTTAGTTCCTTTTCTATTCCAGCTGGATATTTTACTAATACAAGTATATATCTTTCGATGGAGAATAAGGATTTGCTTTTTGTTTCTCTCAAGTGAGGGGGTTTTTTTTGTTTGTTTGGGTTTTTTTAATGTCTCACTATGAGGAACATTACAAACCATTTAAAAAATTTCAAGATATTTGTAATGTACTGAGTGTGCATTCTTTTCAAAGTCATCTTCTTTAGGATGTTCCAGCTTTTGAGGCTAAAAGTGTGCAAGAGAGCATTTCTGAAAATTGATACTGTATTGACAGTTGTTGAGACATTAGAAGAGAACATTTTTGATAGTTTGAGACCATAAGAAATTTCATGTTTACAAAAGTAACAGGAAGTAAATACAATAAAGAATAAAATGAAAGAAGTTATAAGTACAGTTTCCCTCCTGTCCACAAATTTTAAAGTATAAATACTAACCCATTGGACTTTTGCAGTTGCTGGATAGTACATGCACCAGCATTACTAAGGACATCATTATACAGATGATAGAGTGATGACGTACCAAAGCTAAATATAGTATAGTTAGTTAGGCCCTTGAAAATGTAATATAACTGTAGAAAAGATGCAATGATATGTTAGTAAAGAAATTAGTAGCACGTACGTTTTGACTTTTGTGCACGAACATCTATTGTTAAAAAGTTAAATGTGTAAAAGTCAGATGTTCATACATTTAAAGACAATGCAATGCTCTTTATCTTGAAAAAGTAAATATTGAGATATTTAATAAATACTAAGTTAAAAGATAGAGCAAGAAAGATGTTAAAATCAAAAGAAAACAAAAAATGCTTTTTGCTGCTTAGGACCTTAAGCTGGTCCCCAGTCCTGCTGGTGGGTGAGCAAGAGGCTGTGTGGTGCATGGTTGCTGTCTGGGGTGAAGCCGTGGCAGACGTGTATAAGATTTCAGACATTCAATCAATTAAATAAAAATAAATGTCAAGTAACAGAAATATTTCTTTTATGGATACAATTTAACAATGATGTCATCTAAGTGTTCCCGCTAATGCAAAGCAAGATCTTGATTCATACAGCACACAGGAGAAAACCTAGAGTGCTTTCACAGAAGTAAATGAATTATGTGTTCAGTGGAACAGCTTCTCTTGCCCTGGGAAAGCTAAAACAATTCTAGGACTAAATGCATGCTAGATCTTCATGCTCTGTCCCAGTGGATCTGAAATCACCAGTGTTATTCTTGTTCCTTATCATCAGAAAATTAAAATCAAGGATGATGGATAGGAATTCTGTTTTCAGTCAGGTGGTATTTCATTTTAGCAAACTGAATGTCAGGTATTAGAAAACAAGTTCTTGATTATTCACTATGATACTTTCAAATTCCCTCTCAAAAGTAAAGTTAACTCTTTGACATTGGTTTAGTTTTCTTAGATGATGAAGTGATAATTATAATATTTAACCTTTCCATTTTCTACATAATTATGTAAAGTAATTTACACCAGGAGGCCACACACACAAAAAAAATCTAATAAATGGATGGGCGTTACAGTTTTATTTCTTTCTGCTTAAGTAAACAATTTTGAATTCTGCTTTTATAGTGATCCCCTCCCCCTGGTAACTTATAAAGATTCTTTCTTGAATCTTGATTCAAGAGACATTTTTATCACGCAAGGCAGATTTGTGTGTGTGTCTGTAGTTCCTTAGATGTTAAAGACATGAAGGGGGAATTTCTAAACCATGTCTAGAATGATTGATTTATCTCTTCTTTGTCTCTTTTATAGTTCCTGTCTTTATTAGCACTGGGAGTTGATTTCTTCCATTTTTCTTTCTCTTTTGTAGGACTTTTATTCATGGGCATAAGGGTGAGGGGGATTGTGGAGGTGTATTTCTGTTATAAAACTCTGTTTAAAGATTCCTCTGATTAGGGAGATAATGTAAGGTTTGAGAGAGTTCTATACATTTGGTGTCATTGTAGTTTCTACTAATTTTTATAGGATTATTTTATAGCACAAATATTTATCTAAATAAATTGGAGACATCTTCACAATGCATTTATGTGCAAGGTTAATTCAGCATTGCTTGAATTATTTTCTTTCCTCTTGCAGTGAAAATGATTTAAACTACAGCAGGGAAAACAGTTCAATTATTTCATGCTCTGGCCATAACTATCTAAATTCTTAATTGCCATAGAGAACTAAAGTAATAAAATTAGCGATCCCTAAATGGACTGCTATAAACACTGGCACAGTCCTTATTTATTTCATTGGGAATGCTTATTCAATTAAAAGCAGTTTCATTTTTTCCAAATCATTCTTTATAGTTTTCTTGCTGTTCAGATTATATTTCAAAGGAATGCTGTAGAGTTTAGAGTTCCATTTGCTTAAGTAAAATATATCTGTAAATATAAGATTTAGAAGACTATATTTTTAGAACACAACATAAACTACCTGATTTCAGGTAAAATCTTTTTTTTTTTTCAAAATATTGAAACAATTCTCTGTTGAAGCACTGAGGTTGAGTCTAAGGGGCATGAAGTGTTATAATTTATTTTAAGGTTAGGGAAACACAGCTCAGGAATTCACTGATGCAGTGAACATTAGGTTTGGGAATGTGTTTATCTTGAACAATAATAATCAGCTGCCCAGATAACTGACGCTGTTCAAAATTGAAGAGCATACTAGCTGAACCAAATAAATAATGCTTTTATTTGTCCAACAGTGCAAAAAAAAAAAATTAGAAAATACTTCTGTGTTTTTAAAGCAAAATGGAAGGTGCAAGTGAAAAAAGGTTAGTTCCCACTGTTGTAGAATTAACACTGCAGGCATCTTTTTGCCCTCGCACAGTTAGATACAACAAGGTGCCTTGGCATGATCTATCTTTTAATACACTCATGTACGGTACACTGCACTTCCATAGACACCCATTCAAGTTCTGAGTGTAGGTGTTAGGCAAAAGTACATTGAACACTCTGCCAAATTAGGTTTTCATCAGGATGAGTGGACAAAACGCAATCTGTATTTGAACTGGAGCATACTATATCCACAAATAAGTAAAATTACTTCCACGACCTAGAGGAAAACAATAACATTTTTTCAACAAATAGCACCACGTTGTGTATGTTACACAGTGTTTGAGGGTTTTGTTTGTTTAGTTGCTTTTAGGAGGGTTCTTTGCCTTTTTTGTTTTCTTCTTAAACAATGATCTCTCTATGAAAGCTACTTTTATGCAAAGCACTTAAGGCAGGACTTGAGATGGATTTCACATCTTAATGTGTAATAACATACTGAATAAATATTTTATTCCTAATGATAATTAGACAATGGTAGTTGAAATTTAGGTGGTGATTATACTTTCTCAACATTTTTGGAAAGATTTATTCTATTATGATAATGATATATTGACACATTCTGAACTGTAAAATTTAAATTTTAATTGTAAAAACAATTCTGAAAATACTGACTGAGATGTGGCAGAAGTTTCTTTATGAGAAAAATCATGAACAGAATGCTAGACAAGCCCATAGTATCATAAAAATATAAGGCTCATACTTAATGAATTCCCAGAAATTTAAATACAGAATGATAAAAAAAAATCGCTATTAATTTTTATCTATCAATTATATAGATTTATTAAATATGTTGCATGAATTTTGTCCCTGGTTTTTAATTCATGTTGATTGCACAGTTTTCACATTCTGTGTAGTAGTAGGTAATTTAAAGTTAGAGATGCCTTTTTACATGGTCAATCATAAGCTAGAAAACTCCTTTGTGAATCAGAGTTTTTTCCATCTGATTAGATTTTTTATATAATACTTTCTTCATATGATAATTGCAGGCCTAAAAGGCCTAGGTAAATTATATGTCTTAGTGTAGTGTTAACATTTTAATGTATCAGCTTTAAACAAAAGTAGCTACAAGGTACTATATATATATTTCTTTTTTGTAATAGATTGCTAGATAACTGCTAAGATGCTATGAGTAGCCTCAATTTTTGTAAACCTTATGAAATTTATCTGAACCTAAATCAAAACCTGCTACTAGTAAACAGTTTTATATTAAATGCAAAGTCAAAAGTCAATTAGAAGTGGAAAGGGAGTATGGAGCAACATGCAGTATGGAGCAAATTGAGAAATACTATGTTTTTTTCGTAGTTCTCTTTCTATGATTGTGTCCTGTAGCCTGTTGTAATAGTTCTGCTTTCTGCTCCAACCCCGGATGTGTTCAAGGCCAGGTTGGATGTGTCTTTGAGCAACCTGATCTAGTGGAAAGTCCCCTCCCTGCCGATGAGAAGGGGATTAGAACGAAATGATCTTTAAGACCTCTTCTAACCCAGGCCATTCTATAATTCATTGCCTTATATTCTAATTTGGTTTCTCTGATTGCAGCAATTATACCTTTGACCCAGGCAAAAATGACTGTTCCTGGATAGGTATAGTATGAATTGTTTACTCAGTCAGAATGACCTGAACTGAATACTGCAACAGAAATGCCACAAAGAAACCAGACATATAGAGAAAGAGGTCAGCAAATATTCGTGAGTTATGAGTGTTTGATCTCTTTTCTTTTTGTATATCTTTTTAACACAACAAAGTGCTACTTAGAGATCAAGGACTAATGCAGTAAAAATATTTTATTTAGCTGGGAGGAATTATTTTTTTTCGCTGTGTATATGAAGAGTGCTTGCTTGCAAGCTAAGTACATTCAGCCTAGGTTTGGGCTTCATTGTACACTTAGAACATGATAGATTTAACAAGGTGTTTACAGCTGTATAAATATTTTTACTGTAAAGTTTGTACATAAAACTACCCTAGTCTAAGGGTAGAATCACAGAAGAACTGAGTTTTGGGGTATTTTAGTATTGTATTTTTCCTTATTCTTCGCACAAATAAAGCTACAATTCAGAGCAGTGATAAAATGCATACACAATTTGCCTTAAAAAAAAAAAGTTTATATTAAAAACAGGTTCAACTAAATGTGCAAAACTGCACTGAGAGGGAAAGGTGGTGTTCTTTTTGGGATACAACGTGAATCATTCTGACTCACTTTTCAGAAAGCACTGTAGGAATGGAGAAATGTGCAAGAGGCATCATGTTTCAATGAGATGCCTCCCAAGATCTGTGAAATTTCAAGACTGATCTATGCTATCTTTAAAGCAAGCATGTAATTGGAGAGTGATGTAAACAACTACAAAGACCTAACACGCCTGGGCAAAAGCCCATTAACACTATGTATGTTGTGCGGTTCCCAGGGTGTAGCAGATGAATTTAAAAGCTTAGCAGTAAAATAATTAAACTACCAGCTACAAGGAAGTGAATTATGAAGAAGAGATGAGGTTTAATAGTCTTATGAGGAATGTAAGAAAGTTGCTAAATCATCCAAGATGATGCAAGTTGGCAGATGACTTGCCCAAAGGCAGAGGCCATTGCTGTGTAGCAGGCCTGGTGCAAGATAAAAGAACATGCAAACATGCTGCATGGAGGCAGAGTGAAAAGAAGGAGGTTTGCTGAAAAGTTGAAACCAGACATGGTCTGGCTAGACTTTTATCTGATTAATGTCTGTGTAAGCTGTCCCAGAAAACTGTAAAGAATTTTTTCTCCTGAAGTGAGGTGTATAGAAACTTCATCTATTTCTAAGATTTATGGTTTACCTTTGTTAACATTACTTTTTCCTCATGTTTGTGTATTAGAATATTTCTTTCAATTAAGATAGATATATTTTTATTTATACAATTCTAGTTTAATATCAGTATAGTGCAAGACAGCATCACATCAATTCTAACTCAGCACTGAGAACACTCTCCTGATCTTGCTAACATGTTCTGGCCAAAGACAGGAGTATCAAGAGGGCAAAATTATCAAAGGGAGTCGATCCCTCACCATTGCCTTTCAGACCCCATATTTTCAATGTACAGAGGTGCTTCAAATCAGGTGCTCAGAAATCAAGGGTAAAATCAAAATGTGGGGTTTTTTTATCAGATTATCTTCTGATATTAGATGCTTGTCTGGGAAAAAAAAAAGCAGATAAGATTCAGCAGGATTTATTTATTTACTTTGACAAATAGTAAAGTTTCCACACACTACTGTAGCAGGCCAGGTTATAACATTATGTGAAGCAAGTAATTAATTTGGTATCAAAATATTTCTAAGTTTAAAAAGAGCTAAAAGTGAAATTTTGGCTTTTAGTAGAGAGGTTAAAAAAATAACACAGCAATTGGCAAAATTGTACACGATGGATCTATATTACAGTATATACAAACCTGTTGTCTTAAGGTCTTGATAGGGTCCCTTTAGCATTTACTTCTATTGTTAAATTAGGAAGGAATGATTACTACTTGGTATTTTTTTCCCTTAAACCTGTGTTCCATTATAAAACATCTGGCATTTATTTGAAATAAAATTTCCCACCATAATAACACCAAAATTGTTACTATACTGAGAGATCAGATTCAAAGAAGCAGGGAATTTCTGTTTCTGGAAGATTCTTTTAGAGATTAGTGCTAATTTAATCAGGAGGTCTCCATAAATATTATTTCTGAGTTTCTTAGAGGTCTTGAGTATTGTTTTTGTAGCAAACTTGTCTGTAACATTAATCCAAATTATTATTTCATAATTGTTCCTGTAGTTTATGAGGCAGTTTTCTGATTATAACTCTGTTCCCTACAGCAATTATATTTTCTTCCTCTATTTTTTCCTTTAACCTAAGCTCCACATGATCTAAATAGTTTTTGTTGCACTGATTATCATATTTGTATCCAAAATTAAATTTCTTACACTGAAAACATAATTTGAACATAGGCAAAAACGTGAACACTTTCGTATTTCTCTCCTTAATCATAAAATAAATGCAGAGTTATAGTTTGGCTTTTGACTACACTGATGTGCCAAAAATTTCATGACACACTGCAAGCTGAACAAAATCTATGGGTTTGAAGTAAAGATAGATGTGAGGAAAAGTGATCTATTTAAGGAGTACTTTGACTTTTTCCTTCTGTTTCATGTCCTCTCATGTAGAAAACTTGGACTTCTCTTTTGGTGTTGGGCTGTCTCTTTGACAGGTTTCTCCAAGAATGAAATTTAGCCTCTAGTGTCAGATGTTGAATGTGCTGTGGTTCAGTGGAAGTACTGAGGATTGTTTGGGTTTTTCTTGTTCAGGCAACTTCGCCTCCCTTTTCCAAATGCTTTCTAAACCTTATGCTTCGGGTCTGAGTCATTCCTTGGTCCTTTAAAGGAAATTTTTGTGCAAGTGTAATAGTAGTCAGTATCTTAACAGTAGGGTTTTGTTTGTTTTGTTTTTAAGGTCTGCTGTGATCAGGAGAGCAGCGAAAGTATTTCAAACTATAATTAAACGAACTTTTAGTCCCAGTAGAATTATACTGCTTGCTGAGTTTAGGTGGTTTATACAGCCCATGAATAGGTCAGGAATGTTATAAGCAAAAACTGCATTTAACACCCAAATATTACTTACTTTCTCAAGGAATGCCTTTTGAAGTTATAGTCAATGGTGTTTTCACTGCAGTTGTCTCAGCTGTGCTTAGATCCTTTGCCATTGACTGACTAGTGGTGTTAGATACTAGTCAAAAGAAACCCATTTACTTCTGAGAACTGATGATGTATTTACAAATGTAAATACCATTTACATTTGTATTTTATACCAATTGACAAAGTGAGATTATTCTTTTTATTACCTTGTTTTTGTTTCTGCAGGCTAAGCTCTAATTGTAAATATTTAAACTTGCATTGAGTTTTCTGCTAAGCTAATTGATCTTATGTGGGTCTTACTTCTGACTGATCCGCAGATGCTGATATCCATTGGCAAAACTTACTAAGATAGGATTCTATCTCTGGAACATAAAATGTTTGGAAAGTGTACAAACTTTGTATTCCTGTGTGAGATCTTCAGTGGGGTACTACTCTTTTGTGACCTTGTCCTTTATTTTCCTGTGCTTCTTTCAAATTCTTTGCATAAACAGTGTGCTGCATATACAATATTATTATTTAATTTCTAGCTTCATCTTGTGTTTCCTTGAGATTCCACTCTGACAGGGAAAATTATTGGTTTATTTTGTAAGTTGGGAAGAAAAGACTGGTGATGGTCTCTATTGTATCAGCTATCTAAGTGTTCAGAAATCTGGGCTTGCTTATTACAGTTCCTTTTGTTCACAACAGTGTTTTGAAAGGCAGGTGAATGTGGTATAAAGACAGTCAACAAATAATTTTGGGAAAATAGTGGGAGGAGCTGAGAAGGAGAAAAATCAAAAAAACAGGGAAAAAAAAAGGAGTGTCCTACATATATAAAATGAGCTTAAGGAGTTTAAATTCTATATAAACATCAGTTGTAAAAACAGTTACCAATGTTTTTCCTTACTACGTAGTTACAAAGTGCTATTTTTTACTGTTCCATGAACCTTTTCCGTGATGCATTGACATCAGAATGAATTTCAGGTATAAGATGTAACATAGTGCTATTTATAGAAAAACTTTTCCAGCAACTGAACTTTGCATGTGATCAGTCTGGGGACAAAGTCCCAATGTTGTCTTTATACTGATCTTGGTTCACTGCCATATGGATGTGCTTGTGTTTGTAGATATTAATATAAAAAGTTGACCTTATTAAAAAAAAAATTGTTTTGCCTGACTTTCTCCATTCTAATTTCTTTTTCCACTCTCTCATGGTCTGGCATTGCTATGCTATCTTTGACCTTATTCACTGCGTGGGTTTTAAACTGTGCGGTAATTCTCAGTAAATAAACTGGCTCAATTTTTTAATCTTGCCTGCACAATCTGGCAGGGCTTTTGCATCCTAATCTGTCCAGTTACCTTCTGTTGTATCTCTCCCTTCTCCTCTCCCACCCCTACCCCTCCTCCAATTATATTCAGTTATTTTAGGTCTGTTTTATTCAGTTTTGAATCCTCCAGAGTCTAACGCTGGAATATGTTTCTGACATGCAGATGGTCTAACACATAATTCTCCTATCATCAGCCTGTGAAATACTTTGGGTTTTTTTTGACAATCATTTAGAAAACTAGTGAGAAAAAATAATATGAAATTATTAAATATTATCAGTGAAAGGATTTGCACACAGATAATAGCTGTTTCTAGTGCCTAAGATAATAAAAGTGTTTTGATAGGCCCTTTCTTCAAGTGATTAATGGAAAAGCATTGTAACAGCATGATTTTCATGAAGTTGAGAACCAAGGTCAATCTACCATTTTTATATGTACAGTTAGTTCAGTAAGAGCATTTTAATTGAGGAAATTTTCACACTGATAGATATTAAATACACGAGCATTTTTTAATGGTTCATGGAAACACATGAAGACCTTTAGCTTTCATGTTGTGAAAATGAGACACAAAATATCTGTATTGTGATATTAACTGGACCAGTTGTATAATCCAAATGACATTCTGTCTGGTCTAGCACAATTCCTACCCTCTGATGAAACCTGCAGCAATTCAGAGAAAATCCTCTCTCGTAGCACAGGTAGTGCTTCTGTCTCATGTGATACTATCCAATTCTCAAAAAATAGCTTAAACCTGCAGACTAAAGCAGGCAAATGCATATCAATATAATACAGAAGGAGAAAGACATGATAAATACATTCACCTTGTATTCAAGTAGTTTTTGATGAACATGCTCTAAACTGTGTCTAATATAGGTCACTTAAAAAAAACCTCTCTTGAGAACTACTTCTGAATATTTCAGTGATGATGACTAAGCTCTATTTATGACAAAGGAGAGTTTAAACGTGAAATTTTAAACAGAGTTTAGGATGAGGTGCATACAGGTTGTATGTGATTTAGGACTTACACATTTGAAAATGCCCTTAAATTAATGCCAGGTGACATACCTGCCAAATTGCATTCTAATGGATAAAGAATGTCTTCTTCCCAGAACGGTTTTCACTTTTAGAAGCCTGTTTAGGCCAATGCTAATTTTACTTTGAAGATAATAATAGATGAATATTTTAGAAATCATTGCGGTCATAGTAATAATAAAACAACACAGCCATATCTATCTGTGTTAATATCTATAATATTATATACATGGAAATGCACAAGTAAATAAGGAACCCTTGAGAGTAGAGAGGAAGCATCTGAAAAATACTTTGTGGTTCCAGCAAATCTTAAAGTGGCTTTTCAACTCTGAAGCAAGCCATGTTAATGGATCCTTAAGACAAATGAAATGACAGTTTTCCATTATTGAGCTAAATTACCACATTATATAGCAGTGTATGTCTAAAGATATATTGACAAATGTTCACAGGAGAAATTAATCAGCAGTACAACAGAAGAAGAAATATTTCCTTGAAAGATAGTATAATTTTTAATTGATACTCTATGACTGAACATTTCAAACTTTCTCTTCGAATCTTTTTTATTACATGGCTCTTTCTCTTCCTTCCCCCCCCCCCCCCCCCCCCTCATTTTTTCTCTCTCTCTTGATTTTGTTGGGGATTTTTTTAGGGGGTGGGGTGGGTGGGGTTATTTTTGTTGGTTTGGGTTTTTTTTTCCCTCTTCCTTTGAAAAGCATGTTTGAACTCTATGTATGGGCACAGTGGATACAAAGATATGATGTATGCCCTTCCTTGTGTGTTTTAACTGGAGGCAGCATGTTTCCTGGTTCTTGACTGAATTTAGTATGGCAATTAGGAAACACCTGCACTGAATAAAGATAAAAAGAATTAAGAAAGTACTTTCTCGCAGAATTTTTGCAGAGCATCATCTTTAATCATGGCTCATCATCTCTTACTAGGTAGAATGTAGCCCTAATTAGATAGCTCTGTATCTAGCTATGCCATGTAAGATGAGTAAAATGGGACAATCAAAGAGATACCTTAGAGACTATGTCACTCTAAATCATAAGAAAAATGAGTAGAGGCTCTCCTTTTTAGGCAAAGAGACTTGGATAATATTTATGTGCTATGGGGGAAGTGATACTGGATAATGTTAGAAGTTGTGTGGAAAAGAAGCCGATCAATGTAAGCATGTAACACATATTCTATGGTTTGTCTATGTATCATTAATCCTCCACTTCTAGTAGGCTGAGCTACTTCAGATCGAGTGATGGTGGCAGTAGGCTAAGGTTAATGTTTTAGCTTCTTGTGTACAGCTTGATTACCTCTGTTTGCCTCTAAATACATTAAGTCCCTCCAAAGACTGAATGAAATGTTTTTCTCCTTTCCCTTTGCTAGGGTGAGATGAAATATGTGGAGCATTGATCAGAGCTATATTAGACTATACATTCAGATGTGTTTACTTGTAGTTTAGACCTATAGCCCTGTCATAGTTAAAGAGAGATGGGGTGTTCATTGGGTTATGTGGAAACGGACTGGATATTTTAGGAACTGTAATATCTATCAGCAGTGCCCAAGCAATTTGGTTCTGTATATTCACTTTGTTGCTTCCAAGAAAACAGAAGTTGCAATAAAGTGAAGAGAAAAGGTAGACAGAACTGATATTATTAGTAGGGGAAGCTTGAATATATGTTTAAATTGCTTTCTTTTGTTGCTGCTCTGAAATAAAGAGGGAAGTAATACTTCAAGGATTTTCTGCATATGCCATTAACATCTACAGTTTGTGTTAAGTTTTTTAGAACAGCCAAATAAAGAGCTGCAGTTCACCCAGGGAACAGAATAATTTCTCCACCCCTGTACTTGAGACGGAAAGGAAACTTTCTATTACTTTTTTATACCTTTGTTTTAGGTTAATTCTATTCATGGTGTAACCTAATTTGCATGAAGAACAGTTTTCCCTGAATCTATTAGTTGCATAGGAAAATGGATATTATTCATTCGAGTGGAGCTTAAACCTCCTGAGACTGAAAAATGTTTCTGTGCAACAAATATTACTTAACATGAGCACTTGAAGTCAATGGGAATTGAGAGTACTATGCTCCATTTAGAATGTGAATATTGTTTCACAGGACTAGGACCTCATTTCATTTGTATCCACCAGAAGAAAGAAAAATAGTTTGTTTAACTCCATCTGTAATAATCTGACAGAGCTCAGTTGAGCCTTTGAAATTTTTCACTGCTTCATTATGAGGGCAGGTGGAGGTACTAAAAAATTGAAACTCTTTTATAATTAAAAAAAATCTTCTATCCTCCAAAGTATTTGTTTAGACTAGAAACTGAGATTGATGTCCCTAGTCAGCATCCATCTGCAAGTGTTTAAGATTTGAAGAAATATTAAGCCATGACTTTCTCCCCACCTGGACTTAGTCAGATAAATAGTGCAATTAAAAGGGACTTTTTTTAAAAAAAAGATAAAATTTGAGTTTTCTTGGGTTGGTTTGGGTTTTTTTCCTGGTGTTTTTTTGTTTTGTTTTGTTTTGGGTTTTTTTGAGTTCACCTTCTCACTACCTACTTGAGATTTCTTTGGATAAATAAGTCACTTTATACTAGGCTTTAAAATGTAAATTATTCCTATACCAAATAGAGTAAGCTTTGACTTAAAAAAAACCCACAAAAAACTAACAAAAAACCCCTCAACCAAAACAAACAAACAAACAAACAAAACCTTGCAAACATTTAAAAGTGAAAAAAATTGCTGCTGTTCAGCTAACTGGAGTGACAAGTTTGCCTTTTTATATGTCCTGAAGTATTACATTCTATGTATATTACTGGAAATATTTTTATTTTTACAATAGTACTTAAAGACAATTTGTAATCAGATCTGCATTTTATTATATTTGTTATAGAAATCAGTGGAAATACTAATCAGTATTATTTCTTGTAGCATGGTACATAGTCGTGGTTCATGCTGAATTACTATATCTCTTGGTAATGTATCATTCAGGGAAGTTGTTTGTGACTGTAAGTACCCAAATCTGAGTTTAAGTGAAATTGTGATGAGAGTAGAGGGTGAAATCTCCCAAGCTTTAGTCACACAATGTGTTGCGTGGTTGGCAATCAGGGAGTTAATTATTATCTTCATTAACAAAAAAGAACAGTATCTTGACAATGGTGTTTGCTATGTTCAGTACAGTGAACCCCACACAGTTCCTAATGTAGTCAATGAAGATAAGGTCAGAGTAAATTAGCCTAAGGATTTGTAAATCTTAGCTAGCATTGATATAACTGGTGACTTGTTGCCATGTCTGTAAAACAATAAAAAAAGCTGAGCTGACAGACATAACTATGCTGCAGTATTTCAATTGTCTTTGAGAAATGGTATGAAATACTGTTTCTTAAAACAGATCATACAAATGAGAAGAAATCACACATTTTATTCGTATTGTTTGGTTGGATTGCAGTTTGCCAGGACTA
Source organism: Poliocrania exsul (assembly GCA_035041345.1). Taxonomy (NCBI): domain Eukaryota; kingdom Metazoa; phylum Chordata; class Aves; order Passeriformes; family Thamnophilidae; genus Poliocrania; species Poliocrania exsul. The sequence continues at coordinate 53,120,566 of JAWWLZ010000139.1, read as the reverse complement.
ACAACATCTTCATAGTTAATCTTCATAGTCTTTATCATATTGATTTATTTTGGAACATTATTGTTTCAGACAGAAATGTCAGTGGTTTTGGCTAGGAGACCTGGATCCCAGACCCTCTTTCAATGAATACTTGATTTAAAATAATTAAAAAAACCCATATGATGTATGATCTTTATGTCCCCCAAAAAAGAATCTAAATAGGTCTTAAAACTGGGGCATGGCTAAATTGCCATTTTCTCTAGTGATTTTGTGTTTCCTGGAAAGCAGATAAGTGTGAACACAGAGATTATATCTTGGACTTTGTAACATAGTGAGAGCACTCTTCAAGTTTAGAAGTGTGGGTATGTGTGGATATGTGTCTCCTTGGGCAGGAAAGGATTCTGGTAATCCAGAGCACTGTATGTCTAGCAACTTAATAGACAGATGAAAAGGATGGAGTTTGCGTGACACTTCATCCTTAATCCTAAATCCTAAAGGCAGAATACAGAAGGAGTTTAGATACCTTCATGTTCAAAATTATCTGTGTTCAAGCTGTGGCTAAAGATAGTCATTGAAGTCACTACAAAACACTGTAGGAATTTAGGTCACAAATATCAAATTGCATTTTAAACATTAGGTTTACATTTCAGGTGAGTAAACAAAGTCCACTTAGTCCTTTTATGTCTTTTTATTTTCTTCTCATTTGAAAGATTTTAAATTATCTTAGATACAAAAGAATGAATTATACAAAGTGAACATGAGATAATGGAAATCTTAAGAAATATGATAAAATCCATGGAAATGATGACTTAAAAAAAAACACAACTACCTGAGAATACAGATGAATCTGTGTAATCTGCCTTTTTAATTTCAGTGGATTATAAAAGTGATAGACACTCTTCCCATACTTGGATTAAAGTTCTTTTCATGGGTTCTCTTGTTGATGGAGTTATTTTTTTTTCTAGATATTTCCATTTTGTTTATGGATTACTAGAGAATAAGCAGGAAACATGTATGATTACTTTGAGACAACAGAATTGTTCTAATTATTGTCATTAAATAATGAGTGGTATTGACCACATTTCTGTGCTCAGACTTATGTCTGACTGAAGCTCTGCTTTTTGCTTTAAGGCTAGTGGGTTTCCACAAATCTCAGTCAGTGAGTTTTACTTGACTGGTATTCTGCAGACTGCTCTGCACAGCTCTCCTGTGTGCGTGTCAGTAGGATTTGGGCATATTGCATCAGAAGAGTTTTTTGTCAAGTTAACATCTCTAGAGAAATGCAGATGATCTTGAATAACTGAAATCTTGTCTCAACAATTTCTGTGAAATTGTTTAGAAATTTTATGTCAATAAATCTTGCTCTATTTTGTTGGCAGAGTAAGTATTTTTCATTATTTTGGTTGGGATGGATTTTCTGGAATTTTCTACCTAGACATTGATAAAGATTATGCTTTGGATTTGGGATGAAAATAATGTTGATACTACACTGATACTTTAGTTGTTGCTGATCAGTGCTTCCACTTAGTTAAGGATTTTTCAGCCTCTCACACCACCCCACCAGTGAGAAGGCTGAGGGTGCACAAGGGGTTGAGAGGGAACAAGGACAGCTGCCCCCAGCTGATCAAAGTGATATCCCATGCTGTTATGATCAGATTATTAAAATTATTAGAGACATGTCTCTGCACAAATTAAGGTCCAAAAGAAGCCATACGCCAAAGTCAATAGTATGGTTTTTATTTAACAGTAAATGTGAGATAGAGACAGAAAGAAATAGGGAAGAGAGGGGAGGGGGAGAGAAAGAGAGTAACAGAGAGACAGATTACACAGAAAATGTATCACTGCTCTGTGGATTCCAACAATATCCTGTTGATTCTCTTCTAATCTTCTTAATGGTGATGGTCCCAATCTTGTCAAAGTGATGGTTGCAGTTTTTACACTGGATGACATAATCCTATGAGTTACTTCAAGAGTCTTTGATGGTTTATGAAACCTTCTAAGACATTACAGTTGCCTCTCACTTTAGCACAGTTGAGTGAATTATGGCCCATTATGGCCAATCAGTAGGGATGAATACCTTCAGGCTGCATGAGGGGCGTTTCCATACCTGAGATATTATGTAAGGGAGGACATTAGCATGACAAAAAGCAAGATCTGCCTCTTACTGCCTCTGGTCACCCTGTGCACTCCTTTTGCATCTTCAGCAAAGCATCCTGATAGTTTGAGCCGTTAAATAGTCTAGTCTTTCACAAATGCTGTATGATGTCATGGTGAACAGTAAAACTGGGAGAATTTGGCTAGGAGATGCCAGCTAAATATTGTATATTCTTTTATTATTATTATTATCATTAGTAGTAGTAGTAGTAGTAGTATCCCTTTTCTGTCCCATTAAACTTTTTATATTGTTTCCATATATATATATATATATATATATATATAAAAATATATATAAATAAATAAATAAATATATGTGTATATATGTGTGTGTGTGTGTGTATATATATATATATGTATATATGTATCTATATATAACTATAATATATATAATATATTTTTTCCCCAGTCCCACTGAGGGTCTGTGAATTATTGGCTATGTGTCATTTAGCTGCCTGACAGGTTAAACTACAACAGTATTTCCCTGAAGTATGTGAAGCTAAATATCTATAATTCTTTACAGAATGAGGAAAAACAGTGGGAAAAGGATCATAACCTTAGCTTTGACACTTTTTTGACTATCTTTTGTAGGAGTGGAGAAGGAAACTTTTCTCATTCTAGTGCAGTATCATCAGATTTTTTTCTTGTCAAACAGTATTGCAGAATAATGTCAAAACAATAGAAGATATGGTCTTCTGTGACACTTAAAAGAAATGAGAGATACTGAAGTAGGAAAAGTTGCCAGTTACTTTTAAAGGTAGCATTCTGCTGCAATATCAGGTATATTTGAAGTTGGAGACTGCTTCTCTCCAGGAAAACATGCTTTTTGTACATTTAAGGAATGCTTTTTTACCCTGGTAGCAGCTGCTCTTCTGTTCCTATCAAGTTCTACTGGAGGACTAGCTGTAGTCAGCTTGTGATCCATTGAGGCATAAACAATCTTCATAGCAGATTAGCTATTGTAGTTCACTGACCACAACTGTCACCCAGAGGAATTTGTTTTACACAGTGTAAATATTTGGTGTGCTCTCCATATATTTTTGTAAATAAGCTTAGTTTGTATGAACAGTAAAGCACTTCCAAAAAATAGTTTTCATGAAGTAGTGAGGATGGTTAGAGTCTGGTCAGACATGTTTGGGACTGTACTTTGACTGAAAGTTATTCTGATAATTGTGTACATGTATGTATTTGAATAACTTTCATACCATGTCCTTAGGGCTACCTTTTATTCTTTTTCCTGAGATTTAAGAAGTTATATTCAGATAAAGGGACACTGTATCAGCCACATCTGCAAAACATACTTAGTTAGATGTTTTCACCTCCCACAGAATCTGAAGAAACCTCACTGACTTCATTCCATATGTCTATTGTTACTCTAATGCTTCCTGGGTAACCACAGGAATTGAATAAAGAGAATCAGAGAAACTCAAGAATAGCTGCAGTGACTTTCATTTTAAAATGGTTTTGCAATTACTGTTGAAGAATAAGTCATTCAGCACTATTGGTTTTCTGCTTCTGTGAGGCACTCTGGTTCTGTTGTTTTAATCTGTGTCTGGATTGTTCATGCTATGCTGGAGTGCTCAGAGGAGTGACTGAAGCTGTGATAGAGAGCGAGTCCTGAAGTGTTGGCATGGCTAACATCACATCACCCTTTGTAGATCACGCTTTTCACGATAATTGCAAGCCACAGTTCCTTTGGAGGTGATGGTGCTGGTCTAAAGCTATTTATTGCTCGTCATCATTCTTGTTTCTCCAAGGAGAGTTGACATGTGTCATACACTGTTTCTTTAAAGCAGAAGACTCCAAGTGAGGATTACAGTCTGAGTGAAAGGTTTGCACAGTGCTGTTCGTAACAGTGTATGGGCTGAAAGCCTCATGCACCTCTGCTTGGCATCAGTGAGAGAATTCTGGCTCCTTGAAAAGCAAACAAACAAAACCATCCCTCTAGTTCTTATTGTTTTGATTACACAATTATCTAACTTTGGAAACAACACCCCTGTGTTCATAGGACAACCTGAACAGCTTGGATTTGCAGCCCCCACTCCGCTCCTGCATGTGTTACAGCCAGGAAAATGAATACTTCGACTTCTGTTGGCCAGTCATATATGGAGAGTCGTATTTAAAACTAAATTAGTTTTTTTTGTTTGTTTGTTTTCTATCACCCTTCTAATTAACAGGTTAGAGCTGGAAGAGGAGATAAATGAGAGTAGTTTAGATATGATCTAATGGTCCTTTGTGCATCCAACTCATACTAATTTTAAACCTTAGACATTGATTTCTTGAAAGTCATTAAAGGAAGATGTGAAGACTACAAATTGATTGAAAGGGAAAAATTAATTAAAAAACCCCCAACAACCTACCCTTGGGGGAAATAAATACAAAACAGACAAGACCAAGAACCTGGTTCATATAGACTTCATACAATCTGACCTACTCAATTCTTGTTAAAGGTCCAGATGCTTCTGTTGCACAAATAAACTTTTTATTGTTTTTTTTTCCTCTTCTAAAAAATTTTACTCTTCCCCTGTGTTCCCAGTAGAACAGTTTACAAGCCTGCCACTCTTCTTTGCCTCCCATCCCCTTTGAAACAGTTTGTTAGGAACCCAAACAAATTCCTGTCCATACATTATCCTTTGCTTCTGCTTGAAACAGTTCTTATTTATTATCTTCAGTTTGTTTCAGGGGGAAATTCTATGTTACAATTGTGATAGTCTAATACTGTCTGTTTTCAGATGGGTTAATATATCTGAAAAATACTGTCTCCTCCCTTTCCCTGGAGCTGGTGACTCAATGAATCAAGCAATGAGCCTCATAGTAGGTGAAGGAATGAATCCCTGGCAACTACACCTACCTAATTTACAGAAGCAAACTATTAAGTTGTTTCTAGACATACTGTATTCTGTTTTCAGAATGTCTCAGTCAAGTGTTTCATTACTAGAATGTGAACATGTGAGCTAAAAGAAATTAGTATTTCCATTAATTTAAAAATAGAAGGAAGAATTGTATTAAATTCTTGATGCAGCCTCATTTTTGATGAACTCCTGAGTTTAGAAATGTTTTTGCAATTAAAAAAAAAAGTAGCACTAGCAAGAACTATCAGCATGTATTATAAAAGTGATGGTTTTCCTGATTCTTGGAAAATTACCATAGCCATAATGTGGTTCTGCTAATGTGTAACTTCTGCTCTTTTCTGGGAAAAATAGATATAATAGGCTGTTTAGGAAGAATATATGAAAGCATATAAAATATTTATTTTTAAAGTCAATAAAATAACAAATATTAACATTATAGTATATTTTGATGTATTTTCACACATTGAGAGGCCTTTAAAAACATCAAACAGGAAAATATAAGACCTGAAAGGATAAAACAGTAGGACAGAATGAAAGAAGTGATTTTTTTGTTGTTGTTTCTCAAAGCTACCAATATTCTTTTTTAATTAGCACAAAAAATAAGACTAATTTGTGCATCTAGTAACTTTAAGGGGTTTTTAAAAATATCATTTCCTAATGAATTATCATTTCAAGTACAGGTAGAGGCCAAATGACCTGATTTCACATATGTTGCACTGCTGTTATGTTGCTCTTCAGAGTTCAGGGAATTCAATTCCCCCTGGAGGTAAACAATGCCAGTGGCAGATACTGTGGACCACATCCATCTTGTATGTAATTCTTTTGAAGTGTATGAATTATACCACAAGGAACCCAATGCCTTGAAGGTATTTCTTAGTAAAATATATTTTAGGGGCAGCTTTGCTGGCACAACAAAAATGCTATGAAGTAAAATATGTATTGCACACACATATTAATCCTTATGGAGATGTTATAGCAATATTCTGGTTTCTTTGAACAGAAAGTACTACATTTTTCCTTTACTAAGAGCTACAGGGTTTTTTTCATTTTAAGTCATTGCTGTTCTAGTAGAAAGATAACATTTGAATATTAGAAGGTGATAAGTGAAGTAATGTTTACCTACAAATTCTTATGTCAACACTGGTGACTGAAATAGGATGGATGTATTTGTGGTTTTGCCCACTGTCTCAGAACAGCAGTTCAACTAGATACTTTCCTGTCTGAAAAAGCCTTTATTCAGATACCTTTGAATGTATAAATATGTGTATATAAACAACAGAATGTAATCGTTTGTGCTATCAGGGCACTTGGCATAAATGTATCATCATGCTGTGTGGTTGGTGCCTACTCATCTGTTGGCTAAGGCTACAGCAGGTACTGATTAAAACAACTTTAAGCGCAAACTGTTTTCCAAACTTTGTGGCATGTCAGTGTGATAGCAGACTTTATGTTATTTATGCTTATGCTTATGTTATTGTTAAGATATGGTGTTAAAAATACCAAGTTTTCTTTAAGGTTGACTTTGAGTGTGCACTCATATATAAAGATCTCTTTTACTCCTAGAGGAAGCCATTTTCTTTCAGAAACCAAAGTTGATCAATAAAAATGGATTTGCATGATTGAAAATACCATTCTGACTTAATAGGAGTGCAGCTGCTTTATAATATGTCATAAATCAATCTGTTAAAATTAACTAGAACCACAAGTCATTTCAGGCTACAGTGTGCCTGTTTTAAAACAAAGTTGAAGAGACTGAGCCTGGCTTTAAGCTCCTTGTGAAACCAAGGCCTATAAAACTTTAACACTTAATAGCTTGTTTAGCTAGTTGTAAATGAAAATGTCATGGTAGATTACCCTGCTTAAAACAAATTTTTGCTGTTTGTAAAGGAAGTTGGAAGCCAAAACTTACTGAGCTTCCCAACTTAACCACCCTGTTTCCCTTGAAAAATTATTTTGGAAGGAAATGAGCAGAAATTAACGCAAAGAAAGTGATTACCTGGTTTAGAAAAAGTATTGACACCAGCAGATGGTTTTGTTTGCAGCTTTTCACTGATCAGTTACTGGAGAAGTAGACACCAAAAATCAGAGGCTGTGCATACAATCTGGTTCTTTAAACAGATAAGCTTGCTTAGTAGTGATGCCAGACTATAAGACTTAAAAACTATTGTACTGACTCACCTAGCCCAGTGTGGCAGATGCAAAGCTGTGAATGGTGAGGACGCCATTCAAATACTCATTGGCATAATAATATTCTTTCTCACTTTGTAATTATTTCTATTTGCTCTTTAGCTATGTAATAATGAGATTGTACAGACAAAGACAGATATATGGCAACCTCAATATCTCATTCCTTAATGCTCAGCTTAAAACTCTAGCCCATCAGTCCCATATAAAAGTTAATAATATTTTGTCTTGTGCTTTTCCCTTATCTGGTTTGTTTTTACTAGACATCTTCTGGAAGGAAAGGGTAAAAAACACATTTGCCTGCATGTCTGCTACATGACGCCACCTGCATTCATAATAGTAACTTTTAATGTATATGTGTATGTATTTATGTGTGTATATACATACATATCTATGCATATATGAACAAATATTTTATAAATATTTATGTGTTTATCAAAGAATTTTGAAGTAATTTCAAACTACAGGAAAACCATGCCAACATGCTTATTGCGTTTCATTTTGTGTAATGTTGTAAATAGATTTGGTGTTTATTGTTAGGTTAGCCTAATATGACTCCCTACTGTCAGTGATTTAAAAAAAAAAAAAAAAAGATAAAAGGTTATAGAGACATCACGGTACTGTTTTTTGTCTCTTGGAATATGGGAGACTTAATAACTAACTTCTTTTTGTGTTTGACACTAAGGAGTTCTTTTTTCTACTACCAAATAAAACGAATGCCACTAAGAGTTTTGTAATTTACTTGTATCTTAATGTAGTGTGGTTTGAAACAGATTCGGAAAAAAAAAAAAAAAGAGGAATTTTCTTTTTCTTAAAATTGTATTCAAATGCTTAGCATCCTTTCAGATGATAATATTTTCTTTTTCATTGTTTCTTGGCTGTGAGAAACTTGCAAAATGGGCTCAAGTCAATGAACTTCTGTGTATTACAATCTGAAAGGAGATAAAAGAATCCAGAAGAGATTGATCACTGTAGGGGAAAAATCAGATCCTGCTTTTTTTTTTTTTATTTTTTTTTTATTTACAACACACGCAACAGATGGCAAGATTTGACAAATAAAACCATGATGTATATGTCATCTGTTTATGAATTAATTATGCTTGATCATTGCTCAAGTTCCATGTAATTGTGCTTTAGTTAAGGTCCTTCTAATGTCTACAGAAGTACAATTTATCAACAGAGGTGGCTTAATGTGGACAGGGACACTTATCAAGCATGCATCTCCCGGGCCATTCTGATTGTTCTATGATACTTGCACAGCAGGCAACTTATGCTTTCATTGACCTTGGCAGTATTGCAGGGATAATTCTGCTTCCACCAGAGTGAAGTTGGTACTAAACAATGTCTTGAATCTATTAGGAATAAGAATGCTTGCCTTAGCCATCTGGAATGTGTATTTGTTTGCACATGTTTTACTGCCCCAGTGCAACAAAACAAAAATTAAAGCAGAACCCTCTGCATCATAGGCTACCTTTTGCCTCTTCCCCCACACAAAATTTTCAAATACTGATGAGTTCTATTATTTGTCTGTGATATTTGTTCTGAAATTGCAGTTATGCTTGTTTTGAGGCTCTTTTTCACTGGGTTTTGAAAGCTTCAACCAGCTTTGTTTAAGGTCGTATGTTCAGCTGCATTTTATTTCTTGGTCTACATCTCTGCAAATCACCTCTAACTCTCTGGCTCAGGAAGACAATTAAAAAAAAAATCTAAGTGTAGTCTGAAATAACATTTTTTGAGTAGGAAAGCTGTACACAGTGTGAGGGGTGGCATTTCTCAGTCAGTGTGCTGCACATCTGCTCACCTCTCACCTACCTGGTGAATGTAGAAACCTCCTTCTCTGAAACTGACTCTACCACAGGGTATCAACTCCACAGAGTAAAGGGGGTTCTTAGGCCTAGCTATTCCTTCATATTGACTATATTGAAATGATCAAATTTGCTTTGAAGTAAGAATCATGATACGCATTTTAAAATTGTGAAGAAATATTTCTTGTTTAATCTGTCGTTCTGTTACTTTGTTTTAGTTTGGGAATTTTGTTTGTGTTTTAAAGTCACTTGAGACCTAATTATATGAAACTGCGTCAGCGTATTTCATATGAGTAGAATTTTCCATGTGATGGGGAAACACTAACCTTTGCTACTACTTTTGAACTGTATGATGTAAGACACTGAGAGTTGTCAGGGAAAACATGAAGGTGCTCATTAAGATGTTGATTTTTCAGAAGACCAATGTAAATATTTAATGCCAATGGAGCCTGCAAAATGGGATTAAATATAGCTAACTAGTACTAATCTTGAGAAAAATACTCAGTAAAATAAATCAACCTTCAATACATTTAAGTAAAAGACTAAAAATAGAAGCCTATCTTGAAAGTTACATATGCTTATAGTCTAAATGCAAAGGAATGGTCCATGCCTTATTGCCTAAGTGTCTAGATTCAAAGCTGAAGAACTGTGTGTCAATTTAATTTGTTTTGGGTCACATTTTACCAGAATAACACTTGGAAGAAGTCTATTTAATCTCCACCTGACTTCTACAGTGTGGTTATAGCCCATCTAAGCACCTTTCTTCATCACTGCTGTGACTGAAGTGAGATGTAGCAATTCTAGAACATACATTATTTCAAATACAATTGGAAGAAATTAGCAGTTATTTATAATAAAACCACTTTTTCATAGTGATGAGACCATATTTTGTATTTTACACAAACTGATTTCCAGTTGTGGAGAGCCTTTGATCCTCTCAGTGTATTCCTGCACTTTATATGCAGAATGAGGTGAGATATATAACACGTATGGGTCATAAAGCCTGTATTCTGTTCCCAGAATAGAGAGTATTGTATCTCTGAAAGAATTGAAAAAATTTGTATAGCTAGCAAAAGAAATACTAGCCTTTACTGCTTCCTTCCAACCTCATGCACAGTACAAAACAGTGAGAGGTTCAGAAAAAAATGGCAGCCATTGCAGTGTAAAATTTCAGAAGCAGATGGTAAATATTTAATAAGAATGAAGTAAGAAAAGTAGGATCAGTGTCATCAGATAGCTACTAAGTTTTAATTTAGTTGTGACAATTCAATTTCTTAGATATTTGGCAGTGAAAGCATAATAGAGGTTAAAAAGCATCTTCTAGGCAGACAGCAGTTATAAAAAATTAGAACAGGTATAGAATATGGTTTTTAACAGCTTCAGTAGGTTTTGTCATGAGTGTATTTGATTTTGACATGAGAGATTACACAGATAGTCACACAAGTTTTTCTTCTTACAGTGATTTAAAAAATGTTTTAACTTTTTAGAATTTTTTACTTCTTGTGTCTCAGGCTTATTCTACCCACCATGGCTTATTTACTTCTTTCCTACATCCTCACCCTAACCCCTAATAAACTGAGGACCTGCTCCACTGAAGTATAACAGCATTCATTAGCTGGGATAGTAGTTCCAGAGGAATTTGCACTCACCTTGTGTATAAAGCTTCTAGATCAGCAGAGCATATATGAATTTATTAGGGACAGGATTTCTTACCTAATCAAAGGAAAAACAGCTGATGTGCCAGTGGAGAAATCTCTGCTTTGCACCGTTGTATCAGGAGCTCATGTCATCTACCAAGGCAAGATACCATTTGTTTTCTACTTGTAGTTTCTAGACAAAATACCATTGTTTGTTCATTTAAGGCTATTTTTAGGGTAGTTTTTGGTTTGTTTGGGGGGGGAGGGGTGGTTTAATTTTGTTGTAGTGGAATTTTTCTTGTTTGTGGTTTTTTTAATGAATTAAAACTATGTATCTTATTCTGATGTTTTACCATTTTTAATTTAACTGCCTGATAACTTACTGCAGCATATACTGAACCTGCCTACAGTGACTTTATGTTGTTTGATCAAAGTAATGGTGTTAGCAGAACTAGCTCAATAAAATGTGAGTTGTCATTACAAACTTTTGAGATGCTAAAGAATGTAATGTTTCCTCAGTTTAATTTACAAGATCAACTTGATATTATATAGCTTGCAGTAAATGCAATAGAAACACACACATATATATATATATATATATATATATATATATATATATGTAAAAAAAAGTTTCCTGAAATACATAATTTTTACCCATTCCAAGCAGTTGCCATATGTAAAAGCACAGCAGAAAAATGCTTAGGAACACTTCTGCTGGTTCCAGTTATTTATGGCTCAGCATCAATAACTTAGAAACTAATTTGTCCAATAATGAACTCTCTCTATTGCTGAGGTGGATAACAAATGGTATTATAATATTCAACACCAGCTACTTCTTTCAGTCTTTGAGAAAGTTGCTGTGAATAGTGTTTGTCTCCGACATTATTTAAACTGATGAATATTACATATGGCTTGATCTTAGAGCAGTGGAACACAAGATCTGACAGGTTAAAATGCATTCCATACAGCTGAAGACTAATAGAGGTTAAGGGGGTTTGTGTGTTGCAATTTTCTTCACACAACTGTAATGTGGTAGTCAAGCTACAAATAGTATGTCTCTTAAAACAAATTGCTTGTGTGAGCAGTAGTAGAATAGCACACAAATAAGAAGCCTAGAAAACAGCCTTTTTCCTTTCCTCTATGTAGCAATGCAGAAGCACAAAAGATTGTAGACAGACCCATTCAAGTCCTTAATTAAATATTGTCTAAAATGATAAAATCTATTTTTTCTTTATTGTTAAATAGGCTTTTCCCTCAGAAAAGAAAATCATCTGTGCTCTTGCCATTGTCAAAATCTCTGTAGTAAACTTAAAACTGCTGTAATTTCACACATTAGCTTAGTTTCTACTGTATCTTTCAGTAAATACACATATGTGTGTGTAGTTTACCAAAAGAATCTCACACTTCAGTTCCAGTCATAAAAGATCAGCACACAGGTTTTTAATCTATTCCTTAAACAGTCAGTTCTTTGTTAATTTTGAGTGGATTAACTGGTTTGTAGAGAACTCTGCTGCAGATGCAATGACATCATGCTGATCTCATCTTGCCGGGATGATTAGGTCGTATTCAGCATAGTGCAAATGCAGCCATGATACCTTCAGGGTCAAATTAAGTCTAGACTAGACTTACTGCTTTACTATGAACTCTGTAACTTTTGTGTTTGACATGTGTTGCATATATTTGAACATTCATTGCAGCTGCCAGTCCTGGGATCACTATGTGGTTTAAACCTATTGATCCTTTTATTGGTAAAAGTGAAGTTATCAGAAGGAAGCACAAGTGAAAATTCCTGTACATTGAAATCTCTGCAACTTTAGTCTCTTCCTGAAAACAAACATTGCACTTTAGGAATGATAAAGGTGGAGAGGAAAGAGGAGATACTATGTATTTGGAAAGATTTTGAACAATTTTGGACTGAAACTAGAAAATGACTGTGTTGTGTAAGCCTTTAGAGAATTTGTCATTGAATTCACAGTTCCACATTAAACATCTCAGCCCCCTATGCAATGCATAACATAGATGAATAAGAATGAATTCTTGAAAAATTAGCAGACAACAACAGTCAGTCAGCAACTGAATTAGCTGATAAGAAATTCAAAGGATATTACTGAAACTTTAATCTCAGACTTATTTAAGAAGCTGAGAATTAAATGCTGCTACTAAAGATCTACAGATTTTAACACTTTGCAAGGGTTAGGCTCTGTCAGTATTGTGATTCCCTCCTACTGAAACACAAATGAAATAATGTTATATTTTTTCACTAGCTTAAGTGTTGCACTGTAGCTTTGTGAGTTTCTAGGTATTGGCTATGTAGACTTTTATGTGCAAGGTAGCTCATGTTTCTGTGTTTCGTTTTTCCATTATATACTTTCATGTACTGAGATCTACACACACAGGATAGTAAAGATAATATTTCTGAAAAAACCAGTGCAAATAAAATTTTCCAATGCGGCTCAGATACTACATGCAAGGATACAAGCAATTGGTATGATATATAAGATTGTATATGGTATGCTATCTATTTTCATACATATAAGAAAATGGTGGACATGGAAATACAAGGGGTTACCTCTTTCTTTTCTTCCTCTTAAGTTCCTTTTAAATTGGAAGCCTATGCTGCAATTTATAAAAATCCAGAAATCTTTAATACTTTATTCCTTAAAGTCTAAACAAATATGGGTGCTCCCTATGTGATAAAATCATCAACTCTTTCAGAATGCTTTTCTCTTTCTCAACTAACTAATTTAGCTTTATTGTGCTTAAATTTTGGGTGTGCTACAATGTGTGGTTTGAAGAATTGTACCTTTAGCAGTTGTGATATAAATTAAAGGAGTGGCAAAGGACTTGTGAATCTTTCTTCCCCTTTCCATATTGCTTTAGAATGGAACTCAAAAGCTGTGAAAATAGGAATTGCTGAGTAAGCACTGTTTTGTTTGGGGTTTTGTTTATGTTTTTTTTTTCCCCTGAATTTGTTCTTTTCCAGAGGCCCATTAACAGATATACAATTTTGAATTCAAAGCTAGTCACAGAAAATATTATTTTTTGGGGTTGAAAACAGAATTAGATCTTTGTTGAACTGTTTCCAGAAATCCAGCTAGTAACCATCAAAGTTTAACTACAAGATTTTTGCCTACTAACAGAAGATCACAGACAAATTTTTGAGAAACAGCTAATGTCTTGGGAAGTTTTACTTTTGAGATAGCCAGTTTGGGATGTTGCTGGCAAACATGGTTTCTTTAGAGGAAACTGAATATTTGCTCTTTGGAAATTGCTTTTTTTGTGAATTAATACAGCTATCTCTTTGGATAAAACTTTGATACTGGTTTGGTTTCTGTGTTTAATGGTGCAAGGGTAAATTTCCTTCCTACACATCAAAAAGAACAAAAGAAAATAAAAAGCAAAAAACACCTCTACAAATTGCCACTGGAAGTAACATTTCTTTCCAGAGCATTCCTATATATTGACACTCTTATATAGAAGATATTCCAAGGTACCTGTAAGGCCAATGTGTTCAAAGATACTGAAGCAATTTCATTAGGCAGGAAAGAAGTAGCACAAAAAATATTGGGCAACAGTGCCTCTAAGAGGACTTATATGCAATAGATTTCACCAAAATGTATAGGTTCTGTGAGCCCTATTTGTTGCACACTGTTGCTCTGTCCTACTCAGGCATGTCAAAAGTACATGAAAATTTTTGACTAATGAATCTGCCAATTTATCTCCTCCAGCAGTAGTTGTGATATATAAACTATACACAAAATGGTGTTTCTGGTTTAAGAGGTGTTCTTTGAGAATGATCAGTGAGTCTATCACAAATCCACCAGTTTTCCTGATCATCAGAACTCCTCCCATATGGGATATTGGATCTGTCAGCTTTATAAATATTCATACTTTGGGATATTGGGGTAAACATCTGAGCCTTGGCTTGTAGAGTTGTTGTCCTATTAATATTTTTCTCCTGTGTGGTTTCCATCTACTTTATGAAATACAAGACCAGAAAGCTTGCTAATGATAATGGTATTTCTCTGTTAATTGCAACACAATTGATTATTTGTCTGCTTTTGACATGACAAAGAAGGATTGTATCTCTACTATTCTGCTGTAAGCATGATAAAACCATTGCTAGTTTTAATAAAGAAGTTGTCTGGCAAAGAACAAGTCCTTTAGTAAAGAATGTTCAATGGATAGTAAGAGCAAACAATAAGCACATTTCATGGAAGGTTAATCAGTATTCCTTTGTGTTTGGGAGTTTAGTAAGACTTTTTCTCTTCTCTTTTGAAAGTGGAAGGTATGGAAAGGAGGAGTTTGATGTGTCTTGCCTCCC
>JAWWLZ010000139.1:53071808-53101498 GCA_035041345.1 Poliocrania exsul | reverse complement strand
AATAGAGGGGGTAGAATACACAGCCTTGATCACCCCCACACAGTGCCAACTGGTCCCACCTGCTAAACTAGGACAAGGATCCATGTGTAAAACGAAAATGTTTGTTTCTACTAACAGGGATTAATGCTTTTGGCCTGTTTTCCCCACATCAGACTTTTAGGCTTCTCTCAGCAGAAGTTATGTCTAGAGGGCAACATTTTAATTTCATGTAATTGTGAGAAGTTATATCTTTAAAAATAAAATGTTAGATTTTATTGGTGTGAATCTGCTCTTTTCCACATACAGCTCCAAAGCAAGATGTGAGTAGACCTTCTACCTGAGGATATATATTCAAAATATGACTAATGTTCATATATGCTGTGTGCATATACACATAATTTTTGGCAGTGTTCTTAAACCAGAAGAAAAATAGAAAGGAAAAAGAAAAAGGGAACTTTTTAGTTAAGATTTCCCAATTAATATTACTATTTTACAAGAAGGGATTATGCCTACTCCTCAGGCTTGATGCCAGTAAGAATATTTCCATGTCAGTGGACTTCAGGATGAATTTGCTGAGATTATCAGGCAATTACTTTGTCAGCCTTCCTGTTCACTTTTACAAGGACTGACCTGTTAATTCCAACTCATTTACCTTATGTGAATTGAAAGGTAAATTCAACAAAAGTAGTCATAAGCCTCAAGCTTTTACTAGTAACAGTTGATGTTCGTTCTAAATGCTGTACTCGTGGAATAAAACATCACTGTGCTTTAAAAATGTCAGGATGCTTAATTCGTCAAACAAGGGCATTATTGCACAGCAGCAAAGAAAATGCTTATAGCCAAGTGCACACTGGGTTTTCCAGCCAAGAGATACAGCAAAAACATTAAATCAGAAGATTGTCTTAACAAAGCGTCTTCTACAGACATCAATACAGTAAGACAGAGTGCTCCCTTCAAATTTTGAAGGCAATGGTACACAGGAAGAACAACCAACTCTATGATGTATGTTTCAGATTTAAAACAGAGGTTATGAAACAGAGAAAACATTTAAGGGTACAGATTTTAGTTTCTGCCATGTTTAGAATTACGTGGGGCACAGGAGAAATTCAGGCTGAAAGGCAGATGAATTATTTTTTGAGTTGTCAGCTCTTTTTAAGTTGACTGTAATTATTCATGTAAGTAGCGCTTTTCTTTAAAATTATGATACAGTGCAATACTGATATTCTGTATCATCTGCTTGTCTTTAAAATTATGATACAGTGCAATACTGATATTCTGTATCATTTGATTAGCACTTTCCTATATTTTATTATTAATATTCTTAAAACCCCCTACTGTTTATGTTTAAAGTGAATTTATAGCCCAGTTATGGTACTATGCAGATATGAGTGAAATGTATTTTATATAATTAATATATTACTTGTCTGGTCTGGAATATTTATTTTGAACTTGATTTAGAATTTCAGTGGTCAGTTACTGGCTTCAAATACCAAGACAGAGAGGAGGAGAAACAGGGAAAAGTGTATTTAGTTTAGTGCTTAGCTTTTGAAAGTGGTTAGTATCAGTTGTATATTTCCCCCTGTACTAAAATGGATAAAAAGAGATGCATGTTTTATAATTACAGCAGTGATCGCTTGAATTGACAAATTGATCCCATATTTGAGCTTTAGGACATACGTAATGGAAGCTTTTCTTTTGAAAGCTTAATTTTCATACTGATTAATGACTCTAAATTAAAAAAATGGAGTTTAAAATTAGACTAAAATATCAGTTATGTGCCTTATTTTTATTGTTATTGCAGCCTTCAAAAATATGTGTATAATAATGAACACAATCAAATTTTTTTATAGAAATCTAATTTGCAGCAGAATTAATTCATCTGTGTTCTATGTAGCTGAGGTTAAACCTATCTGCAGTTCATGTTATAAAGGAAAATGTTTCAGTAAACAAATTCTTTCATCCTTGTGTAGGCTTTGAGAGTTTATTTTTGTTTATTTGTTCAGGCAAAATAAAAATTGCTCTATTTCTGCAGTGATTTCATTTTGTTTTCTTCAAAGTTGTCATCATATGATCACAGAAATACAGAATAGTTTGGATTGGAAGGGACAATTAAAGGTCATCAAGGCCAACCCCTCTTCGATGACCAGAGACATCTTCAACTAGATCAAGTTGCTCAGACCCTATCCAACCGGACATGAAATGTTTCTGGGGATGGGGCATCTACCTCCTCTCTGGCCAACCTTTTCCAGTGTTTCACCACACTCATCATGAAAAATGTCTTCCTTTGTCCTGGCTTCATCCAGGACAGAGCTAGTTTTATTCTTAGTAGCTGGTACAAACATGTCTAAGAGCAGGAGAAGTAAGAGACCTGTAAAAACAGAGAAAAAGCTTTTACTAGTTGCAAATGTTTGAATTGCAGGGATTGTGGGGCATCTTTATATACTTTTGGACTATATTAATTATCTTTTACCATTAGGTGGTGGTATAATAGCAGATATACTAAAAATAACTAAAATAAATGCATTTTATTTATAAATATACTTTATGTAAAATATAAATGATGTTGTTAGTATTTCTCCTTTCAGTTGTCGATATTTTACTTACAATCCTATGAGTAATACCACCTATACTGGTGATTCATTATACTCCTAAAAACCTTTGTAATAAAAGCAGATTTTAGTAATTGATAGATGAGAGAGAAGATTATAAAGTTTCGATAATTCCCAAATAGTCTGAATAGGGATCTTATAATACCCTGGGCATAAGTGTGTGTATACTGAGTTTACCAAGAGCAGTGTTAGCATATGCAAATCATAAAGGTCAGAAGAAAGTACTGCAGTAAAGGAGTCTCAACAGGAGGTGGATGAGCATGTTTTCAATAAATAATTCTCATGTCATAGGAAAGTCTCTAGAAAACTAGTTATCCATCTCTAGCTTCTCTCATACCTCCACTACCTATTTATATCAATCTTTGCGGATGCCATAGCCTACTAATGTTTTCTTTACAGTGCAAATTGAATTATATAAAGTCTAAATAAAGGGCTCCCAGTTTTACTTTGGCCTCAGGAGCTAGTTAAGAACACTCTTTTTCTTTATTACTGAATGAAAATAATGTAATGACAGTGAATTTGTGTTAGTCTGATATTAAATTTAGCATTCACCTACAATAGAACCACATATTAGATTGGAGTAATACTTTTTCTTCCTTTTGAATTTAATCTTTTATGCTACTTTTGACTTCAGACTAGATAGAATCTTTCTCATTGTAGTATTTTTTGCAAGCTCCTCACTCTGTCTCATGTCCAGAAAATGTTGTGACTTTTGGGTAGAGAGTTGTTTATTTTTGCTTAACTCTCTTTTATTGTCTAAGCAAAAGGTGCAGGTTAAATCTGTGATTCAGTTTTATTATAATCTTGGTTATTTATCAACTGAGGTCTGTGCACAAGTCATCTATTTAACCTCAGAAGACCTTTTCCTATTTTGTTATAATGTAGTTTTTGATTCTGTTCACATGCTGTTTATATGATTCCAGGTTTCCCAGGGGGTTTTATATCTGAGTACAATTAGTGGATGTTCTGGAACACAGTGGTACAGTTATGACTTGATTATTAGCACTTAGGTGATGAATCACTTTTTCTGTAGCAATGGACTCGTCTGACTTTATGAAATAGACTATACTATCTTGTTTGTTTTGCTCTGTTTTCCTAACACACACACACACACCCACACACACACCCTCATCCCCCCTTAAGCAGTTTATGCTCTTTGCTCATTTGTTTGCTTTATTTTAGTTGCTTGTGAAGTGCAGGAGCATATCCTATACACATTCTCATTCTTATGAAGGTTTTAGGCGTCCTTACTTGACTCAGAATATTGTTTTTTGATCCACAGTTTGAATGTGAGATATGAAGCTGAAATTATTATGTCTATTCTTTAACAAAGACAAATCAATGTCTTAAGATATGCCTGTCATGGGATACTCAGCTGCATCATGTTCCCTGTGTATCTTGAAATATACTACATTTGTAAGAGAGGACTCAGAGAAGATTCTCAGGCATCTACTAACCTTATGGATTAAGTGCATAATGTAGACCTCCATAGAAAATGTTCAATAAAAATAGAACTACCAGATTGGGTTCAGAACTCTAGCTGAAAATGGTAATCTTTTTGTCTTGTTGCCTGTTTGAAGAGAATAAACAAACAAATTAAGAAAAAGCACAGCAGTTGTTGTTATTAGAGGTATACTACTAAATATTTTTCTGATTAAATGGAAAATGGATGTCTTGAAAAAAGGAACAATCAAAGAATTTCTTAAAAAAGTATAAAAAATATACTTCTTGTTGAACAGCCAGGGAACCTTTGCTTGATATTACAGAGTAATAGACTAACAAAGATGAAAATTTGTGAAAAATGATGGCACAGTCACAGAGGCAAGATCATGTTGCATAGCATCTTATGCAGGATTGTACATAGTTACATCAGCATAATTTTTAAACCTATCCATGCTAATATGTGTTATTTTACTTCCCTGACATGCTTTGTTGTTTTCCTTCTTCTAATGTGCTTGCCCATTATCTGTCTATACTGCTGCTAATCTAAGTATTTTGAGTATACCTTAAGTTTTGAACTGTAATGATGCAGTTTTTATTTAAAGATAAAATCAGCTGGCTTTGAAATTGAGGAGTTATGTTATTCCAGAATATGTTCAGAAATAACTTATGCACACACTTTCATTTCTGTTCTACATGAACTGATCTGTTGCCAGACAATGACATGGTTGATCTAGTATTTCTTGCCTTATCTCATCTACTGTTTCCTACCTTGAAAATCTTAAACTAGTTGCAATTCCTCCATCACTACTAACATCAATATCTGATACCATTCCATTAACATTCATTAGAAGTTTTGCTGCTTCCTGATTTAGGCTTTTGTTCTTCTTGCTTTCTCAAAAGTATAGCCATGCTTTATAAAATCTACAAAAAATATGTAATTTTTTTTCTTAGTCAAGTTTGCTGAATTCCTGTGGGTTTTTTTCAGAATGTTCAAAAACATTCTCCTACCCCACACCTAATCTGAATCTATATACTCAAAAACTGGAAGTACCTGTATGAAAACATTTTGCAAACCATTAAGTATTTCTCTTTTTCAAACTCTACTGTATGAATACTGCCTCACAGCATAGGTTTCACCAATACATTTTCAAAAGACCATTTTTGTCCGGCCACATACCAGAAATAAAGTCTGTTTAGATCTGATTTGCTTAACCACATAGTAAATTTTCATACACATTCTTATTTAATTAATCTGACCTGTTATCTCTTCTTTAATAAATTTACATGTGTAACTATCAGCTAACGATTTTATATGTTGCTTTGCAGTGTTTACCTGGCCCCGCACATAATAAAGTTAAATTGCTTTCATGCATCAATAATAGGCTTCCTCCCCTGGAATACTATTGTGAACTGTGTCCTTTGGAAGATGGTTATAGTTAGATGATTTAGAAATTAATATTTAGCTTGCTGCAGGCTGATTTAAAGTTTAGCATTATTAGTAGAACATGTGCAGCACACTTCTTACTCCTGGATTTCTTCCTGTTTTATGACTCTTCAATTTGTCTTTAAGGGTGAAGAAATCGTGATTTGCATACTCTTTTTTTCTCCATTATAATATTTAAGCTAGTCAAAATGTGGGAGGTTTTTCCCCTCCTCAGATGAAGAAGATTTTTATAAAGGTAGAATCCTGGGAATAATCTGTGCAAGGTGAACTAAGATAAAAATTTCAAAATGCATTTAGAGTGGAACAAATGAGGCTGTGCAATTTTATAGTAAGGTACTTTGCTCAAATCGGTTGCAGAGTATCCTTCCTTGGAGATATTCAAGGGCCATCTGGATGTATTCCTTGGCAACCAGCTCTTGGTGGCCCTGCTTAAGCAGGGAGATAAGACAAGATGAACTCCAGAGGTCCTTCCAACCTTAGCCAGCCTCTGATTCTGTGATTTTGGCAGTTCTTTGATCTCTACTAGGTGACAGAGTATCAGATTGTTTCTTCATACCATCCGTCAGTTATGGAGAATCTGATTATTACCAGTTTCATATTGAGTTCATATTGATATGTGGGCTTGTATTGTTTCTTTGTATAATTTAAAGGAATCATGCAAAGAGGGGAAAGACAGTAGATTAGTAGATTCCTAAATCCAAAAGGCTAAAAAGATATATTAAATGCAACTAGCATGTTTTTGACAACACTCTAGGTAAAAAATTTGATTTTAATCTGATGATGAGTATCTTTGGAAACAATTAATCACTCTTACAGTTTAGCAAAGCACATAATCATTGACGTGGCTGTAACAGCTAGGTCACTCCCAAGCAGTAGTTGTTTTGGCCTTATACTATTTCACTTGGAAAGCAAAGGGATCACTTACCCAGAGGAATGGGTGTTTAAACACATCTGCCTCTGCTTCCTTTCTCCCCCTGCCCCCTCCTCACTTTGCATGGGAGTGCAGTATATGTCATCTTTCTCTTTTAGAAAGTAGTACGCACTTCAGTTAAGGTGTTGCTGAGCATTCTTGCAGGAATGTGATGTTTGGGGATATGTAAAGTAAACAATAAATAAGCGGAGGAATAAGGACACCATGCACCAGACTAATGTGATCAAGTGAATGCCATTTATTACACACTGCACAGGGTTTATATAGGGTTAAGGCTACATTCAATTGGCTAAATTGAACCTCACACAATCTAACTACAGATCCCAATTGGTTATATTCCATATCTCACAAGTCTAGTGTTTTAGTGAAATAATCCTGACTGTTGTCAGGAACCTCTCGTGTCTTGTGGGAAACCTGAGGAGTTCTCTTGAGAAACTTCTGGGGAGTTGCTAAGCTAGGGAGTGATTTCTCCTTTACTGGACAGCAGCAGCTGTGGCCTTGCTGCTTCTCAGTTGATATTTGCCTTCAGTCTCACAGGGTCTATATAGATCTGAATTGCTCACTTTTGATTTTTCTGAACCAACAGATATGGTTCCCAAAAAGAATCTCATCTTCTTAGAGGAGAAGTACCTCATATACTTAGAGGGAAGCAATGTATTCTAGGAGTTGATTCTTTTTTTCATAAGGATCACTGAGTCCAGCTCCTGGCCCTGCACAGGACCATCCCTGAGTCACACCATGTGCCTGAGAGAATTGTCTAAATGCTCAACAAATGTTGAACTCTGTCAGGCTTGGTGCTGTGACCACTTCCCCAGGGAGCCTGTTCTAGTGCCCAACCACCAGCTGGGTAAAGAACCTTTTTCTAATATCCAGCCTAAACCTCCCCTGATACAACTTCAGACCATTCCCTTGGGTCCTGTCACTGGTCCTTACAGAGAAGAGATCTCCAGTCTGAACAGACCAAGTGCCCTCAGCTGCTCCTCATATGGCTGTCCATCAAGGCCCTTCATCATCTTTGTTGCCCTCCTTTGGATACTCTCTAATGGCTTAATACTTTTCTTGTATTGCGGTGCCTAAAACTGCACACAATATTCAAGGTGAGGCCACCCCAGTGCAGATCAGAGTGGGACAATCCCCTGGCAATGCTGTGTCTGATGCTCCCCAGGACATGGTTGGTCCTCCTGGCTGCCAGGGCACTGCTGACTGATATTTAACTTTCTGTCAGCCAGTGTCCCCAGGTCCTTTTCCGTGGCTCTGCTTTCCAGCTTCTCATTCCCCATACATCTGGGGTTACTCCATCTCAGGCACAGAATCCAGTACTTGCCCTTGTTGAACTTCATATAGTTGACAATTGCTCAGTACCCTAATTTGTCCAGGTCCCTGCCTTTGAAGGAGTCAACAGCTCCTCCCAGTTTTGTGTAATCTGCAAACTTGCTTAGTATCCCTTGTGTCCAAGTCATTTGTGAGGATATTGAAGAGCACAGGGCCTAAAATGGATACCTGTGGAACTGCACTACTGACAGGTCATCAGTTTAATCTATAAATATTTTCTGAATTTCCAATACTTCCTTATGTAGCACAGGTTGCAATACTTGTCTTTGTTCTCTCTTTCTTCACCATGGTGGCCATTGATGTTCAAGGGTTGTCCACAAAAAGAATTGAGAGACAGATTAGCTTTTACATGGACTCACAGACTAGTAATTTCTCCTGGCAATATTGATCATTAGGGAAAACTATGTTAAAACTAAAAATTGCTTTGGTTTCAGGTAAATTTTAGCTGAAGTCATCTAATATTCGAGTTGCTTCTGGGGCAAAAATATGCAGCTCTCTTGTTAAAGACCCCATGTAATTTTCAGTTCAATGTTTTAGAAGTGTTACAGGGGGTTTATAGAGTAATGTTTCTAAATTGATGTCTAAACTATCTTCTTCTGTGACTTGTGTTTTAAACTGAATTTTGAATTCCGGACAAGAGCAGGTAAATATTATCTTCTTTCCCCCCCCCCCCCCCGCCCCGCCACCCCCCTTCCCCTGCGCCCCCTTTATAATCATAGTTTTGCATCCTGTTGTTAAGGAAGATAGTAAAACTTCAGTCATGTACTAATAAAGTAGAAAGGGAACAGAAATAGAAAAAATAAGGAATCCAAGAGTCAAGGAACAGCCCTAACTCCACCCCCTTCCCCCCGCTTTATAGCAAAATAAATTATACATAGTGCATTATTATTGTGCATTATGAATTGTTCCAATTCCAAATGCTTTCTTGTGGATGAGGCAATTCATTACACAAAACCCATGAATTTATGTCTCACTTCACAAGCCACTTCACACCAATTTTACCTCACTAAGTTTCTACTGGCCTTTGTGGAATTATTCTCAGTGTACATAAATGTAAATGGGATACAATCAGGCCTTGTGACTGAGTCTTGGTCTTGCAGAGTGAAGCTATCTGCAAACTCAGGAATGCAGGGAGAATAGCAATTATCTACTGTAGCTGCAGTTCCTTAATGTCTCAGGTTTAAATAGGAAAAGATCAAAGAGTCATTGCACTATACTCTGATAAACCTGAAGGTACAGCAGTTATTTCCAACCTGTCAGCATGATCACAGTTCAAACTGTTCTAGTGGGCTAAACAGTGAAAGATTCTGCTGTCCAGTCCTGTGAAGACTTTTATTTAAAAAAAAAAGTTTATAAGAAAATCTAGACATAGTTTACTTGCTGAAAAAATACTGCAGATGAAGGCTTTTTGCTGTATTATTTGTGTAGCATATCACAGTGTGATTCTAATTCTACCTGAAAGCAAAATAGTACACTAGTATTTGTACTGCACATTATAAAGGGATACCACTGTTTATGTATACTATTCACTCTATATGTGATTTTATATCCCTAGTCTTGTTGGGGGTGTTGTCCCTTTAATATAGATGTTTAATGTGATTGTTATTTTAAATTACTTCTCCCTTTTCTTTTGCTGTAAAGATACACACCAGAACAATGCTAGTAATTAAAAGATGAGAAACAAACTTTGCCTGGACAATGTGTAGAGACTTTTGATGAATCAGAACTCGTTTTTTTCTAAATATAGTCCTTGTGTTATGAGCTCCTTTGCCAGTGAAAATCAGTAGAAACAATTTCCATCTTCATTCATGATCCACTCTTCACTGATTTATCCTTCTTATTTTCTGGGTTCTCTTTCTAAAATTGCCATAGTACCCAGATAAAGTGAAAAAAAAATATTTACTCATTTTTCTCCCCTGACTTAGTCCCTGGTACCTAATTTTTGGTTTTAATTGTAAATGTTTTTGTGTCACTTTGAGCATGCAACATAAAAAAAAAAAACCCAAACATATATTCCTTCATGGGCTGCAAAACTCAGAATGTCAGCAGCTGTTGCTTATCTTTTTGTTATAGTTTTCAAGCTTTTGAGCTCTGGGTCATAAGAGTCAACAAAACGAGGTTAAGTCAGACCTTGCATACTTATGAGGTTTAGGGAGTACATTTGTGTGACTCTGAAAGGAGATAAATGTGCTATTATGATAAATAGATGCAAGAATCTGCATTAGTTGCAGATGTTTATGTGCTAACAGAACAGAAAAAGCTTGAAAATACATTGACAGGCCTCTCTTGTAGAAAAATTCACAAAGTCCTATTCAGTATTTTGCACGGTTTAAAATGGTTTTGAATTCCTTTGCATCAATTGCCAGTTGTTGGTTGTATAGTTTTCCTTGGAGATTGTAGGCTTTTTGAAATCAATATATTTAATAGAAAAATGAGCAGCAAAACACCTTGAGGGAACAGGAAGTGTGTGTGTGTGTTTATGTTTTTATATATACAATAGTTATATGTATATGTAGATATTTGGCAGTAAAAGACTGCTCTCATGATGAATCTGTCAACTGGAGTTTTCTACAAAGCAATTGGAATGTGAGGAAGTCTTGAAATATATTTTCAGTTATATCCTCTTTAAACACTAAAACGGCTGTGTTCCCATCTACATTTTTTTTTTATCTATACAATTTCCAACTGACTGTTTTTGGTGAGTCATCAAGATACCCAGGAAAGGTGTGCTCTGGAGTGGAATTAACCTTAGTGATATGACTGTGGTGAAAATCTGGAAGAATGTACTCTTTTACATTAATGGGAAAGAATCCACCCTGTGTTCAAGCATTCCTGATCTCATGTGTTTTTTGTAGACAAGAAGAAATCAAAAAAGGTACTGGTATCAAAACTATAGGTTTTGGAGCACTTACTTGGTGATATTTTCTGTCAATTTAAATGATGGTAAGGTACCCTGACTCCAGATAAAAATCTTTTTTTTATTAGGTGGTTGACTGTCCATTATAGAATCAAATTAATGTGATAAAAAATTATACTAGTAAAAAGCTGAAAAACATTTTAAAGATATGCTAATAAAACCAGTACAAAAGAAACCACCCAAAGAAACCAGCAGCTGAATTTGGTTTCATTAATACCAAGAAGAAACAGCTCCATAGTTAAGACTTTTAAGTATATTTTCTCTGTTTATTTCAGCATCTTTCAGAATGAAAAGTTGTCTCTGTAATCAATCAGTTAAATGTTGAGAGAAAATAATTGCTTTACATTATGAGAACCAGAGTTTCTAGTTACAGAAGGAGTGCTAAATAACAGTTCACATCCTCTGGCAGTGTACTGTGGCGACAGTAAGTCACAATCAGATTTCACTGACACCTCAGTGAGAAACATTGCACAGTCTATGAAGTTTCCCAGATTTCTGTGGGGATTCTTTACAGTAAGTGTCGACTTTTTATTGACGGTTACATCAAATGTATTTTGGAAGTGTAAAACTGCAGAGGGAAAAATGAGACTGTTTTTTGAAATTGTGTTACCTAGTCTGGATAAGAAATAAATACTTGAATTGAGATATAAAAAAAGAAAAAATCTTCCTTTTCATGGTCATTTTTGTATGCTTACCACTAATCTCATTTCTGCAGCTGCTGATTACCATGAGGTGTAGTTCTCCTCCCCACCCCCCGACCCCTGTTTTCCTGACAACTTACCTTTTTCTTTTCGTGGTCACATTTTGAAAAAACAAAACCAAACAAACAAAACCACAAAAAACAAACTCCCCCCCCCCCCCCCTCCAAAGGTGTTGGCTCATAAGTTCACATATGAATAATTTGAGACCAGTGTTGTGTGATTTCAGAGTACAAGGATATGCCTCACAGATGGAAGGGATGTGCTGCCCAGGAAAGGTAACATTTGTTAATACGTTGAGGTAACATCTACTTGCTGCTATGTAATGACATGTTAGATGAAAAAACTTTATATTTCCTTTCCCTCTTTCCTTCACCAGCCTCTTTCTCCCTGGAGACCCTGGGTGAACAAACATGGCACAACATGGTGTTGCTCCTGCTGTGTACATGGTTCACCTCCTGCCCTGGAGTCTATTAACTCCTGATAGTGACAAGCACGAGTGGAAGCTGGTGATTGACGATACTCAGCACCTGCCCCATCTGCTAGGCAGATGGTTGCACATATGAATTTATTACTGCATTGATAAAGGACTTGGTCTGTAGATAGGGAGTTGCAGATGACAAAGAGGAGAAGAGGTGAAGGGACAACATCTGCATCAAGACATACTAGTGTGCTTTTTACCTTTTTTTTTTCATGCCCTTATAATCCCTCTGGTGCTTCATTCATGTGGTATATTGTGTCTACTTTTTAGCATTATGGAGGTTGTTACTTTTCATTTTTTTCTTTTTTTTTTCTTTTTATCTTCATGCCTAATAATGCACTTCAGCTCCTTAATAGGCTGCTTAAAGTGAAAAAAGCAATATCTCCTTCTTGTTTTTATTTTGTATCCTGCCTTTTTATTTGAGGAAGTGAGAAAAGTTTGCATATTGAAA
Organism: Poliocrania exsul; assembly: GCA_035041345.1. Lineage (NCBI taxonomy): Eukaryota > Metazoa > Chordata > Aves > Passeriformes > Thamnophilidae > Poliocrania > Poliocrania exsul. The sequence goes on along the minus strand of JAWWLZ010000139.1, from coordinate 53,089,213 downwards.
GTTCATGGCACCTTTTTGTATTCTATGTTACTTTTGAGATATGTAGATAATGTTTATGGAGAAAGGAAGAACGAAAACTTGGCAGAGTGACTCAGGTCATGCCATAGAGAGTAAATGAAGCATTATTTTACTCCATGGGACAATCATTGAGTTGCTGATCTGCATGTTAGTGGAACATTGCAAAACAGACACAAGTAGGGGGTAAGGAACTAAGCTTTATACAACTCTAAATGATTTACTGAAATGTAAAGCTGTAGATGCTATGCCTATCTGTGAGATGTTTGCTATTTAAAATTCCTTCCTTTCATGAAGTTATGTCTTTGTGCATAGACATCCATGTTTTGTTCCCTTATTTGCAATTTTTCTGTTGAACTAAAACAAGGAACCCATTTTTATAGTTCCCATGAAGTTTCTAAAGCATAATTACTCTATTAAAAAGGAAAAAAAATATTACTAAGTTTTCATATAGGTTAGATTTATGTCTATGATTTTTCATAACATTTATTTACCATTTACTCATTTCTAAAATGGCCCAGATGCCGGGGTTAGTCTTTTAATTTTGTGCTTCCTAATTAAAAAAGTTCATTGATTATTATAGTTTGGCTTGCCAGATAACAGAATATTGTTAAAATACAAAAAATTAGATGAATTGAGAAACAAACTTGCTAAATAGATAGCAACGATTATTTGGTAAAAAGTTCCCTTTGCCTGTGACATGTTATTCAGTGGTAATATAGCAGTATATTGTTTTCCTCCTGGTATATAATTGTTGGCTGCCAGACAGAATAAAAAGGGGCATTTATGCATAAAGGAGATGAATGTGTCCAACAAAGGGCACATCTTATGTCTGAAGAGCTAAGTGGTGTTAATAGAGTGAGTGTGCTGTGTTGCATGATTCTTTAAAAGGAAAAATTATTCTTGCTGCTACTGATGTTATTACATGCTAGCTAGATTGTGAGTTAGTTGTGATCCTCCTTCAAGTAAGCATAACTCCACTGGTCAGTGAACCTCTGTGCATATTGTGTGAGAAAGAGATATCTGCCAGCTCCAGGCTTGCTGCTCACTTAGCTTATGAGCAATACTGTGCTTCTGTAGAATTTTGGTTTTCCTGTTCCCCTGTGCTGCACTCTGCAAGTCTCTCCCCAGGATTTTGTGGGCATAAGAGAAAGAATGAATTTGAAGATTTTAAATTGGCTTTTAAAAAATATATATATATATTCATTTATAAAGTACCGTACCACTGGAAAAGTGGAGAGTTTGGGATGTATCATGTTTAATGACTCAGATGTGAAATCTGAAATTCTACAGGATTACAATAATAGCTTATGAAAGTAACAAAGACACTCTGGCCCCATGAAAGACGAAGACTTACAGATTTTAATATGGTTTAAGTATTGCCTATAAAAATGAAAATTACTGCAAAAATATGGAAAAACATTTCACATCTGTATGTCTTGAAACTGGAATTGCTCTAAGTGCTAGTTTAGTAGACCAAAAATCCCTCAGATCAATAATCTTAAACTAAGTTCCCATTACTGCAAGCTCAAAATTAAAGAAACAGAAGCTTAAACAAAGGGAATTATGCAGTGTTTATCTGAGCTTATATTAAGTGCTGTAGAGGTGTTCAATCCCACCTTTTGTTTGAGAGAAAAACCTAGTTCTACCCAAGTGAGTTCAGAAGCCGTCCTTCTCTGTGTTTGCTTTGAGAGACATGGTCTGTGGGGATGGTAAATGGATTTGACAGACAAGAAGTAATTCAAAGCCTGTTCACAGGTACAATTGTTTGAGATTCTTATGGGGAGAAAACATGCCTCCACTTTCTTTATAGAAAGGCATTGAGAAACATTAGCATTAATCTATTTGGAGCAAGTTATCCATCCAGCTCTAGGAAGACTGCCAGTTTTCACTGAAAATATGTTTCATGGCATTAAGTAGGTGGTAGAGAGTTTTCCTTCTTTACCAGCAGGATGATATTATTGATTATCTGAAATGAAATTTGCATAGAGGTGAAGGAAAATTGTTATAACTTGGTGTGGTAAGAGACAGGCTTTAGGGGAAAAGCTATTGCACAGTATTAGTTGACCATCATTGATTAGTTATAAAGCTGGTCACATCCATGATAATATCACTCTATAATTACTTTTCTAGACACAGAAAATAGCCCAGATATTCCAGGAATATGTAGGGAAATCTTGGTACTTCATACTCTGCAACTGATGGACTACCGATAAATTCATTATAAATTAAAGGATATTATAGAACTGGCAAAATACATAGTTCATTCAAGGTCAAAGTTAATCCATGTTTCACTCTATATTGTTTGAATTACCTTTATATTTAAAATTCTTTGAGGTTTTTGGACATTTTCAGTGTTCATTGAGGGTTGCAGAATGATGTTTTAGTTTTCACATGTGTGGAGTTACATTACGCCTATTTCTGTGCTTACAAATACAGCTAATTCAGTTACTCGATCTGATGATGCTGAGTCTGTGTTCCAAATTTTACCTTAAAGCACACACATGCATATGTTTTTACAGGCCAAGCCTAAACTTTTTGGAGGATTGATTCACAGGGTCACTTAATGCAAACAACCCCAAAACAATTATTTGTTCTCTTATCACAAGTAGAAATAATATGACAACAGTTGCATATAAGTGTCTAGAGGGTTTGCAACTGTGACTTGAAAAAGCATCTAAAGCCTGTACAAAGAAGTCCAAAGTACAGTCTTTAGTGATAAAACTTAATCTCACTGTTGTTGGATGTGCATGCCAGTGGCTAAAGTTTTTAACATTCTGTTCAATAAGGTAACATTAATACATGAAAATTAACATATGTAATTCTGAATCACAGTGACTTGACCATGGTTTCAAAATGTCGAGTTGTGGAAAGATACCTGATTGAAGATAGCTCTTTAATCTAGTGGAATAATCTTATATTGGTATAAAGCAATTGGAAACTCAAGGAAAATATATCCAAACAAGAAATGAAATGCTTTTCTCATCACTGCAATGAATGATCAATTGTAATTATTTGTTTGGAGACTTACTAAAATCTCTTCCACTTGAAGTTTAACTCATAATTTAGACTATTTTATTTACAAAAGTGGAAATAGTTTCTTCAGAACTATATTTCAAATGAAAAATCTTTAAGCATCTAAATTATTATTGTTTTAATCTAGAATAATTTTTGGTGGGGTTTTGTGGGGTTTGTTAATTTGTCTTGTGGCTTTTTTAGTAATTTCAGGAACCACAGTACAAATTTATTGGAGAAAAAAAAAGTTAATGAAGATTTAAAAGGCCATTCTGGTTTGTTGTTTTTTGTTTGTTTGTTTGTTTTTTACTAGAACTAAGAGAAGTGTAGAATAGGTTTTTGTTTCTCACACTTTGTTATTCCTTGTCCTATAACAACACTCCAATATATACCTATAGAGAGAGAGATGTGTCTTATAAATTTCTATCCCTTGTCTAAACTCCTGGTCTCATATATTTTTTCTTGATGCTGTTCTGTTTGAAATACCTCTTGGTAGTGTGAAGAAGTAGTCAGTATGTAAGCAAAGAAAATGGGCAGAAAATCTTTCCATGTATGGGATCTGGACAAGCACCATTTCTGTTCCCAGTAAAAGATGCAGTAGAAGCCAACTGCCAAGAATGAATGTTATTTTTTGCCATTTTTATATTACTTAAGAAATACCATCCTATGTTTGTTCTCCATTTGATTGTCATGGTCTCTAAAATAGAGGCTTTGAGACTGATTACTCTTTGATCATGGATGACTGAAGAAGGTATTTCAGACACTGCCATCCCTCTAAAATTCTGGACTTAGAATAGTAGATCCTTATCTATACAACCTCAAATATGAGCAATCCTGATAGGAATAATGCACTGCACTATGTTCCAGACTGTGAATCTACTCCTGGGAATAATAGTATCTCTCTTTTAATAAGTAAATGAGAAGCATGCCTTTTCTTTGAATTTACATTTAAAGTTCTGTAACTCAAACATCAAGAGAAGTAAATCTTTGCTGCTAAACAAATTTAAAATCTGCTGGAACTTAGAAACATTTCTATAGTCTTGTTAGAGTATAGAGTCTTAAACATAGTAAATAGTGTGGAAAAATTATTTTGAGAAACATAATAAACAACTTATAGCTAATGAAAAGCACACATTTTTGTGTGTTCTAGGGACAGCTAGAATGGCAATACAATTAATTTCATTGTCTTTTGCAGGAAAATGATTTTTTGTATTGTTTTTGTGACTGACCATGAAACTTGCAATTTCTTCTTCTGTCATTAGAAAAAGAAAGTTCTGAGTAAATAAGTGGTAAAAAGCACACTTAGGAACTTGTTTAAAAGATCAGTCTATTACTGAAAACTTTAATCAGACATGAAAATTTCACTGAAATCTACTGAGACTATTCTGTGGTCATTAGCTAATTTTACTTATTGTATACTATTTCCTTATGTTAATAAAGCACCTATAAAGAAAATTAACAAGTATATCCAACAAATGTCCAGGTACTGTGGAAAAGAATCTCTATTTTGTAATAGATTTTTTAATGTGAAATTTTTGAGGTTACCAAGCTGTTCAGGAGATTACATTCCCCAAAAACTGAGTAGCATGCAAGTTAAATCACTCTCTCAGTTTTATTATGACAAGTGGGCCCATATTTATTGGGTGGAACTTTTATATCTAATGTGGAATTTTAGAAAATCTTGGCAAAGTGCAGATACATTAAACTTCGCTCCACAGTATACACTGTTAATGATAAAATGTACAGCTGTAAATTGCATTTATTGAAAGAAAAATTAAATCAAAATGTGTCATATACATATGTTTTTCCTAAGTGCAATTCATTGATTTTTTTAATAAATTAACTACATTTTGATTAAAAAAAGCAAAACAATTGAAACTTTGTAATAATGATAAAGCATAGCAAGATCCAGCAGCTAGAAAGTAAATTTTGCAGAGATGTTACTTATAATAATTAGCCATTGAAATATATATGTTTAAGAGGAGATTTATTTTAATGATCAACAGGTATTTTGAAACAAAACTGTTTTTTACTTTTAAATTGTACGTTATGAAACACTACAATGTTACTGGGTATAAATGGAGAAGTTTTGCTGTCATTGCTGATATATCGCTATTTGTGAAGTGCTTTTCATCTAACAAAACTGGAGGTTAAAAAATGTATTTAATTGGGTAGTACCCCCATCTGGGTCTATTTGGCTAGCAAGAGAATTAAAAATATTTATTTTTATGAAAAAAGTATGAAGTATTTTTTTGAGTTGCATCACTGTGTAATGCTTAAAAAAATGTTCATCTGGTTTTTGAGGGGAGAGTGGGATGAGTCTGGGGAATGTAAATGACGTGTGACTTTATTTTATGATTTCTTTACTGAGGGGAAAAAAATAGAAGTAAAAGAAAAGTTTTAGTTCTGAATAGTTTCTTTTCAGACTCCTTGTCCTTACATTACTCTTGTAGATGAAGAGGCATTGTTTCCAAAGGATTATTTGAACAGTGTAATAAGAGTATGAAACTACAATGAGTTATGGAAGGATTCTTATTTTGTGCCAAGATCTGATTCATTTAAAAAATCTAAAAAATTGATTTAGTTCAATTCAAAAGCAAACAACTGTTTCTTTTGAAACCAAATATAAATTTGAAACTTTCTTGAAGTTAAGGAAAACATATTGCTTTAATTGTATCTTTTTCTCCTCTTTCTGACTGGGATTTCACAAAGAAATTGAAACAGGTAGTGTATGAAAAAATATTCTAATGTTATTTTACAAACTTAACCTTTTTAGACTGAAAATCAGTGGCATAGAGTAGTCCTAATTCAGATGAAACTGAAGAGCTTCTTCACTGTCTTCTTTGAAGAGAATTCATCTTGTGGCCCGGTTACAGAAACAATTCTGCATTCAAACTACTTCAAATTGTTCTAAATATTTGGCATGCATTTAATTGGGAATGATTGCCTTACTCTCCAGCTCCCCAGTCAGTATAAGGGTCTAAAAGGAGTCTGTGTTCCAGTTACTGCAGTCACTATTCATTTTTACTCCAAAATTATTTATGATCTATCATGTCAGTCTGAGTTAGTCTTCTGCTTTTTCTTCCATTCATATTTTCCAGCTAGTACAAGTTGTATGAGCTTAACGGTTTTAGATAAGCTTTTACTGATGTTCCTCTGAATTTCCTTCTTTTTTGCAATCGCAAATGAATAGAAAGGATCATCTTCATATCTGTGTGCACTAAATATGTAAGAAGGCTGTACATTTTCATGAAATATACTGATGACCTATTAATTAAAACATGGCGATACATACAAAGAGATATTTGGACAACAGTATAGCTCTTTAACTTACCTCATTGCAGAAGAAACTCACTGTACATTAAATAAGGGAGCATGAAGTTTCCCAAAAGGGGATCATTAACCTCGAATTCTAGTTGCAGAAATTGTTCATAGGGCTTGAGAGTCTTCTACCAACAAGTTCATTGTTCAAGAGGCAATTGCCATGTATTTTTGATAATTTTTTTTTAAATATGGTGAAAGGAGAAGAAGCTTCTTCCTTCTATTAATACATTTATATGAGTACTGATGGCATGACTTGACTTTCTTTTTCTGTCCTTGTGGTTTAGGAATAGTCCTTTTGTGCTTGGGGGCATCACTGGCAGGCTGGTTACAGAGTAAACTTCTATGGAATAGTGAAATTTCTTCTGCTACAACTTTACTATATAGCTCAGAATAATTAATGTGATTGAGAACTGGAGCTGTATCACATGTTGCTGAAGCCCAGGATTCTTGCTGTGAGGGCAATAAAATAAGGGCTTGTGCTTCATACCCAATTTCAATATATATTTCATTAATTTTCAAAAGAACAAGAATATCTTCACTTGTAAGGTATAGAGGCATACATTTATTCCTATGAGGGCCAGGGGGAGGAAAATGATGAATAGTTTTTCTAGGTAATACAGAATATTCATCAGGTAGGGATATGAGTAAGTGCACAAACACTAAGTTCAGAATAGCTAGAGACTGAAAAAAATAGGTTATATTTTGAGCAGACGATGTTTCTGGTGTTTCTCATGACCGTTGAAAACACTGAATTGTACAGGGAAATGTGCTCCACCATCACTTTTTTTAGCTGCAGATGTGCTCTGAAAAAGCCTTGATCATGCATTGTTACTGCTCTAGGTAATGTATGAAACGTGTGGGTGAAACTTCATCTAGACTTCAAGCTGTTTATCCTGACGCCTGTCTGTTTAGGAACAGAAGCAGATTTCAAGACCATTATGAAACTGATATTCGTGCCTGCTTGACTACCTACTGACTTCTTAGGCTAGTTAAGAGCCAAGCAAGAGAATTTTTAGAGTTTATTCTTTAAAGCTGAGTTTTTAAAAATGTAGGTGTATATGAAAGACAAATAGAGTTTCTTTGTATGCTTGATTTACTTAAATACTCTTACATTCTGAAAACTGTCATGTCCTGTATTTAGTATACTTCTTTTCTGTATAGAATGTGCATTTATTTATATAAGTGATTCAATCTAGGTAGCTTTCATATTGTTCATTTAAATCTTTAAAGCAGAAGGGATAGAAAATGTCCTAGTAATTGTGTGATTATTTAGTATGTACAAATGCTAATAACCAATGGGAGAATTTAAAGTGGAAACAAAAATTTTCAGTATAGATACATAAAAAGTTGTACCAAATCCAACTTTGTGCCTGTTTTGTTTGCTTTTTAGCAGCATAGAATGTTATTTTAAATCTTGTGATACTTCTTTGATGAACCCAGCCTGTCAAGCAATTAGTCAGAAAAAAAAGGAAACTGAGCAGACATTTACTGTGTTATTAATGATACCTAGTTGGAAAATAGTCATGAAACATGACTAACAACCTAAAAGATCTTTTTAATATCTCTCTGTTGTAAGTTCTCTCAGATTGTCAAAATACCATAATTAACCTTGTTTCTGGAAGATAGGATATTAACCTCTTGTGGGAAAATTATTTCCCTAAAGGATTTATTTTTGTATTTTGTTTAACTAGGATTTTGCTTGTCAGTATAAGCAAAGGAAACAGATGAATAGAGAATATGTTGTGCTTTGATAAATACGAAAATTTCTTTTGTGAGTAAAAGAAGATGAAAATATAAATATGTAATCACTGATATCTATTTTTCATGGTGAAAACATTTTGTAAGATAACTCATCGTTTAATCTGATGTAGATATTCTGCATTTGAAATATAAAAGTCTTAGTTTTCTTAGTATGGAATAAGGTTTTAAGTATAGTTTTTAGAATAGATCTCCTATAAACTGATTCTCACCCCAATAGCTGCCCTACATGTTAAATTGAAAATATTTAATTCATAGACTAAGCAATCCAGTCACTGGGCTATCAAGGCATCCCAGATGAAAGCTCAGTCCATGCTAGTGCCAAAAGCCAAACTAGCATCTCTATATTTGATGTTTGCTGCCATAATACAAAGATGGAAACAAGATTTTTTTTTTAATATAATTAACAGGAATTATATCTGTGTTGTCTGCTGTTATTCACTGTGCCCTGAGTCCTAATATTGTTGAAAGTTTTAGTACAAGTAATCATTTGGGCTAAAATTATGTAGGCAACCAAATACAATAAAACATTATCTTAGCAAGTTTCATTGACACTTGTTTCTAGAATTAGTCTAGTCTTCCCTTTGTTAAAGCAACCCAAATTACCTCAGTAATTCTAAAGATAGAGAGAAATAGCAAAAAGTAATGGAAAGGGAAATTATCTTCTTTTTTCATTATACAGGGGTTTTATATGTACACTAATGACATTTTTTCTGTATTCATTAATATTCCCAAATGCAATGATACTGCAAATTACCTAATGAATCTATAAAAAGGATAACTATTCAAACAATTATTTCAATCTCCTCCATCAAGAAGATAGTTGCTCCACAGCTGAAGGTCATGCATGTGTATCACCATACAATAGTTCAGATTGGAAGGAATCTCAGGAGGTCTCTAGTCCAATATCCTGCTCAAAACAGTCACATATGAGGTCAGATAAGTTGCTCAGGGCTTTATGCCTAAGACCAACTCTGGTCTTGAAAACCTTAAAAGACAGATATTGCACAACCTCTCTATAGCCTGCCCCTTTGCTTGACTGTACTTGGGGTCAAAAAGTTTCTACTTATATCCACGTGGATTCTGTCTTGATCCAAATTCTAGCCATTATCTCTTACCCTCCATGCTTGTGAGCTGTCTCACTCTGCTGTTATCATGACCTTCTCATTAGTACTTGGGGGCTACTCTTAGGCCCCTCCAATGTTGTCCGTTTTCTAGCTCCCTCAGCCTCTCCTCACAGGGCAAGACAAGCTTGAACTCCCTACAGTTTGTCAGTGTCTCTTGTATTGAGCAAGAGGTCCAAAACTAGACCCTTGAATCCAGTCTCACTAATGCTGAGGAGAGGTGGTAGTAACTCCTATGTGCTGCTGTTAATAAACCACAGGACACTGTTGCCATTCTTTTCTGTCAAGACACATGGCTAGCTCATGTCCACTTAGCCATCTACAAGCATCTGCACATTGTTTTCAGCAGAGCTGCTCCAAAGCTGTTCCACCACAGCCAATCAGGTCCCAGCCTGTATCAGCTTACGGTCTCCTCCTTCTGAACTGTCTCGCCTGGCAATTTTTTGTCTCGAATTTCGGGTGGTTCCTGCTGGCCCTTTCCTCCAGTCTGCCTGGATCCCTCTGAATGGCTGTCCTGCTCTCAAGAGCAAACTCGATGACAGTGCACTTCATTCACCTTCTCCAGATTATTGAAAAATCAGAGTTATTTGAAGTCAAACCTCTAGACTTTGTTAGATAAAACTGATCACAGAAATTATTTTCTGATTATTTTCATTAATTCATTATTACAGTTTATTGAATGGGGAGATGCCAAAATATATTGCTAATAATGAAAACCACAGTAGATAAAAATAGCACTGAGTTTAAAGGCCCCTATTTAGACAAGAATGCAAATGAAAATATTTCAGGATTCTAGCTGAAAAGTCTAAAAATAATAAATCCACAAATTGTGTTCTGAAATATTCTCTAAACAGGAACTAAAACTCAAATGCCATGAATTCTAATTGAAGTTGGCAAGCTTCACAGTTTGAAAAGTTCTGTATTTTTTCATACCTGAATAATGATGTAAAATTCCTTAGGGATGACATGGTGATGATGATGATACTTTACATCTATTCTGAATTATATGATATCCGAAAAAATAAGAAAATACATTCTTAAACTTTAAATCGTCCTTGTGAATCTTTTCCTATGGTGAATACAAATTGAAATTAAAACTTGTGAATAAAAATTTTTTCCTGAAGTAATCAATATTTCAAATTGTCAGTGGGAAAGCCAAAAGGAATTAAGTGATTAACATAAAAAGTTTTTGGTATCCAGATGTTAATATGTAGTGGCTTCCATAAAGCCTAGAATGATAATGCTTCTTATTTCAGCTTTTTAAGATCTGCAATATGCATTGATATAGCCTATCAAAAACAAACAAAAAAACAACAAAAAAACCCCAAAACAAAACAAAACAAACAAAGAAACCCCAAACCCCCAGTCGCTTCAAAACCTCTAAATTGGCCCTGTTTGGATCTTTAATCAGACTATAAACACAATGTGGAGTACATTTGTTTTGCCTGTTTCTCAGAAAGCAAATTCATTACTAGAATTCTGACTTGTGAAGGTTAAGTAAAGGTAGTTATGCATGGAATAATGCTAACTAATGATGACAGTAATGTTCATTATAATGAAATGTAGATTTAAGTACTATAAGACTTAATCTTAATGGAAGGATATACTGCACCAAACATTGCACAAAATAAAAATTAGTTCCTAATCTTTAAACCAAATGTTCAATGTTTTCATAGCCCAAATCTGTAATTCAGTATTGTGATCAGAATTTGTTAGTCCACTGGATTCCTGTTCTTAAAAAATAAAAATAAATTCAACCTATTTAGTCAGTAAGGAAGAAGACAAGAATCCAGAGTGTCACAATATTATTTCTTAAACAATCATTTTATCCATAATATGGCTAATAATATATAATTGCAGTTGTTAAAATACATAAGTAATCATAAAATTATTTTTCATATTTCACACTATTATCCAAACAATCTGGCAAAATGGTTTATGGCATCAGGAGACCATGCCTGGATTAAATATCTTCTCAAATTGTATCTCTGACATATATTTATAATAACTCAATTCATTAGGTCATTTCTCTCTGTAAACAGATGTTTCCTTGTGGATTTTTTGAGATGACCTTCCATTATTGATAAACTGCAAGCATGTGCAAAGTTGCCTTTAACCATATATAAGTTTAGGAAATGTAAACCAAACAGGTTTGTTTCTTATGTATAGACTAGTGTTTTTGTCTTTATGATCTTTAAGTTTTCTGGATTGATTCTACTAGTTCCAGGAATTTAAAAGTCAACACACAAACCAACAAAAACCAACAAAACTAATAAATCCCAGAACAACATCAAGAAGAAAGACCACCTTGATGTGGTCATCCACATCAGTGGAAAATGTTTTGCCTCATTGCTTCGTGTATAGAAAAAAAAAAAAAGGAAAAATGGAGTATGACTATTGATGTCATTCCCTCTTTATTTAAAAATAATCACTCAAGAATCTAAAAGTAAAAGCAAGCATCAATGCAAACAAAAAATTCCAAACTCTGTCCCCCCACAGGAGTAAAACTTGCAGTACAAGAAATCTCTCTGGACAATCCAGTTTAGAGCAGTATTGTTTGTGTTGTTTAAAAACATTTAATTATATCTGTTCTTTCTCCAACCCTGTAGTAGTTGTTTGAATAAGAAGTTTAAAAAAAAAAACAGCTAAAAGAGAAAGAAAAAAGACAATAAAACCCCATCAAAATTTGAAATAATGTTACAGGGAGCCCATAGCTTCATTCCTCTGTGTTCCTCAGATTTGGAAAATGAAGGAAAAAATCACCTGTACAACATGATTTGGTCTTTGGGTCAGCTCTTTGACGGGTCAGATTTTCAACCTGTAGAAGCACAGGTTTGTTGAACATGTTCTGATGAAGAAATAAATATTAATTCTGTAGAAACTTAGACCTCTGTCTTCCCTATCCGTATTCAGGATTAAAGAACAGAGTAACAGACTTCCTCCTTCACCTGACAGATCAAAAGTACACATCTCAGTAATATGTCTGAAGGTGTCAGTGTTCACTAAAGGTGAGAGGGAACATTAGGTAGTGTACATGTCTGATCAGGTTTCTTGTGCTAGTTAGGAAGTGATTGGCAGAGAAAGAGATATTAAACACTCAGGCTGAGAAACCAGAATGAATTTGAAGCCAAGATCACCATCTGTTGAATATGAAATGCCTGGATCAAGACATTATAGATACATTTCCCCAAACAGCCAGGACAGCAGTCTTTTTTGGAAACACTATAACAACAAAGTAGGGAAGCATTAAGATAGCAGCAAAAAGCTGTTCACTAAATTTTAGAGAGCAAATTACTTTATTAGTGCAATTGAACTGTATTTAAATTATGCTGGATCCATGAAAGATTTTTCAACCTACCTTAACATGTTGGATTTGTGACCCTTATTATACAAATTGTTATTAACACTAAGACTACTACTAATATTATGTTTTGGGGATCCCATCCCAAGCTCTCTCCTACGTGATTTTTTAGCTTGAATAGAGATAGATATTTTTATCATTTTCAAACCTCCATTTCCTAAATTATCAGACCTTTGACAAACACTAAAGCAGAGAAAATTATTCTACTTCTATATTCAAAGAATTGTTGAAGAAGGCAGAGGGCAGCTCTAAGTCATGAAGGTAATGATGATTTTCTGTCTATGCATTTACTTTTTTCTACCTTTTTTCTTTAGTTCTAAATTGTAATGTAGAAACTAGGACTAGACCTTCATCATCCAAGATAAATCACATCTGTGCAATTACCAGCTCAGATAGTTTCAGGAGCATTTAGTCTTTCAGAAGGATTAAATGATCTGTTTTGTCCCTTTCAGCTCTTCCTGCCCTCCAGTTTGATTTTTATTCAGAAAAATAGATTATTCAGTCTTCTGCCTTTAGCATTGCTGAAAACACTAACAAATAACTAGAGAAATGTAAAACTATGTGGATGAGTGTGATAGGTGTGATATATTTTTACTTCTTCAAGGATTTGTGAGATATTCTAAGAAAGCTAGGGAATTATGACCCTTAAAGCTGATATGAAGCAAGCTATACCTGGTTGGAAAACTGTTTTCAGAACAGTTGCGGAAGTTCTGTTTGTCCCAAATCTTGATTTGCTAAACATTTTCATTAAAAGTGGGATGAAAGAACAGTGTACTATTATTAAATATCAGATGATACCATTCTGAAATATTCTTGGAATATTTAGAAGAGAGGAGTAGAAACCAAAGAGACCTGGGGAACAAAGAAATCCAAACCAAACAATAAACAATTTTATTTTGGTGTATGAAAGAAGATTGGCTATAAGATGTATGGTGCAATCCTTGTGTTCTACTTGTATTAGTGAGGATCGAATAAGGTTCTATCATTTGTGTATCACTTTTCAAGTAAGTTGTTAGGTAAATGTAGAGAATTTGGGGGAGAACAACTATCTCAGAACACTAAGAAATATGATATAAAAGGAGAAAGTGAAAATAAATAGGTTTATTCTATCTAGAGAAGAGAGATCAATAAGAGCAAGAAAATAGCTTTCAACCATGCAAAACCATGACCGGAAAAATGCTGTGATTTGAAGCAGGAAGCATTTACTGTTTACATTAGGAAAAATACTCCAATTATAAAGTGAAGGTAAAACTCGATGGCCTAGGAAAGTCAAGTAAGCTTCATATTAAAGTTCCAGAAATTAAACCAAAAAATCCAGCTAGATCATTTCTGTCTCAGGACAAGAAGAATGGATGCTGTTTGTGCAATTTTAAGGTTATAGAATACATACATATTGATTTAAAAGCGCACTTCTTCAAAATTCAAAATAAGCAAAGGTTTTCTTTGTACAAAGTATTAAGGTACTTTTTATCTAAGTGTTGACAAACACAGTTGATGTAAAACTGTCCACAGACACACTGAATATTAGTCTCGTGGGAAGGGAGTGTAAAACCTTTCTTGCTGGTTTTAGGAATATTAAAAACTCTGCAGCAGACTAGTTAGGAGGAGATTTGTCTTTATGGTAAAATTAGTTGTAGGAAATCATCTTCATTATGCAAAGATCCGTTGCTTAATAGTGTAATTAAACAGCCAAAACTGTGGCTAAAAGTTCTGCAAAAGAGAATTTTTATTTTTATGCTGTTTTCTCCAAAAATCAAAATCATGTCGTCACCACAAGGTTGTTTATTTTCATTAAATGTACTGAAAGATTTCAGAGTATTATTAATTGTAATGCTTTCTCTTAGGAGGATAGATGCTGAAATAATATTGACTGTAGAATATCAAGGCTTATTGGTGGTAAAGCCTTTAAAATCAGGATCTATAGGACTTGTAGGTGGTGAAAGAAATAAATCATTAAATGTCAATTCCAGATGACATTTGCAGTATAGCTGGCAGGAGTTTGTCTGAGTGGAAGGCTATGGGAAATCTTGAGCTTATTCAGAGTGGGCAGGGTGTGGTTCTGCTCTGCTGCAGTGTCTCAGTATCTGCATCAGTGTGGAGCCAGCTCCAAGCTAACATACCTTGCTCCTCAGTATGTCTTCTTAGTATGGCTCAGTGTTATATTAGTACTGCTGTTCAGCTTTCAGTGAATTCAGAAGTGTTGGCAAAGGGAGGCCAATTTTTTCTGCAACACAAAATAAGACACTTTTGAAGACAGGTTTGTTTCACTTAGGTCATCAAATTGCCGTGAAAGTCTTCGGATTTTCAAAATGCAAAATTTTGCTTCCATAATTACCAGTAAATCAACCACTCAACTGATAATGTTGTGAAATATGTTGTGATTGGTATCTGTGTGTACATAAGTTACAGTATTATGACAGCAAATTGGCCTTTTTTAGATTGTTGACTTACTTAGCCCTGTTCAGTTTATATACTATTTGGTATTAGAAGCTTGTAGTATAATTTAAGCCCTTTGTTTTATGAACTTATTTAAGCCCTTTATTTTATGAACTTCTCCATAAATGTTTTCTTTAACAAAATTTTGAATATTCATCACCTTTTATTTTTTTAAATAGTATTACTTTACTAATGAAAGAGTAGACAGTTGACTGGATATAGAATGTTTCCTTTAGCCAAAGGAGATGTGTGTTTGCTTGGTAGCTTTCCATATTATAAGAATTTGGTATTATCATTACCATTTACCATTGAAGTTGCATTGTTAAAGACCATGAAGAATGAAGTTGAAAGCCTGGAGCAAAAACTGCATGGTGGCATTTCTAAACAATAACATAGAGAAGGTCATGGGGAAGAACACTTAGGGTCATCAACTTCATAGCACTGAACATTTTGCCTACTGTTGGTATTGCCTATGAGCATTACACTTTGGAATTCAATTTACAGTTTGCTCTTGATCCAGATCTTTATCTGGTGTGAAAAACAAAGTGCAAGTGGTTTACTCTAATTGAACAGAGGCCTCATTATGCCAAAAGTGGTTCCTGATAACTCTGTGTTGCAGCTTTGCAGCTATACTTAAGCATTTCCTGATTTTTTTTTGCCTGTGTAAAGTTAAAAATAGGCCATTTAAGTCAATAGAGTTGGAATTCATGCCAATAGAAAGGGAAGGAAATGATGTCATGAATTCCAGCTCTACCCCCAAAAATTATTTCTTAATGGTTTTTGTTTTCTAGGTGTTTTTGTTAACCACATGAGGTACATTGTTCCAAATTTTATAGTACAGTATGTTATCATCTGCATGTGGTGTCAAGCAAAGTGAACATACATTACTTTGTAAGCAGGAAAGAGATTATACTTTCGAGAGAAACTTATCAAATGTGATTTGATCTACCAATTTTCACAGACATCCTCTAGTGTAAGAAAGAAAAAAGTTGACTCATTTATTGTATTCATTTTACACAGAGTAGTCAAACAGCTTTTCATATTTTCCTCCCCTCTTAAATCAGCAGGAAAAAGAAAGTAAAAACCCTTTACATGAGTTATATATATTGTCTATTACTTGTCTCAGAATTCAAAACAACTCCAGTTCTCAAGTCTGTGGCAGTATGGTGCTGTTGAAATATTGGAATATACAGCTGTACTGCTGGGGTACAGTGAATATTTTTAGATGAAATCCCAAATGAAAATAAATAATCCTGGTTTATAGATGTTGTACAGGTGCCTTGTAAAGTAATGTATCTTACTGACTTGCTTTTATATTTTATTAACCTATTCTGGAAATAGTATAACCTGATCTTCATTTCCCTTTTTTATTTCAATATGCCATGCTAAACTGTGGAGAAAACAACAGTAAATGAGACACTTTAAGTGAACAGACCAAAGTTAACCATCTGTGAAGTATGGAGAGTATGAATGCTGTAGAAGTTGTTTAAGTGTGAGCTGTCATTCCAGCACTGTCCTGTGCTAGAAAGGAGGCAGAAATACATGTGTTATGTAATGTGGTGTTATGCAGTCCTTTCTTCAACATTTCTCCGCCATTTGCAGAGCCCAGGATAATGGAGGAATAGAATAATGAAATGTTAGAGGTACATGATTATAATCTATGTGCTGGTCTCCTGCTCATAACAAGGGTCTGCATCTTGGAAAGCAGAACCTGCAGACCTGGGAAGAGTCTGCAGACTTGATCTGAAAGCAAGACAGATGCAATAAAGGACCAGGAATGCTCTGTGAGATAATATGGAAAAGTAACCATTTTTGTACAGAAATTTGCTATTTCTTGGAGATGAGAGTTCTTGGAAGGTAATTCAGAATCTGGGAGCAAAGAGTAGCATGACTGTATTTCATGCAAGTCATTATTTATCCTTCCTGCTCTGTTTTTAACAAGGGAAAAAAGCTTCATTGGTTTTGAAAAAAACAGAACCACATGCAGATCTGAACACATTAATTTAAGCATATGTAGATAACTAAGAAATTAATTCCCTCTGATGGGTCAGGGATGTGGCTTGGCCAGTGTTATCTCATTTGCTTATGTATTCATTCAAAGTCCTCTTCATTATTTCAGGGTGCTGTTCTCCATAGAACTTGTCTGTACATGTCCTCATTACATCACACTGCTGAGGTCTGCAGGCATTCATCCAAATTGCAGATGGATTCTGTCTACTTGCTGCCACCCCTGTGGATGGTTATATATCTGGCATATGTATGACACAAACCATCTGAGCATGTGTAATTTTATTTTTATGTATTTTCAGCATGTATATTCTTTTACTAAAGCAAATTTTTTAACTCAACATTTCACATATATTCCGCCCTTG
>JAWWLZ010000139.1:53061426-53071798 GCA_035041345.1 Poliocrania exsul | reverse complement strand
TTCCCCCCCCCCCCCCCCCCCCCGGTATTTTTTTTTTTAAAGATGAGATAATGTATTTAAAATTTGTACAAATGTTGGTTTAGAGCCCTAATCTTAGTAATAAATGTCACTAAACCATTTGCTGCAAAGACTAGAAAAGGGAGAGTAAAAGTCATATGAATGAAAGCTAATAGGATTTAAAATAAAACAGAAGGGAGTGTGATGAAAGAATAATCTGGTATTCAGTCTTGTGATGGATACAGTCAACATTTTGATGAAAACAACTTTGGGGATTTTTTGTGACTGAAGAGAAATCAATATTTAAGCCATGATGCATTTATAGCATAAGAATGTTTGTTCAATTTGATGTTTTTCTGTAATAGACATCTGTATTTTTACCTCTCTATCCTGCTCCACTTTACCAAAATCATATTGCTGTGTTATTCATGAATATTTCCAAATTCTCTCCTATGAAAGACGCAGTAGGAATAAGCTTCAAAAGTCACGGTGCAGTACAGATTCTAGTTCAGCAGCTTGATTAAAAAGAGCATGATACATAATATCCTATCACATATATAGAGCGTTGAGGGGTAGGAGACGGTTCTCGCTGGTCCCTCTGAGCTGGGGAGCAAGAGAGACGTCTGTTCACTCAGAGGGACTCGTGGAGAAAACAGGTTTATCGCACAATCACAAGGGGTTTATAGGATTCTGAGGGGAAAGTTCTGAACTTGGACAGAATTGAGTAAGGCTCAGGAGAAGGAAGTGACTTGGGCACTCAGCTAGCCAATAGGGGAAATAGAAGGATCAAACACAATAGGAACCAAGGGATTGGGGATAGACGGGTGAGATAACCAATGGGGTTAGGACAGAGGTGGAAAACGACAGGAGGGGCGGGTGCGGCGCCGGCAGCTGCATGGCAACTTGAGGCAGAGGCGATCCTGAAATGGGGCCGCCCTGACGTGGACCCGTCGGGCATAGCCCTGGCAGGTTGTGGCTGCTGCCATTTGGGAGAAGCAGCAGCCTCAGTGGCGGCTGCTTTGGCAGCACGGAGGGTGAGGCGGGGTGGAGCGCCCCTCCCCGGCGGCACAGCCCCGACCCAGGAGACAAGTCCCTGTGCCTAAGTGGAGTGATGACTCAAAAGTCTGCGGGTGGCGGGGCGGTTGGTGACAATAAAACTTTTTGAACTAGAACCTGTATAGTAAAACACGTAACTTTCAAACTCCCACACCCAAAGTTTTTCACATACACAGTTGGTACAGTCCAGGCTGTTCGCCGGTGCTGTCCTTCTTGGAGGTCTATTTCAGAACTTATTTCCATATTTCATAGTCTGATTTGTTTCCTACACACATCCACTTCCAGCTTCTCGGAGACAACTGCTCTCGATAAAGTTTCATGCCTTATTCTCAAGATTTGTCATCTTAAGTCAGAGATACCAAATTCACAATATAAAGCCTTTGTTAATAGAGGTAACAAGATGATTTTTATGTGCTGAAGGGAATGAAGAATTAGTGGGATTCTCCGTGGTGATAAAAATGTAAAATAATAACCTGTACTTGCGTGTAGTTGTGATGTTTGCATTTTAACATTTGAAGTTCTAGGTTGCAGTTTTTTGGTTGGCTCATCATTTGTACCTTTGATTACTTCACCACATTGCGCCTTTGTTTCTTTTATTGCAATCAATAAAAAGGAAAAAAAAACATAACAAAACCAACCCCTCCAGAAAAAAAAAAAAAACAAACAAAAAACCCACATAAGAAACTTAATTAGTAAGGCAGCACACAAACCTCTGGTGCAGTGTTGTCAACATGTTTAGAGTGTTTCAAGTACCTAGGAGACTGGTGTTTCACTTTTAGTTTGCATATTGTCTCAAAGTTACAACAGTAGTAACCAAGTGCCAAGACAACACAACTGTAAGAAGTGTGATCTGGTATGGACCTGAGATCTGTTCCTTGAAAACTGATATGATGGAAAAGTAAAATTAAATGTGGCACTGAAATAGATTTCCCAAGGTAAATCTAAAACTCAATTGAATTAATGGTTCCCTACAGTTAAGGAAGACATGAGAAATAAGTTTAATCTGCCAACTAGCAAAGTGACATGGTGGCATCTCCACTAGGGTCTCAGTGCCAAGATCTCAAAGGGTATCTACACTCATCACCAGAGTATCTGAACTCAGGCTGTATAACTGTGCATTACATTTCAGTTTAGAGATGCAACATTTAAGTTTCACAACTACTTGATCATTTATATTCATGTTTTCTGAGCAAATCTGAATTTCTGTTGCCTTACTGCTCATAGTATTCTAAAGGGAAGAAACTTCTTCAGGATGGCTTTCTCTTCATTCGCTGTTTTTTTTCCTGCTCTTTCAGGCTACTATTCTAGAAAAAGCAATGAAAATAAGAAAGTTTCAGAAATGAAGGTAGCATGATGTGCTATGAGGATACGTGCAGCTTTCTCTTTTCCTATGCTATATTTATACATACTGATAACCAGAAATGTTCAGCATTTGCATAGGACAGTTAGATTGACAATCTGGCATGAAGAGATCTTAATGAAGCATGTACCTGTTCTTTATGATGCAATAATATTCACAGTATTGCTCAAGATGAATATGTTTTCATGCACAGTCCCTATCCCTGCACTTGTATTTTTTTATTTGTTCTATTTTGGTTTTACCTCCCCCCCCCCCCCCCAAGTGAACACTTTCTACTACCATGATAAATGCCTGGAGTTCTCACACCTGTTTTTCCCTCTGCCTCCTAAGAATGAAGGATTTTCTTTTCAGCATTCTTAATGCTCAAAGATATTATGGAGCCACAGGGAAGCAAATCTGCTTTCTTATATAACAAAAACATATTACAGGAGCTAAAACTAAACAAAATGCCTCCCAAATAAACAAATAATAACCCTATGTCTTGTTTAGAGAGCTACTTTTAAAATATATATATTAAAAAGAAAAAGAAAAATGTCCATACTGCTAAGATAACAATGACAGATACAGAAGAAAGATGACATTCTGAGTGCTAGTAGTTCCCAATTCCCAATAAGAAAATTCGAGGATGACACTCAAAGTCCACCTGATCAACTTGAATTAATTTTCTATTGGAATATAATGTTGCCCAAGAAAAAGAAGGTTCCATTTTGAGAAAGAAGTGATTTATTGCTAAAAGATTTATTATCAGAGGAGAAAAGAAAAACTACAGGATAGACTAATCTGTAAATAATTTAAGAGACAAAGTAAAGTAAAACTCAGCAGGTCTGAGAAGCATGCATATCCTGCTGATAACACAGGAATGACTGACTTTTCTCTAAAGAGAGTTTGGGAGCAATTCAGTTCATTCTAGAGTGTAAAGTGGGAAATGAGCTTGAGAAAAACAAGTTGGAACAGGCAGACTCCTTTTTTTGATGAAATAGAACATAATACCTTAAAAAGAATTATATATAGAACCCAGGATGGAATTATTGCTGTATATGTACTAAATTTTTCCTGTGGAACAATATGATTGTTTTCATTTTTTTGATTTATTGGTTAAATGGTTGGTGGCATTGATAAATATCAGGACAATTAATTAAGTGTTATTTCTTCAGAAAACTCACATTTAATTAAATAGGAAGAAAATGTTTCCAGTATTACTTAAATTTACAACCTAAAATGGTATGGGGGTTGTATATGTGACTTCATTTACAGGATCTTCACCTAAAATTTGTCTTTTCTCTACTTTTATTGGGGTTTAACCCAGCTGGCAAGTAGGGCCCATGCAACTCTTCACTCACTTCCCCCAGTGGGATGGGGAGAAACTCAGAAGAGTAAATGTGAGAAAACTCATGAGTTTAGATAAAGACGGTTTAATAGGTATAGGAAGGCAAAGCACATCTCTGTATTGTTGTGCTGGTTTTAGCTGGAGTAGTGATAATGTTATTCACAGTAGCAGTATGGGGCTGTTTAGGATTTCTTCAGGAAACATTGTTGAGAATGAGGAGATGTTTCCAGCACAAATCCAAAACATAGGCCTGGTCAAAAGCAACACAACTTTCTATGGAGTATTTTGAAAATTTTCAGTATATATGTTTTTCACTGTTATTATTTATTTTAATTTATTTACTTATAGTATGTGCATTTTTTTTTTAATTTTCTAAAATAAGTCTCTGAAAATTGATGGGTTTGGCCCTTATATGTACATAACTATATGCACTGTAACACCAATAATTTGAACATTCAATTTTATGAAGTAGTTTTTTCATAAGTAGTCAAAATTCTAGACAAAATTTCAAATATATAAAAGAAGAAAATGAGTTTAGAATTCAGGGCTATATTTGTAGTTGATACAAGCAGAAGAAAGAGGCATGGAAATCTGAACTCACACAGTTTCAATGGAACGAACAATGGATTCAAGTCAGCAAAACAGAGAATGTGAAGTTATACTTTGAGACAATGCCTTTTCCTGGCTTTTGCTACTGTCAGAGGAATGCATTTTCTGTTATTTAAATGACATATAGAAAATCAATGTTTAACAGACCTAAAATGTATAATTCTTAATGCAGTAATTTATTCACTGTGATCCTAGTGGTATAATGTCAGAATTGATCAGATTATTTTTACTAGCAATTATTGTCCTAAAATTAACAGATCATACTTTTAGGTCATCAATTACTTATATATATGGCTCCAGCTGAAAGATTAGGGGAAGAAAAAGCAAACCAGAAGCCCAGTCTTCCCCAGATGTTTTGGTGTTGGCTATCAGAAATGAAAGTGATGTATTAGCTGTACTGGAGAAAATGTTAAGTCAATTATACTCCTGCAAGATTTATAAGAACTAAAGCGAGTTTAAATTTGAATTGTCAAAGGAAATTTTACATGCATTAACCACTCAGCTACATCCATCCCATGTATTTAATTATGTACTGTGTTTGGAACCACTATCTCCAGAGCAGCGTAAAAAAGAGTTTTCCTAGACTACTGTTCATAGACATAGCTCTAAATTACACATGTAGAAAACTTGGCATTTTAAAGCTGAGGTCTTGCCAGAAAAAGAACCTAATGTTAATATACTTTTATTCCTCTCCTGGTGATGTGTATTACAGTAAATAGACTTCACCTCATTCCCTTGGATGTTCAACTAGTCAAGTGTTTCAAGTAATTTAATGTTAAAAGATTGCTTACGCACATCCCAGCATATTTGATAATATTTTAGTCACAAGGATATGCAGAAAAATATCTTTTGGTAGAGAAGGTTGGACTGCTCATGTGCTCTTTCTGAACCATTTTTTTTTTTTTTGTAATCTGCAATTAATAACCCCAATATTAAGGCAATATTTTTGCAATACTATCATTTAAGAATCATTAATGTTACAAAATGTTACTATCCATTACTAATACAAAACAGCTTAAAGCATAGAGGAACTAAAATATTTAGAAAAAGAAAACTTAGAAATTTAAAAACCTGATTTCTCTTCAAGGATCAAAGTTCTTTATTCAGCCTTCTCATATGCTGTTTCAGAGATGTATGTTCCAAGAATGTCTTAAATCTCAGTGAAGTAAATTGCAGCAAGATTTTTCAAATTCAGCCTGTTAGATTTTCTAATTTGTTTGCTTTAGTGAATTGTATGCACTAAGAGCATAGTGAAATGGTTACTCTGTTAGTAGCATTATGTTCTGAATAAAATGGCATTGATGCAAAACATTTATTGGATTCAGGAGGCTGTTGCAGGGTTGTATTTGCAGGATGTGCCCTTATGTCTGTTTTAAATTAATACTCTGGAATACTGGACAAGAAAGTCAGAGTGGGAAGACAGCTGCAATGTAAATATGAAATAATTTAATATTGAAATATTGCCAATAATTTTCATAGCTTAATTGTCAGACAGAATTCCATGATATTATAGTTGAAAGTCACCCAACCTGAAGTAATTCCCATGTCTGAGACAAAATGCAGGCTTGAAAGTCTACATTCCAACATTCCATGTTAAAAAGGAAAAAGGAAAAAAAAAAGGAGAAAAATTTGTTCAGAAAGACAACTACTTGGCTCTTAAGTGGATCAAGTTTGTTTGTATGAAATTCTTGGGACAGAAATAAAAAAAAAAAGAAATTTATTATACTCTCTGAATATATGTTTCTTGGAGATTTAGCTAAAGCAATTGCATTCATCTTTTCATTTGTTCTGTATGCTTACAATTACCTATATGTGATGAAATTGATGAAATTAAGACACAAATTGTTTGGTTTTTTTCGCTGTCTGCAAATGGTGTAGCAATTAAACTTCTGTGTCCAGTGCATCTCACTGATTGCAGTTGCTATTTCATTTCTCTCTTTTTCTGTAGATGAGCACTGTTTGTGTATAAAAATAAATTGCCCTGGATTCTATCTTCCAAAGCATTTTAAGTACATACTTATTATGATTTAATTTGAGAGACTCCTGTGCCTAATAAGCTTTCCATTTAAATTCTGAGCTCTGAGCTTTATAAAAGATACGTGGTCTACATGTAAACACTGTGTAAATAGCATCTAAATAAAAGACAGGGGCACACATTAGGAGCTGCCAGAATTGCGTCTGTTGTGGCTGCCCTGCTAGCTGCAGCTTGAGCAGCTGAAGAAGAAAAGTACTGATTGACTGGTGCCAGCTCGAGCGAAAAATATGCCAGCATAGAGAAAAGTTAGAAACAAACACAAAAATGGCTTATAGGAAGTGTATATATCTACTGGTAGAGGGACAAGACAGAGCCATTTAAAATGTGGTCCTGAAACATGTTTACTTGGGATTTAATTTAGTACAGAAATAGATAATCATGTTCTTAGATTTTGTATCTGTCAGATGATACTACCCCTCATGGTTTTACAGAATCTAATACAGCATTCTGACTGCAATGTTGTTTGAAAGGGAGTTCTTTATGTTTATACAATTTAATATGTTGCTAAAACATTATGATTAAAATGTGTGTGTGGCAGAGGTGTTGTTTTATCTAGAAACTGTCTGTGGTAAAGATGAATGTGGGAATACAGTGTTTAGCATACTGTCTGGAGAACATTTATTTAAGTGAGAAAAATAGTTCTTAATTGCTAGTTATGGATTGGAAGCTTTTAATGGCTTTTACCTTGCTGTCTAGTTTTGTTATTTGCTGGGAAACTGCATATTTGTATTTATTTCCTCTAAACAGCAGGTTACATTTCACTCAGAGAAATTGAAAGTAATCAAACATATGTTAATATCCACAGGTGAAGGTTAATGTGTTATTAAAAGAGAAAAGTCTGAAGGACACTGGAAATAATAAAAAAGGTTGGATTACTGTTTGTTTTTTTGTTTGTTTGTTTGTTTTTTTAATGAGGTATATACACATCAATTTGTAGATATACTAAAGTGTTCAGATATCATGTCTTTCATAAATTAAAATCTACAGTAAATCAATTCCTCTTTGAGAGCAGTAACACTGTAATAAAGCTTTCAGGGTAACCAGTGAACCACCTTTCCTTTTACTTTTTTGTTGTTGTTAGTGGTGGTGGTAGTTTGTTTTTTTTAACTTAGTAGTAAAGAACAATGATAGATAGATAGATAGATAGATAGATAGATAGATAGATAGATAGATAGATAGATAGATAGATAGATAGATAGATGAAGACTATTATGTAAAATAAAAGCTGTTGCAGTAGGACAGTTTAGCACAGAGACACGAAAGGTGTTAGAAAAATAGGAAGAACAATTCATGCAAATAAAAATTGGAAAAAATATTTCAAGAAGATACCAGTATCTTTGGATGTGTATGATAAAATGGACTGTTGAAGATGCTGATTTTTCCCTCAATAGGAGGAAGGCTTTGGTTTTAATAGAAAAAAATTCTAAAGATCCTGAGTTCTTTTGAAAAAAAAACCCTGTAGCTAGCAATTTAATCTTTGTCTGTTTACAAATACTTTTTAAAGCCTGGAAAAATGCCCCCAGGTCCTAAAAGAACTTTCCAGGTTAGATCTTTCTGTTAACCTAGGAAATATATTATAGTTGGTTCTTTTTCAGCTACAATGACTTTTTAGAAGACAGGAGCTTCTTCATTAACTAAGAAAGTATAGAGGAATGGGGAGGTATACTGTAATAAATATATGATAAGACAGGTTTTCCAGATTTCTAAGTTTCTGGTACACAAAGAAGAGATAAAACAAGCTCCTCCAAGGAGAAAGAGAAAGGGTAATTATAACAGTTCACTAAGGGAAAATAACAAACTCAACATTTCTTGGAGTCTAAATCATACTATTTTCTAGAAGACATACTTTTATCTTGCTTCTGAGAGGGGGAAAATCTTCAATTTATGCATTCAAGGAACTGTCTGGAAGATCATAATGGTACCTTCTGGCTAGAGAAATCAAGTCTGAGTATTTTTGCCAATATGTTTTGTTTTGATTTGGTTTTTTTTGTATTAAATAAATACTGATATTACAGTGCTTGCAAGTAATTGAATTAATGATAGTTAGTGAGACTTAAATGTACTTCCTGACTGAGAACAGAATTGGAAGGGTTAAAGTCATTAAGCTCTCAATATAATTTGTCTAGCAGATTGATGGGAAATATTAAATGAATATCAGCTTAATCAGACTTCTTCTAATGCTCCTGTAACTTATGTTCAATCATACTGCTTAGTGAGATGTTGATTAGTGTTGAGAAACTAGTGATGAGCTGAAGAAAGTAGATGATGAGTAGAACAGAGCAACAGTTCCTTTGCGTGAGCCATCATGACTGATACAGTTCCTCAGAGCCTTTCAAAATGTCTAGCAAGCTGTAGGGTATTGGTTCACAAAAGGAAAAGTTGGCCAATCAAATGGTTTGCGTTCACTGTGTTACTTTTAGATCATGTTAACAAGTGAATGACAGTCCTTATTTGCTCATAGCTTTCACGCAGTGGAAAAATATGCAAGGGTTTCATTTTCACAATTATGGTAACTAACAGACTTGAAATTCAGCTAGAAACAAAGTGTCAAGTCTTCCTGCTCAAGCTGACAGATCTGTAATCAGTTGTCATCTTATATTTACTTTAAAAGACTTTATTGCAGAATATTGAATATTTTGCAAGGAGAGCTGATAGCTATGGACTTCATGTTGTTAATCTGTTGAGAACAAGGTGGTAATAAGCTAAGTTCCCATATTTTGAGGGGCAAAGACTTTATTAATGAACTCAGCTGAATTTTAACCATCTCTTTTCTTGAAATGTTATTGAAGGTGTCATTCCAGTTAATTAATTGAATTAAGTACTCGATATTGAGCCTAAGAAAAATTTTTGGTAATTATTGCAGCTCAAAATTTATTATTTGATTTTGAATGTAATTAACAGCAACATCATATAGCGTAGCTCTAGACTTGCCATTTTCAAATTAAAAACCTTAGCATTGTTTTGACAGTTTTGGTGTCAGACAAAGCCTTTTTGACTGCTTTGTTAAGGCAAATGGGAGAGTTCAAGAGCACCTTTCTTGGCTCTGGCAGTGGGTGTTAAACACATGTGCCTAACACACAGTTTCAGAAAGCTAATCTCTAATATCTGCCTTTTTCTGTGAATGTGTTTTGAATCACAAAGCTATGTGGGAACCTAAGATAAGATTCAAAGTTACTAAATCATTCTGTATGGAAATTCATGCTCTGGTGACATCCATAAGGAAAAAATACTCCTAAAACACATGAACTCAGCACATAGCTTAAAATCAGAGCAGAAACCACAGACATTTTCACTTAACAATAGCTATTGGAAGTTGTAGGTACTATATTTAAAGGGGATTCAGGTCCAGAGCTTCCAACTTTTCTTGGTGGGAGCCATCATCATCCTGTAGATGTGTGCTGCACAGCCACTATTAGGAGTTATTGCAAGACAGGGAAGCAGAGTAACCTTCACTGTGTAACCTGTTAAACATTCAACCAGAGGAAGACATTTGCTTTCTGAAATCTGACCACATATTTAAAAGCTTGTCAGTCATCCAGACATGTGGAGTATGCTCCTGATCTCTCCCATAATCAATAAGAAAAAAGAATGCTGGCCTGACATTACTTGTGAGGGAGAGGGGCTGTATATTGAACACTCAAGTTTCAACATGGGCATGATGACTTGAGCTATCAGTTTCATAAAATAAAAAATAAAGATGCAAAGTTATTTATTCTGGGATAAGTATTCTGTACCTAGATTAAGCTAAGCCACCATGTTTTTTGTCAGTGTAGCTTTCTTCTTAGTAACTCTTACTGACCACATGTAAACCAGGATATTTTCATTGCACCATTTCAATTTATTTTGAATCTGTGTTGATAATATCAAAATCTTGCACAGGATCAGTACTGAAGGTCATTGTAGAGAGTACATTAATGAAATGTAATAATGCAAACTGTCATAGATGATTTTGTTTCCTGAAATATGCTGATACAGCTTTATGGAAATA
>JAWWLZ010000139.1:53044165-53061326 GCA_035041345.1 Poliocrania exsul | reverse complement strand
TTAATGAAATGTAATAATGCAAACTGTCATAGATGATTTTGTTTCCTGAAATATGCTGATACAGCTTTATGGAAATAAAAGGTTCTTTTTAACTTTGGTGAGCATAGCAGAGCTCAGAAGACATGTAGCTTCAGATCAAATTAAGCACTTCTAATAGTGAATCACTATGACTTTTTATAGACAAGTAAGTCTGAAAATGTCTGTTTTGTTTGGCACTTTTTTCTCCAGATCTTAACATTTCTACACAGGTACTTTTCTGCATATGGGAAAAAAAAAAAAAAAAAAAAAAAAAGTATTTATTTTTACGTCTACTTGCAACATTATTTATTGCTCGGTATTTACAATATTAGAAATTCGAAATATGTCTCTTAGGTCGGAGGATGATACCTTTTCACAGTCAAATTGCATTTGCTCAGTAATAGAGTATTTTCCTTTTTAGTGTAAGATTGTGCAGTTAATAATAGTGAGCAATTCATTTAGGAAGTTACTTTGAAAAGCTGTGTTTTGAAAAAAGATTATCTAGAAAAGGATTGCATATGTGTCTGTTGCAAGTTGTGAGGTGTTAAGATATTCTGCATTTTAGAATGTATGACACAGAATTCTAGTGTTTATAGCCTTTAAAATAAATTATTTCACTTCTTTTAGAATTGCTTCCTGCAGAGAAGAAATTCATAATTAAAATCAGAGTAGGATAGAACTGCAGTGCAAGTCCTTTGATGTGTTGGATACCTGGTAGATTTTCTTGAGACAAGATGAGCTATAACTATTGATAATATTTTTCTTTCTAAGTCAGATTTGCAGACCTACCTAGAGTTAGCTTGTTTTTAGTTTCATTTGATGAGAAACAGAATATTAAGCATAAAGGAGATAATTACAATATTCAGAATAAGTCAAGTGTATTGACTGGATGACTAGTCAAATCACTGCATACATTTCATTATAATTGCTTATCTCCTGTTTCGGTTGATTTTCTTTAAAATTTAATGTGGGGGGGTTTTCCTCTCTCTCTCTTTTTTTTTTTTTTTTCAATAAGCAGGCATACTTTTAAAGTTTGAATGCCTCTTTCATGTTCTGTTTAACCTTCTTTTGCTGTCCTTTAAAAAAAATCTCAACGAACAAAATCCCCCAATCCAAAAAAAATACCTGAAATATACTAAAAGTCCAGGAGAAAGTTCAAAGTAGATAGAATGGGACATGCAGTACTCAGTTTGTATTTCAGTTTCATAGCAGACAGAGAAACTTGGTGAAAATGTCTTAATTACATAAAAGTTTTGCCATCCTCTAAACTCCAGTTTTGTTCTTTTTCACTCTATAATCTCATATGACACAGTGTCCTTCTAGAGCCTGTCTGTTGTCTTCCACTAGCAAGTAGACAATTATAACTTTCCCTTTGTATGTATAATAGCATGAAACACAGTATCTTTTAAATGGTATTGATACATCATAGCAGAAATTTGTCTTACAAATTAATTTCTCCTAAAATATATATACTGATTTATTTGCAAGGTTAAGTCAAGTTTCCACTCCAGTCATCCTTTTGAGTCTTATACTAGCATTGACAAATAAATCACTGATGGTTTTAAGGAAGAGTTTTGTTGCTAAGGACAGAATTTATTTTCTTTCATCATACAAAGTTTCTGTGTTACTGAACTTTTGGTGGGTAATCCCTAGGTAAAACAAAGCTTGTATGGCTCCATAGGTAACTTAAGTTTAATTTTTTTGTATTATCTCTTTGTGAGTTAGGCCTTGTTGATTTCTTAATATTCCTTTGTTCCTATTTTTGTTTGATGGCCTTCTTTGTGGAGTCCTTCAGTGTAAGTAACACAGAAAGAGAGGTCAAATATATAATATTCTCCAAAGCCTTATTTTGTTAGACCGCCAAGTATTAAGCTAATGACCTTTTTTTGATTTTAATATTGAAAAAAGCTTCTGAGC
This sequence comes from Poliocrania exsul, assembly GCA_035041345.1. Taxonomy (NCBI): domain Eukaryota; kingdom Metazoa; phylum Chordata; class Aves; order Passeriformes; family Thamnophilidae; genus Poliocrania; species Poliocrania exsul. The sequence goes on along the minus strand of JAWWLZ010000139.1, from coordinate 53,059,391 downwards.
TAGACAGAATATGAAGGTCTGAAAAATGCATTTGTTCACTTCTCTTTAATATTCTTTCCTTCCAAATTATGTAATCAAACAACTTTCAGTGGACTCCTATATGGAATAAACTCTTCAGTCTCCTTGAAGTCTCTTTCTTTCACATGTAAATTTAGAGTTTTGGAGGCAGGGGCACAGGTCTTCCTCTGAGCTGTAGGAGCTCCTAGTTACTCGAGATTGGATTCCTTTTCCTTGAAGGAGTTCCACTTAACCTAAAACTCATCAGTCAGAAACACACACTGCAGCTGAACAGATTTTCTTAGCAGCTTTACACTTTTGAGATGAAAAACACATTATACAGTATTTATATGACAGACTAAAAGCAAACACATCTCTAAATTGTACTTTCTATCATGGAATGTTATTATCTCTGTCTTTGTAACCTTAATAATAGAGATTCACTGAAATATAGTAAAAGTTTTGGTACCATCAATAATTTACCTCTTTCAGGAAGATCTCTAATCTTGTTTTGAGACAAATTATCTATGATTTGGATATGTTACTGGTGTCACAGTGTTAGCAAAGTGTTTAAAGTTGGATAAATATTCAGCTTCTTTATGATAACAGGCAAAACATAAAATCTCAAGAAACCTTATCTTCCCTTTCTGTTCAACTGGCATTGTCAGTTGCTTTCTTTGGAACAGATCTGGATCATAGTTTACATCAATTTCAGATTTGTGGCATGCCATTAGCTTTTGTGTTTATTTTGAGTTTTCACTTCTCATTGATGACAGAAATACCTGATTCAAAGTATGTCAGAGCAGTATGAGGTGAGTTTCTGAATATACAAAACATTTATGTTTTTTAGAAATTTAAATGAAGTTTTGTTGACTGGACCTCTAAATAGTATGTGTCAATGATGTACTGAATCTTGTAAAAGCCATGCCTTAGAAGTGTATTACCTTTCCCTGAAAGACAGATTAGGTAAAACTGAACCAGGGAGAAATTCTCCCAGATGTTTATAATTAAAGCCTTTGCTCACTCCGGCAAGTTTGTGTAGCTGAGGTCTTAAGAATAATTTTAAAATTCCCAAGAAATTTAGAAAATGGTATAAGCTTTATTTTGCAGAACTAGAGATGCCTGTAGCTAGACAAATTTACATAGACTGAAATATAATAAATGAGAGACTCTAACAACAGGGAAATTAAATTATACTTTCTTTTTGTGATTTAGCAAGGAAATTTTATTCCAAATCTTTATTTCTTTCTTTTCCATCAGTTCTACCTCTTGAAATTTGAAATCTATTATGTCTGTGAATCTTAATTTGGATTAAGACTTCCCTGTGAATAAAAATGTTGTAAATTAACCAGAAGAATTGTTCTCTTACAGCATAAGTATTGTAAGAAATTACTGTTTTGTTATTCCAGAAGAAGATATAATTATTTTCAAATAGTTCCAATGAAAGGGAAGATATTTCTCTACTGAGTTTCAAACAGATGGTTGTGTAAAGTACATTAGGTACATAAAATCATTTAGTGACAAAGACCTTAAAATCTCTTGCAATTAAATTGATAGGGAAACTCTTCAATGACTTTTAAACTTATGGGCTTAGAAGATGCTATCATTCATAAAAGCAAAGAAACTTGATTCTTTGATCTTTCTTTGGATACAATGTCCAGCATTTTATATGGAAGAAAATCAAATATCTACAGCTATTCCTTTAAATTACTTTGATGCAGAGTTGCACATTTACTTATGGATATAGTTTTAAACACAGAAAAGAATTGGACAAATCTTTATTACCTACTGACAGTTATTTGAACAGTAATTTTACTCTGCTAATGTTGTCTGTAGAGAGAGAGGGATATATGCTTTGGATAATAAATCCAGGGAGGGGAAAAAAGCAGTCACATTAAGTATTGAAGTATGTCAAAGATGGGATAACAGATTTTATCTGGGAATAACTAACATGAGAAATAAAAGTGTAGAAAACACAAGTAAAATTCAACCTATTAAGTCTGATTCCTTAAAGGAAATAAGGAAGACCTGTGTCTCACAGACATTTCTTGAAGCATGAAAATTGTTTAAAGGGCATCCTAATTTATACAGTTCACAAAGCTATCCGTGATGGCAGAAAAAGATTTTTTCTTGAAATGGATGCCTATTCTCTTTTTCCCTCTTGTCTATTTATATTCATTATTGTTGCTGTAAGAACAGTGCTGGTTTTCATTATTTCATTGGCATGAGAAGCCCTGATTCAGTTTTGCTGTCAATTTTGACCTATTTTTGTACCTCCTTTACTTTCAGTGACTAAAAGCATCAGTAAATAGAAACAGAGAAAACCCCATAAAATACTTTTTCATCAAAATAAAATAACAGCACTCAAGATATATGTAATTGCAGTTCATGTCTGTGTTCGGGTAAAACATTCACTAAGTGTTTGTTCAGTTATTTATTGCACTGTTGCATATTTAGTGAGTTTTCATATACCTGGTGGGAAGGATATTTGAGAGTATACATAAATAGTCTAATAAAAAACAAGAGTCTCAAAATATCTAAACAGAATGAGCAGAATAAAATCAATCTTAATTTTAATGCTGGTAAGTATTTTCAATCAAAATATTTTTAGAACACATTATTTTTTTCCATTTGCTTTCTACCACTTAAAAGTAAACAGATATTTTTTAACATTATCTAGCCAGTCAATCATCTCTGATTTAAAGTATATATATAAATATGGCCATGCTTTACCATGCTTTCTTGAGAAGTGTTATGTTTCATAAACTAATCACGAGTGTTCACCACTGTGGGCTGTCAGTTTAACTACTGTGCTTAGTCTAGACCTAATTTGATGGATCACTATCAGAGATGCTTTGTTTACAGCTGATGTGGTGCACAGTTCCTGGTAGGACTTTATTCAGCTCTGGTAGGAGCATGCCATTCTTTTTCAGTAATTCTTCTAGAACAATTCCATTATCTGACAATTAGTGTGGTTTAGGTAATTGATATTTGGGCACACAAGTTTTGCCTAAAATTGCAGCATCAAAGTAGACCCAAGTAGAAACCAATTGTACCAGCCAATAGGGAATCTATTACATGAATAAATTAGTTATACTCCAGTGCACAATGTTTTCACAAGAACACAATCCTAAATGACATCTCTATTATGATCTCAGAAAGAACCAGAGACTAAACACTGCACGGAGAACAATATTCTATTGAATATTGTTCATTGAAGAAACCATATTTAGAATGGCCTGAAAGGAAAATACCTGTACAGAATATGCACCATATGGAATAGCCATGATACATGATGGGAGCAATAGTGGACAATAACCACTTAATGAAAGAAAATTGACAGTTTATTAAAAGATTTTCTGAAGTCATAATTGCCAAATATAAAATTACCTTATTCACTTTAACAATTATTGTCTCTCAAGTCAGATTCTGCAGATTCTGTATTCTTCTGTCTGATAAACTTTTTTTCGTCTTCTTTATGTTCTGTCCAACTCCTGTATTTGTTCCCTTAACCACTGTATTTTCCTGTCTTGTTCAGCTTTTCAAAACAGTCCAGCAGTCACTAAGTGATTATGGCCACTGCAACTTTTATTGGGTAAATTAATAAAAATGATCCTGTGAATTTATACTGGGAATAATCAAGAGGATTATTATATTTTCCTCTATTTTAGTCAATACATTTAAAACACGAATATCTTAAATTTTTTCAGTAGTATATTTACTTTTTAAAAAAGAGAGGGTTTAACTTCCCTGTTAATATGTTTTGCTTGGCTGGCTTGTACGCTATCCTAGCTGGTATAGTTAGTGTTTTCCCTACTTATTGTTAAGAATTTAGTCATGCATTGCAAGTGAAGGAAGCTTAACATTGTCCCATTTCAAGTTATTTGTCCTTTCTAGTGGAGTCTTATTGAAAGTATAAACTAATAATTTAAGAAACTTCTTGATATTCAAATGAATGAAACAAACTGAGATTATCTGATTCATTCTTGAAAAAGTAGATATTGACTATGAATCAATAATCCAAAGTATATATATGGCACTTCTTAAGAAATCTGGAAATGTTACAAACCAAGGAACAATGGAATATTTTCTGGGATTTAAAATTTTATAGCTAAGGGTATAGGCTTTGGCAACCAAGTTAAGCAAAAGTGTACTGACTAATATTTAATATTATGCTGCAAAACACAAGAGACAGATAACAATATTAAACATTCTTAGACCAAGGAAATCAATTAATTAAAAAAGTACTTCCACTGCAGTTACTTCTGACAAAAATTATTCTGTTTGTACTTCAGGGCTCAGAAATATCTCATATATTTTGGAGGAATATCTCAAGAAATCTGTTGAGGGGTATGCTCAACTCCACTAAATGTCTTTGGAAATCTGAAGAAAATGTTACTTAGTAGCTGCTCAACCAAACCCTCCTCAGTATCTTCATCGCAAGGATGAGAAAGCTCTGCTGACTCATGCTTAGAATACCACTGATCAAGTCCAGTCTTGCCTTTAATTTTCATCAGGACACAATTCTATTTGTAAAGCAAAAACTCTGCTTTACCACCTATAAATGTTGAATGAATGAAACACTGTAGGATACTTAGGGCGAAAGGCAGAGGTCAAAAAGCAATGATAAACAGTACAGGCTTCATTAGTTTCCACCTCTCACAAGAAGGATTGAGACTACCATTTCTGACAGTCTTAGATTTAGCAAGTAACACTTGATTTTTTTTTCACTGTTTTGTTTTCTTCAAACTTTTTTACTTTTCATTAGTATAAAAAATTATCATTATGCTTTCCCATTCTACAATGAGATAAATACTGATGCTCTAACCTCTTCTCATATAACATCCCTATGATTCATGTGTAGGATTAAAGCCTATTGACTGTATGTGCACAAGGGGAATTAGTGCTGTGCTTAATGCTTAATTACTAATGGACTGTAACCCAGATGAATCTGTCATAAGTATGGAACAATCTGAGCTGATGTTTTCAATTAATTCACTAGCTGTAATCTGCAGACACAGCTGAAAAATCAATAAAAAATTAATGAAAAAAGTCCCTTTGAGCAGGACATAAATCACACCGAGAGGTTCATTATCTTTCTATATTTGTGTCTCCATTTTTTGATGTGTGAAGACTTGGCATTGGCAGCAAAAAACCAAATCCCAAACACTCCCTCTTCCCAGCATAATTTCAATGAAAAAGCATTAATACTTATAACAAGTACAAACTTAGGTGAATCAGTTGTGTGAGGAATTGAAAAACATCTGAAGGACAATACAGTCATGGGTCACAGCCAGCTTCATCAGAGGAAAGTCCTGCTTGTCAAACTTAAATTCCTTTTAGAATGTTACCCACCTAGTTGATCAAGGGAAGCCAGTTGATGCATTTTTTTCTGGATTTCAGTAAAGCTTTCCATACTGTCTCTCACAGTATCCTTCTGGACAAAATGTCCAGCCCACAGCTGGATAAACACATCATGCAGTGGGTAAGCAACTGTTGGATAGGTCGGGCAAAAAGGATTTTAGTAAATGGAGTAACATAGACTGGCAACCTGTCACTAGTAGGTTCTGCAGGGTTCCATCTTAGACCCTGTGCTCTTCAACATCTTGATAATTACTTGGATGTAGGACTCAAAGTTTGCACGTGACACTAAAATGGGAGTAGCTGTCAACTCCTTCAAAGGCAATGAGGCCCAGCATGGGAACCACGACAAATGAGAGAGCTGGGGAATCACCAATCGTATGAAGTTTAACAAGGGAAAGTGCTGGATTATGCATCTGGAATGGGGCAACCCTGAATGTTCTTATCGACCGGGGAATGAGATTCTGAAAAGCAGGGCCATGGAAAGGGACTTGGGGGTCCTGGTCAATGGCAAACTGAATATGAGTCAGCAGTGCCTTGGCAGCCAGGAGGGCTAGCTGTGTCTTGGGAAGCATCACGCAAAGCATCACTAACTGGTCAAGGAAGGGCATTATCCCACTCTGCTCTACAGGTGTGACCTCAGTTCAAGTCCTGTGTGCAGTTTTGGGTACCACAATAAAAGAAAGATATTAAGCTGTTAGTAAACATCCGAAGGGGAACAACAATGATGGTGAAGGGCTCAGAGATCTCAATAGTGAAAAGGCCATTAAAGGAGTGACTAAGATCACTTGGCTTGCTCAGGTTGGAGAGGAGGACACTGAGGGAAGACCACATTGCAGTTTACAACTTCCTTACTAGGGAAAGCAGAGTGGCAGGCATTGATCTCTTCTGTCTCGTAACCAGTGACAGGACCCAAGGGAATGGCATGAAAGCGTGTCAGTGAAAGTTAGGCTGGATATTAGGAAAAGGTTCTTCCCCCAGAGGGTGACTGGGCACTGGAACAGGCTCACCCAGGAAAGTGATCACAGCACCAAGTCTATCTGAGCTCAAATGTATAAGCAGTGCTTTCAGGCACATGGTGTGATTATTGGGACTGTCCTGTGCAGGGCCAGGACATGGACTTTGATGATCCTTGTGGTTCCTGCCAAAGTAGATTTTATTTCTTTTCAGGAATAAAACAGTCTGTAGCAATAAAAATAGTCTGTAACTAGTTAGTCAGTGAATCATTCTCTTTTCTGGTGACAAGTTGAAGTATTATCATTTACTGCTGAGTTGAATGATTTTATACTTCTGTTATGTTCCATGATTAATGAGGATGAGCACTATATTTTAGAAAATTTAACCCATTTCTTCTGAAGTATACTTAGAGAGGAAAAATGTGCATTAATACAAAAATGCTTTTTATTTCTATTTTTAGCATTCATTTCAGTCTTGTGTTATGTAGAACTTCTGTTAAAGACATGAAAATGCATTCTTTGTACCTTTCAATCTACTGCATTGAATTAAATTTGGTTCTCTATCCCAGATCTTGCTAATATCATTAAGCAAGTAAAATTACAAATTTATGTGCATATTTGTGAGAGAAAAATGTATGACATGAACATATAAGTATTTTTTTTCCGTTGGGTGGGATAAGGTTCCCTTCATGTGACATAAAAGGTTAAAGGGCTGCTATATTTCTTCTTACAATGCAACTTTCTCTTGACTGCTACTAAAAAGACAAGTAGTCACAAGTTATTTGTTTCTGCTTCATGCTGAGCTCTACATTATTTAGTTGATCATTTGCATGCAGAGCAGGGAGAAATTTCTTCCTTCCCGCTGTCTGAAAATAAGAGAATATAAATTAACAGAACTTCAGCCCATTTTACACTTACTGTTCAAGTTTAACCTTTGAGAGTCTACAACTTGTAACAAAATAAACATTACATGGGTCACACAGAAACCTCTTGGAAACATGAGTAATTCCCTTTTTATGAAAGCAGTACTAGTATTTAATATATGTTATTTTATAATATTTTATTCTGTATATGCAGGAATAAAATAACATCCAGAATCCAGCTATGTGTTGCTGTGCAAAGTAGAACTGTATGAAGCATTTAATTTTCAGGCATGGATTGGTACTATCAAGATAATTAGTTCAAGTTACTATCTCATGTGGCAGAGTAATTCTGTAAGTAAAAGTAAGTCATTAAAAATGACTGGAAGAAATAAATCAGCATTCTCCCTATAAGCCAATTCTTAAACACAGAAGCATTCAGACAAAACTTTATTTTGGCTTGAGTACTTGTCGATAATCCCAAGTTGTTCGGTTTTTCTGTTTGTTTCTTTTTTCCATGCCTTTACTTGTTATAAAGAATTACATGGCCATGTTTTTTTTGGGATTGTTATCTTTTTAATCAGTGACCATTTGAACCTAAATGTACATATATAGAGATATATATAATTCACTTTTATATCACTTCAACAAATATCAGTCTTAGAAAAGAGCTTACAATTCTGTCAAGTCACTGACTTTTTCTATGTATTCAATTTTCATTATCAATTCTGGATATCCTTGGGGATATTTATGAGATATCCATGAGACCTAAAGACAGAATCACTGAATATGCTGAGTTGGAAGGGATCCATAAGGGTCATCAAGTCCATCTCCTGGTCCTCTACAGGGGCAGCCCCAAGAGTCACACCATATATACTTGAGAGTACTGTCCAAACACTTCTTGAACTCTGTCAGGCTTGGTGCTGTGACCACTTCCTCGGGAAACCTCTTCTACTGCCCAGCCACCCTCTGGATTAAGAACCTTTTTCTAATGCCCTGCCTAAACTTCCCCTGACACAACTTCATGCCATTGGATCCTATCACTGGTCACCACTGAGGTCAGTGTTTGCCCATCCTCTTCCTTCCTCTTCAACAAGGAAGTTTTATACTGACATTTGATATCTTCTGGGATTGTGGTTTTAGTTTCTAAATGGAAGCAACATTCATTAACATCCTTTAGAATACATTATTTGGAGCATCTCCAAAAATAAGTCGTCTTTTGAATGAGATGGGCATAAACTGGAATGCATGTTGTTTTTATCTTCGGTGACAAGAGCACTAGTTTTCCTACATAGTGTCTATTCCTGATGTGAGAATACATTATTAAATCCTTATCACCAAGAAATAAAAAGGAGGTGCAACTAAGATGAGCTAATAATGGCTGCTAGCTACCCTACTTCCTTTTAGCTGGTGCAGTCCCTTCACTTTGGCAGGAGTATCAAGAAAATTATGTTGACTTTTGAGCCTTGATTCAGATTTTCTTAAGTCATCTTTAGGAGAGCTGACATTCTAATTGTTCAGTGAATTGTTTCAGCTCAGAGTTTGTTAAGCACTGACACATTTTACTGAAAAATAAAGGTATGTAATTTGACACAGTGACAGATTAATACCTTAGCATTAGATTGGCAGAACAAATAAATGGCTTAAATGTTTCCTACATCTTAATGTCTGTATTACTCCAGGAAGCCATAGTAAGTCCTGCATTTCTGAAGGTTATGTTACTGTTTCAGTAATAGAAGTAAATCAGGCTATCAAAGGATTTAACAGGATTACAAGAAGTCTTGCAGCACATTTAAATCTAGAAAATTAAAATCTAGGGAAATTAGGTTCAGCATGGTGTATTTAATATGGTACTCACCACTGGTATCACATAAGCTGATACTTCTTAGTTCTCATTACATACATGCAGTTGGTCTTGTTAACAAAAATGAAATAATACAGTCTCAACTACAGGATAAATACAACTTAAAAAGAAAAAAAAAGTTTCCAATGGGCCTCCCTTTATGTTGTAATGTAATCAAAGGTAAAAAGTAGTATTTGTCTTGAATTAAGTCTGTTGTATTTGATTTCACTTAAACATGTTATATGGCACTTACATTACTGTTCTCCACTGACAACAAACAGATCAATATGAAAAGGAAAAAAATAGCAGCCATAGATCTGTTTTTAATATAAACAGTCTAAGTTAGTTGTGTTATTTTGATGATTCCTTGAAGAACACAGGTGCAATATTACTGAGGTGGTACAATCTCTAATTTAGGTAAGGAATTTATTTTTTTTTTATCAAGTTATTGCATAATTAAGAGAACAGTCATACCTTAACCTGCCTGCAGGCAATTGTGAAAGACATGACTGTGGAATCTAAGCCAGGCATATTGGGTATATATTTCTTTATTGCTTGAGTAATATTTCTCTGGTTGCATATATGAGTCATGTTAAATAGCTATCTAATTATGTGTAGTCTGTTTAATTAAAAAAACAAACCCTCATTAAAATCTTATACATTCATTGTCTTATTTGACTCTATTCCCCCATAAAACAGAGGAAGATATTATCCAGGGGTAAAAAAACCCAAAATGTCATATATAAGAAATAAATACTTTCAAATTTTTTATTCTTACACCAATTTCAGATTTAATGGACTTCAGAGGCATGATATGTTTTGCACCACTACAGGTAGAAGCAATATTAAATCTTTCACTTTGTGAAGAAACTGTGAAATAGGGTGTTTGGTCTCAGGCAAGAAGATTTTATAAATGTTATCATGTTGGAAACTTGAAAATTGATGGGTTTTTTAGCATTATAGTCTTTATGTTTCTGTATTCCTCTGATTAACACCTGACTTCAATGGTCCAACTATTTTTGGGGTTTCTTTGTAATTTTATTATTGTAAAATTTTAAGGAGAATTCTAAAAGGGATTTTAGTTGAACTGAAGCTCACCTTCTAAGGTTGATTTATTACCCAAGAAGTCAAGAATCTTAACCCAGCTAACAGTTAGTTGGATTGAGGCCAAAGTGCATGAGTGTTAAGCAATTACATAAACAGAATTGCAGAGCTGAAGGGAAACTTTAGAGGTCATTTAGTGCATCCTTGCTTTCCCATTTCCCAAGGTGTGATTAGCTACATTTATATTATCCTTGGGAGATGTTTTTCTACACTGGTAAAACTCATTCCAGACTCTGTAACTGTCCATCACTACTACATTTATACTTAAAGGATTTTTCTAATTTCTAATCTGATTTGTCATTGTTTCAATCAAGCCATTGTTTTTGTTCCTTTCCACTATGGGCATGCAAAATACATTGCTTCCACTTTTTTTTTTTCTTCTTCCTTTCCTTTTAGGTACATGAACTGTGCTGTTTCCTCCTATAGCTGCTTGCTCTTCTCACTTATTCACTTTCATTCATTCTATCATGAACTTTTTTCAAATATTAAAGAATCAGTTAACTGTTTCTATTTTCCTATGGCCTTGCTTTATTTGTTTGGTTTGTGTTTATTAGATTTAATTGTAGAGGACTATCTAGCAACTCATGTTTGCTTTGACTATTTCACTCTGATCTCTCTTGAAACTGCTAAGTATTTGGACTTTTGACATGATACAGCAATGATTCTTGCTGGTTTTAGGGGTTTCTTAAGGGAGATTTACATTTCATCATTTTTCAAAGAAAGTATTGAGAATTCTCACTTTCATTCTGTATTCCTTTTTCTTTGCATAACAAAAGAATAAAAGTTTCAGAAATCATTATTTTATATCATTCTGTCATACCTTGTCTCACAGTATTAATCATTCCATCAATGTATATATAAAATTTTATGTACTCTGAAGTACTTTCTTAAGCACTGAAAAGAATTTCAGAATTGGGCATGATATACATAAATTTTTTCTAGTCCAAAAGCAATTAATATATTCATTACTTCAGTGCAGTTGGCATTTCTCAAGCAGTGGATTTGTGTTTGACTTTATTCAGTAGGACTGTTTTAGAGATGGCATGTACTATCTCTGCAATACACGATAATGCCACATTCAGAATGACAGCAGTCCAAGCCTTGAGGCACTAAATGCTTCTTGAGATATGTTCAATTGCTGTTTAACTGTATTTAGCCTAAGGTGCAGAGAAAGAATTGCTGATGCCTTCAAACATGTTTAAGTATTTTAATAGTGTCTTGGCATGTCACAATATGCCAAAGCACAAACTGAGATGCAGTTCTTGGATTACTGCAATTAGGGGACAGGAATTTCAACAATACTGCTGTAGCTGTGTATCACCATAGCCTAGTTTTCTTTTTTCCCCCTTAAAAACTGATTTTCCACAATGTGTAACCTCCCAGCTGTTTTCTGCATTTTTGTTCTCTGATCATGTAGTCAATACTTGTTATGCTTTAAGAGCTCTATTGTGTTCCTGACCGCATAGCTTGGAAACCAGAAAAGCTTTTAATATAAAAGCTATGTAAATGGACTCCTGTTCAATCACATAGTCCTAATGGTGTTTCACTTGAATTTTGGATGGTCTTCTGATGATGGAATATTACTGTAAAGAGGTTCATCCAAACCACAGTTTTTTTCATTACTACAACTGTTCCTATTCCTTTTTCTTTTCGCACAGTAGTCTAGAACTACTGCACATGCACTTTATACAGGTCCTAAATAAATAGAACCACACAGCGATATTATGGGCCTGTCAATTGGGATAGCAAAATCTACATGTAGTTATTGATTTGTCATAAATGCTATTTGGGACTCATCTGCCAATGACTCTTCAAAACCAGCTGCATTTTTTTACAGAAGTACTGTTGCACTGCTGCAGTGCTATATGGCTACTGTGGTCTTTTACTTCTCCAAGAAAAATGTCTACAGCTAGGAGTGTTTTCTAGGAATGTTCAAGTTACTGTGTCTATACAGGGTGTCAATAGTGCTTCAGAAGGTTTTCTGTCTCCAGGGACAAGTGGAACAGAACTTTTGCCAATTTAAGTACATCTAATAACTGTTATTTCTGTAGGCTGTGTGTGTGGTTTACAAAAGATGAGAAAGTGAAAATCTCCTTGTATTTTTCTCAAAGAAATTATCTATGCTAGAACCCTGTAATAACTAAAACATAACGCTGGGTTTCTATAAAATGTATTGTACAAGAATGTTTGTTAAAAAATGTACTGAGTGGAGCGAGAGTGCATTCTTGACTATATTTCTGCAATATCTGTGTACAAAAGAGCACATAACATGTAGAATCATAGAACGTTAGGGTTGGATGGGACCTTAAAGATCTTCTAGTTCCAAACCCCACATATGGTTGGTGACTATTGAGTTCATAATACTTTCCCTGTACTTGATGAAATATATTCCCCTTTGATAAGGTATGGAAGAAGAGAAAATAGTTGAAAACTGCTTGAGTGGAATATTTGAATTGTTGGTTTCTTTGGCATTAAAGTGAATACAGAACACCATCTTTCCCCTCTCTACACTGCAGTGGTAGGCGCCTTCCTTTTTTGATAATAAGCAATTCTAATAGCCCTAAAGCAACAGTCCGCTACAATAACAGAAACATGAGCATACATATAAATATCTTCATTCATTTGCACGCTTTTGTACTAAGTTTTATGGAAAACATAAAACATATCTCTGTCTAAGAAATTAGCCATAAATATTTAAAGATTTGTTGGGTGAATTCCTGCTACAGTTTCAAAAATTATTAATTTTTATAAGCTAGCTTATTCGAATTTGTACTGGAAGCTTTTATCAGATATAATAAGAAAGTAGATTGTGAGACCCTGTAAATTAGTGCACTCCCAACTTTTTGCCAAGCAGTGACCTGTTAAATATAATTTAAAAATACTAATTTCTGAAGTCTCCATTTACATGTATATCTAAAAACTTTTCTAAATATCTGCATTTTAGGGAGGAGGTTTACAATTGCTTTGTGAATAGCTGAGCAATACCTGGTTCTGACCTAGAGACACCATAAGAAGATATGTTTGCAAATAACTAAGATGACATCTTCCATTGTATCTCTGATGATGTTTTTATGCAGATAAACAGTTAAAACCTAATCCTAAATCTACAAAGTTCTGTATAACAAGAAATATCCATCTTTCTCACTAATAAGCATTGTGATAAAATTTTTGGTTAATGTGTAATTTTAAGAACTTATTTGACTTGGGTTTCAGATATGTAACTGTGGTAGAAATCTGTTGAAATATTCCTTGATGATTTCCCAATTCTGCTGATGAATTCTTTGCTATGGCGTATTCCGTTAGGCTGTCAGCTAGCAGTGGGCTCACTACTAAAGTGTTTAATTTTTAAACTGAGAAGCACTTAAAAAAGCATGTCACTTAGAGATAGATATGCTTAAATGTAAATTATGCTAGAGGACAAGGGTATTTTTTTTGTTTGTTTTCAAATTCAGGGATACTGCATTCCTCTGGGCCTGGGTAGATGGACCTTTGAGGGTTTGATGGCCCTATGATGGGATTGGGAGTAGCCTGTCAGGGTTTTATTCAGGCTAGTTTTATCCCTTCTGTGTCTCTTTGATCTCTTCTGTGTGTGTGAAGATGAACAGGGTGACTCAGCCACAAACTGACTTGGAGGTTATTGCTTCATAAAGCAACACTGTAAGATTGAATTGTACAGTAAGTTTTCATCCTTTACAGTAAGGAATTTGTATTAAATATTTGCCCAGAAGTGAGTAGAGGAAGAACTACAATGAAAAATGGTACATTTTCAAGTGTGTGATTCAAGGATCAAGCAAGGGAAAAATTGTTATGAACCCATGTAATGCTGGTTCAAGATTTGTTTGACCTAAAAAGAAACCATCAGGTATTATTTTTTTCAATCTACAAAAAAACCCAAACCACCAAAAATCCAAAACCAAACACAAACAACAAAAACAAAATCCCTTTGCAATAAACACAAACTCCTATATTTTAAATAAAGGTCAGATATATTGCCCTGATAAGCATTGCTAATATTCTGTGAGAATAATAATGGAAATACTTGTAGCAAGCATGTTTGAAAATAAGGTGCTGCTTGAAGAGTTTATGGCAATTTAAGGGATTGGCCATGTTGTAAAAACGTGAAAAATCCTGTTGAAATATCAAAGCATGTCAGGGGCAGCTCAGCAGTTAATTATGCTTCTTACCTTTAGGGATTGCCAAAATAATACTGATTTACCTGATAATTAGAGGGTTTTCTTGCTATCATTCCAGTCTTCTGTGTATGTCTCCAGAACACAGTAATCTGAAAACTGATAGGCTGATAAATGTCCATAGCCTTTGCATTCTTCAGTGGGAAAAAAAAAAAAAAAAGTGTTAGTCTAAGTGTAAAAGCCTTAAAAAATAAAATTAGGGGGAAAAAAACCAAGAAAAAAATCACTCAATTTCCTCCTCCCTGCCTTACACATCTCAGCTACAGTCTTACTCTGTTATCTAGACACCAGTGCTGCTTATTCATTAAAATCAGTGATATATTGAAATATGAAATATTACACACTATTCAGGATACAAACAGTAGATTCTATAAAATTTTGCAACACATTAATAGCAAATAATACGGATATTCTTTGCAATACTGCAAGAAATTACTAATTAAATTAATCTTTAAATGCATGAAAAAAATCAGGACAGGATGAACATAAACTTAACTTAAAAGAGCTTTTGCAATTCTATCAGGATTAAATCCACAGATGTTGAAATGAAGTATGTTTTCTATACAAGCACCTGTTGTAAATATTTTAAATTAAAAATAGTTTATTCTGGAAGAAGCAAAGGATTTTTGCTAGTGGAAGTTGTCTCTGTGAGAAGGTCACCTGGTAGCCAAAATCAAATAGGCAAAATAGAAGTAGCAAAATAAAGGCTGAGTAGGTCTTTGAAAGACATTTTATAAGGCACATGTTATTACTGGAAAAAATATTATTCACATGAATTTGGTGTTGTAGTGGGAAGGTAGAAAGATATCACAGCCCATATGATGTACCTGTGTTTCCATGTTGAAGGTCCTTGCACCCTTTTATGTTAATTAGTTTTTTATAAAACAAACCTGACTGTTTCATCAAGTAAGTCAT
>JAWWLZ010000139.1:53011353-53035627 GCA_035041345.1 Poliocrania exsul | reverse complement strand
AGAGGGAAGAAACAAAGAACAGTAAATAGGTATAATGTAATTGGTACAAAATTAATAGGAATAAATCTATTCACCACTTTCAAACCAATTTAAGGATCCAAAATTAGGGAGATATTAATCCATAATTTGTAGCTATCTACAGTATAGTACTGTAATTTCTAAGAAAGGATTATTGCTAATTATAAGGCATGTGATTCTGTTTAAAATAGTGTTTTTAAAGATTTAGTTAACAGTTAAAAATATTTGTATCTTAGTATTCCTGCTGTGTAAGTTTACTAAAGGAAATTTTAGCAGGCTTCTACAGCATTGACTGTAGGAGAAGGTAGGTTTGGAAAGACCAACATAGTCAGATATAATTTTTATATTTCTACTGTTCTTTCAGGATTGCAATCAACTTTTAATGGTTACAATATAATAATGAATTTTTAAATAAACACCTTTCAATTATGTTTTCCAGAATAATGCAAAACAAACAAAGTAGCAAAAGTAATATAAAAGCAGGTTTATACCATGTTTACTTTTCCTTTGGTAAATTTACACTCAGCAAACTGTGGTATCATGGAGAAAGCAATTTCAATAAGAATGAATCACTTTCGATTTTTCCAGTCCTGTGGGGAATCAGAGAAGGAAGGAAAGACTAGAGCAAGAGGGGGAAAAAAATTGCGCTATCTTTTTATTACCTACCTTTCATGGATCTCCAGTACCTACAGAATTCCCTGAATGGGAATACTGGATTCTTTCTTTTCCCCACATTAGTGTACACTTTCACTTCTTCCAAAGGAACTTGCAGGTTTTATAACTTGTAGTAACTCTAGCTGGGGTAAATTATCTTCTTGACTCTTTTTTACAAGCAGAAGTGAAGAAGTCAGAATAAGATGAAAGGGATCCTGTTAGTTAGAAAAGATTCATAAAATGATGCACACACTGTAATGGTTTATTATTTAGGTATGATGAAAACAGAAGAGGCTGAAAAATTCACAAGCAAAAAGTGAAAGGAGGATTAAAAATATTACAGATAGACAATGCACACCAGTTATGTGTGTTTATATATACATACAGCTCTAACCTCCTGCTTTTGAAGTAATTTTAAGATTCCAGAAAATTATCTGTTTCTGTCATTAGTCAATGTCAAAAACAGAATATTGGACAACAGGGACTTTCAGTTTGAGGTCCTAAATCTATTCTAAGTTTAGTAAGACAGAACGAAAGTATATAAATTGGTGTCTACCACTTAATATGGCAGGGTATGGTGACTACAGAGGTAGAAAACCAAGCTTGCTTCAGTTTCTCTTTATTTCCTATCTCACATAAGTTGCTAGAATGAAAGTCTGAGCATTTTTTTTTTTAATCTTCGTCTCCTTTTGCTGACAGTTCCTGGAATCAGCTTGGCACCTACTTAGCTTTTGCCCACCTTGCTCTGAACTAGAAGAGAGCTCTGGAACAATAGGTGATTTCATATTCTTTTTCAGTCTGACCTCTGACCATCTGACAGGCATCATGCTGCACCCTTATCTTTAGGAGCATGAAGTCATGGTAGACTCACTCACACAGAACTTCAAGTTTGAATATTAAAAAGGGTCCTTATAGGTGGTAGAACAAGAAGTATGCTTTGAATTTAGAATAATCTGGTGCTATGCTGATAAAAAAATTATTCTGAATTCCAGAGACGATTGAAAAGCTGCTGTGTATGATATAAGGTATAAGCCTACAATAACAAGCAGTGCATTTCTACTTGCTCTAGTTTGTGCCTCTTGTATAGATTAAGAGAAAATGCACAAATGCCCCAGGTCCCTCTGAAGTACAGTTAACAGTGTTTTATATATACAAGAAAGAAGGAATCATCCTTTTCCCAACCCTAGAAAGTCAAGTGTCTTTCCAATCAGTTTGGATGCCCCTGCTGAATATTTTGATCATATTTATGTGTCATCAGTGAAATGATAATGGCTAATTAATGATACATCCAGTGTGGCATGCTCATTTAGGAGGGCATAGAATGAATTGGGGGAAATTATGTAAAAATACAAGCTGGAGAACAAGGCTCTCATACTATAACTTCTATGAGGTGCTATAATGTATCGGCTACATCTATTCTTACATATTAATATAAAAGTTAAATATAGCTTTCCAGTTCCAAAGAAAACTCAGCTAATCAAAATGGGCATTCAGAAAGAATTAAAGGTGAGAGTTTGGTTTGACATGGACTGAGGTCACATCTGAGAGTTGCAGAATATTTTTTCTGTTCTGATTGCAGATAAAATAAATTTAGTAACACTTAATACATTTGCCTTACCTTACATAGAGATGAGATCTGAAACTTCCAGAAGTTTACTGTTCAGTGGCACTCAGAAAAGAAAAAAAAACAAACAAACAAAACAAAAACCCAAAACAAAACAAACAACCAACACGGAATGAAAGCTTAGAATTAAGGAAGGATTATCAAACAGAGTAGATTCTGCTGCTTAAATCAAGATGCAGGTGCATCATTATAATTAATATTTTGCACAGTTATGACCTTCCCACTCTATAATAAATAGAATATAAATACTAGAAGATACACTGATTAGGGTGATCAAAATTACAGACTACAAAAGATGGAATTCTTCAGCCTTGAGAAGAAAACAGAAAGCTGTCACAGTGATCCAAATGAAGTCATGAATGGCATGAAGAGATGTGGTGAAAACTAACAGTTTTCCTTAATAAATGGGCTATGAATCATCATGTAAAATTATCAAGCACTAGGTTCAAGATACGTGGAAGTGTGTTTTCTCACAGTGCATCAAGCTGCTCAACTTTTTGTCAGAATAGATCAGTTTTTGGATGTACCCCATGAATCTGGCTCACATAACTAAAAAATTTTAATAAAATTAAACCCACAAGATTTCTAGATTGATCTTTTTTATGAATGATGTAAGTTAAGGAAAATATAATAATAACATATCTCTTTGTTTCTCCTGCTTTCTTGCCTAAACAGACACACTAGCAGCTACTGGAAACAGAATACTGTTTTGAAAGTCCTTTTTTTCCCTCTAAGAATTCCAAGCCAAACACACACAAACAACCAAACAAATAAAACCAAAATACAACTCAGCCCTCAACACCATTATTTTGTCAGCCTAAATAGTCAAAAAGCTTTGCTTCAGGAAGTTCTCTCTGATAGTCAATGCTTTTGCTGCTGTTTCTCCAGGAGAGTGATGAAAAATTATCTACGCCTAATCACAATTACTCCTTGAAAATTTTCCACTGTAAGCCTTCTGCTGAGGAAAATTTCAGTTGGAAAAAGACAGAAAAAGGAAAAAAGGATTATATTTCTTTTTCTTCAGATTGTAATAAATCCACCAATCAAACCCCAAAAACTCTGTGCCTCAGGAAACACATAGCTGGACTCACAGAATTATATAGGTTGTAAGCACCAGAACAGACTGTTATAGGGCTTATTTTGGCATTTGAACAGCCATGGTTTTTAAGAATAGTCATGTATTTAACTCCTTCTGAAATCAGTGACAAGCATTTATATTGTGCACTCATGATTGTGGAGATTCATATAGACAAAAATGGATAGCAGAGCAAACCAGAGCAAATCACAGAATTATATAGGTTATAAGCACCAGAACAGACTGTTATGGGGCTTAATTTGGCATTTGAACAGCCATGGTTTTTAAGAATAGTCATGTATTTAACTCCTGCTGAAATCAGTGACAAGCATTTATATTGTGCACTCGTGATTGTGGAGATTCATATAGACAAAAATGGATAGCAGAGCAAACCAAAAGTATTTGCAAACAAGTTTCCAAGGGTTTCTGTTATTTCAAACTTTATACTTCTGAACACAAGTACAAAACAGAACACAGCAGAGAATAATTAAGTATACAGTAATATGTGAGGAATCACCAGATGATGTTTGTGGTCTTCAGAGTGTGTGAATATGTCTGTTTTATCAAATCTGACATCTAAAATGTTTTGCATCCATGATGAAATACGAACTTCTGTTATATCTTCTGATAATAATGAAAAACCATAACTTTTTTTACCTCAAAGATATTAAAAAACAATGTTTCTTCACCTTCACATTCAATTGGAGAAAGCAACTGTATAATAATAGGACTTCGTTTTGTAGTCATTAGGGTCAGTGCAGGTTAACCTGCAACTGTTTGAGATTAACTATAACTAAACTAATAATTTCACACTTTAGAAATTGAAAACCTAGATTGATACTCATAAAGCTAATATGTATAACAAATATTTCACTGAATACAGGTTAGTATCATTTTAAAAAACTTGAGTCATGCAGCAGTTTTCAAAAACATGTAACATGGCAAGAAAATGAAAGATAAAAAATGTGAAGATACATTAGTTTCATTTACACTAATATTCTTTTTAGAATTATTCAGAATACCAGACATGTTTCTTGTCTATGTAAAAATCATCATTTCACAACAATGGTACTGCAACCTCTTCAAAGTCCAGAGCTGGCTTATGGGACAGACTACTGTCTACACCTCATGCTGCAGCACAAGTTAAAGACCTAGGAAGTGCATCCTTTTCAACTTTAAATAAATAAATAAATAAATAAATAAATAAATAAATAAATAAATAAATAAGGTAACATTTACACAGAATCACATAAGCTTTAAGCAAAGTACATTCTGGACACAGTTGAGAAACTGGACATTTTGATTAGGCTTAATTAACTACATAGCTGGAAGGCTATAACACAAGAAATGCAATTATTTAGGTGACCAAAGAGAATTATTTCTTAACTTTCAAAAGGAAAGATTCCCTTTCCTGTTCTTTATTGCTTTCCCAAAACATAGTTGCCACTAGTCCTAAAAGAAAACTGCTACTGAAGTTTATTTTACCTAAGGATGCAAATAAAAACTTTTTTTTTCCCCCAGGCAGGTCCCCCAAATCTCTCTGTTTGAAGTTTCTTGTACTATCATCAGTAATGTCATTAACTGCCAAATCTGCAATATCTGTTGAGAGAATAATTCAGGTATTTTTCTCAGCATGGAAATGAGCACACTATCATCTTCCTCATAGGCTATTGCTATTTTAAACAAAGCAGCACTGCATGGAGAGGGTAACCAAGTTATCCTACATGTGACTGCTACATTACTTACATAATTCAGAACTAGTTCCTGTATTTTCATATAGCTTAATAAAGGATTGTTTGCAATGCATAGTGCAGGGCTCTGGCCTGCAGTACTCTTTACAGAAGATTAGACTGGAGAACCTAATTCTTTTAACTCTTAAAATCTGAGGAACTTAAACATACAGTCTGACATGGAGGAGACATACTCCAGCTCCAAAGATGTATTACCACCTTTGTGAGAGTATTGATTTTCTGTAGAAATATCTAGGATCAGATATCATGCCTCAATGACAGAGCTCTGCCTCTGAGCAACAGAAATGTAACAATCTTTGTAGGCTCTTACAGCTTCTATCTTTTGTTTTCGCGCTAGAACTGTGGAAATGAAAAGAAACCATGTATGGCTAAAGACCTTTTTTGTCACTAAGTCTAGCTGCTACTCATTTGCAAATAGATCAAATTCTTAATAAAGTCTTTTAATGATGAAAAGTCTGATAATAAGTTATAAAAGTTTTGATGCCCTACTCCTGAGAAAGCTGCATTATCCCTCAGTCATAGAAAAGAAATCCTGCCTCTGGATAACTTCAACAGAATATATATACTGAAGAATAAATACTGAAATTCTGTTTCAGTTTACTCATACCACTGGAATTAATCTTCATAGGGACAAATCTGAATAGAGCTTGCCCCATTATACTTCCCAGTTACAAGGAAGGGGGAAAATGAGACATTTTCGTATTTTAAATTGTTTTCTATAAATTCTGTTCCCTAGTAGACATACTGGATTCTAGTGCACTCTAATATAGACTTTGTTGGAATGCTAAAAATTTAAAATGTCTCAAACCTTTCTTCTTGAAAGAGAAGTCTCTTAAACCTGGACTGTGATGATTTCAGAGCTGCTAAGAATCTGCCTGAAAGAATGATTTTATTGTAATTTTAACCTATAGGTGTGTATCATTTCACTGTTTATTCATAATACCATTGTTACTCCAATTACACTGGCAAAATATACCTTCGTAGAAAAGGCAAAGGAAAGCAATCTTCCTTTGACAGAATTTTCTTAGTTTTTTTTCTTCAAGCTTTTTCAAAAACTTCTGTTTTTTCTTGCTGACCTTTAAGTCATTACAGAACATTTACCCTCCTGCTCTCAATAGTACTTAAAGACTTTAAAGAGTTCTTCCTGGGGAGAAAAAGTAGCAGTCAGTGCTGGATTAAGCCAGAAAGGGTTGAACATACATGACAGCAGTATCTCAAGTCTCCCCTTGCTCTGCCTTCCCAATCCACAAGAAAGAAATATAGTGACCCAAGAGCAGCAGCAATTTAGTTCAAAGAGAAAGTACAGTGAGATATAAAAGCTGTCCTGAGAAATTATAGTACCTTCCAGTGCCTATTGCATCCAAAAATGTGTATAGTGATGCTATTTGGAGATTTTAAAAGCATATATTTTTAATCTAACAGGAGTGGCATGGTGATTTGTTGACCAAAACCTCAGCTACAATAAATCAGCACATAATCTATAGATGAGAAATCCTTTCTCCCTGGTGTTCTTTCAGTTTTGGATAATGATATTGCCACAGCTTGTATTCAATAACTGGTTCATCAGAAAAACGTGCAAACTGTAGAGTATGTCCCCAGTTATTTTAGTAAAATGATTAGAGGCATGTGTAGCTGCTGTCTTCAACCGTAATTTTGCTTTTAGACCACAGGCCCTCCTTTTAAGAGCTAAAGATAAAGCTGTTGAAAGCAGCTTTGCCAGAAAATGGGACAAGGTGGTAAGAAAAGCTCTAGCCTAGGAATAGGCTAGAGGAATGTGGAGGGAAATTACAACCTACAGTCAAGCAAGGAGGTAGTGGGCAGAGGTGGGCAGCAAAGGCTGCAAGGTAGCAGGTACAAAAGAGAACTACAGAGTAATAAAATGGTGAAAGAGGTGGATATCCAAGATGGTTAGACATCTACAACATTATTCTAGTTACTTATGGTGGGAGAACTCACACAAATAGGTTATTGCAATGGGTGGATGAAAGTCTTCAGGGAAGACATATCAAGAAGAGAACAGAGGAGGGAAGAGGGAGGTGAAGGTATAGCTCAGAACTATGCAAGTCTACTGTTAGACAGACAACAATTTGACTGAGAGTTCACAGCTCAGAATCAAAAGAGAGGCCAGTAAAGGAGACCCAGCGGTGGTAGTTTGCTACAGTTCACCTGCTCAGAATGAGGGTGTGAATTAAGCTATTTTGCAATAAAGAATTCTGGATCACAGACGCCAGTTCTCATGGAGGAACACTTCGGAATTTTCTGGTGGGGCACTATGATAGGAAAGAGTCTTGGAGGGTGTCAGGGATAACTGCTTGATGTAAATACTGGTACCATCTAAGGGTTATTTACAGCTGGATCAGCTGTTCATAAACAAGGAGAAACCAATTGAGGATGTGATAATCAATAGTAAATTGTCTGGAATAACCATGATTCAGTGGAGTTCAAGATCCTGAGGAGAATGAGGGAGACAAGAAGAGGTCTATATTCTGCAGTTTAGGGAAGCAGCTTATTCAAGGAACAGGTATATTCAGGATCTCGTGGGAAGAGTCAGCTCTGAAAGGCAAAGATGCTCAAGAGGGCTGTGAAGGTAACCAGCCAAACACAATAATGGTCCATCCTGGTTCCTGAGAAAACAATCAGATGTCTCAGGAGGCAGCCTGATTAAACAGAGGACTCATGGTGGAATTCAAATAGAAAAAAAACCAAAACAAACCAAACAAACAAAAAAAAAAGATCCAGGGCAATATATTAGAAGCTTAATCAGGAAGACACTACTAAGGAGAAATTTAGAAGCATTGCTCAGCTATGCAGGAATGTTGTTAGGAGAGCTGCGGCTCTCTTTGAAACTTGTTAGGGATGACAAGGGCAACAAGAATTGCTTCTAGCACTCCAGTAGTATGCAAGTGCAGTGTTGAAGGGGGTTGGTGATTTTGTGACAGCAAATGTGTGAGGATAAGGTACTCAATAGAAAGAAGAAAAGCCAATATTTGATGAGGATAAAGATAGGCCAATGTGATGCCCATCCATAAGAAGGGCCAGAAGGATGATCCTGGGAATTACAGGCCTATCAACCTGATGTTGGTGCCCGGCAAGGTTATGGACAGATAATCTTGAGTGTCATCACACATCACCCACAGGACTGGTTAGGGGATCAGACCAAGCTAGCCTGGATTTAGGAGAGGCAGGTCCTGCCTGACCAGCCTGATCTCCTTTTGTGAGTAGGTGACCCACCCACCTGGTAGATGAGGGGAAGGCTGTGGATATAGTCTACCTGGACTTCAGAAAAGCTGTCTCCCATAACATACTCATGGAAAAGATAGCAGCCCACAGCTTGGACAGGCACACTCTCTGCTGAGTTAGGAGCTGGCTGGAGGGTCAGGCCCAGAGAGTGCTGGTGAATGGGGCTACATCCAGTTGGCGGCTGGTCACTAGTGGTGTTCCCCAGGGATCAGTGTTGGGCCCAGTACTGTTTAATATTTTTATTGATGATCTGGATGAGGGAATCAAATCTACCATTAGCAGATTTTCAGATGACACCATTTGACACAAGTTGGGGGGAGGAATGTTGATCTGCTGGAGGGTAGGAGAGCTCTGCATAGGGAACTGGACACTCTGGATAGATGGGATGAATTCAATGGTATGAGGTTCAACAAAACCTAGTGCCGGGTCCTGGACTTTGGCTACAACATCCCCATGGAGTACTACCGGCTGGGGACAGAGTGGCTGGATGGCAGCCAAGCAGAAAGGGACCTGGGGAGTTTGATTGACAGGAAGCTAAACATAAGCCAGCATGCCAATGGCATCCTGGTCTGTATCAGGAATAGTGTGGTCTGCAAGGCTAGGGAAGTGATTCTTCCCCTGTACTCATCACTGGTTAGGCTGCACTTTGAGTGTTGTGTCCAGTTCTGGGCACCTCAGTTTAGGAAGGATATTGAGGTGCTGGAGCATATCCAGAGTAGGACAACAAGGCTGGTGAAGGGTTTAGAGCACAAGTCCTATGAGGAGCAACTGAGGGAGCTGGGGTTGTTTAGCCTGGAGAGGAGGAGGTACAGGGGAGACTTTATCACTTTCTACGATTACCTGAAAGGAGGTTGTAGCCAGGTGGGGATTGGTGTCTTCTCCCACCTAACTAGAGACAGGACAGGAGGACACAGTGTTAAGCTGCTCCAGGGGAGGTTTAGGTTGGACATTAGGAAGAAGCTCTTCACAGAAAGGGTGACTGGGCATTGGAATGGACTGTCTGCAGAGGTGGTGGAGTCACCATCCCCAGAGGTGTTTAAGAAAAGACTGGATGTGGCACTTAGTGCCACAGTCTAGTTGACAAGGTTACAGGTTGGACTCAATGGTCTCAGAGGTCTTTTCCAACCTAGGTAATTCTGTGATTTCTGTGACAGTGTTTACTTCAGATAACTCAACACAAGCAAATACAAGTGATCAGCTGAGCTGTATCCAAGGGTGCCAAGAGAGATGACTGATGTCCTTGAGCAGCTGATGTCAATCATTTTGACAGGTCATGGAAATCTGAGAACTGGAGAAGCAATGATCTTCATAAAGTCCAGTATGTCAACTTTGGAAAATACAGATCAAGGAGTTTCACTTTGTTGCCTGGGAAAAATAATTATGGACACATGAAGGACAAAGTGTTTGGGAAGAGTCAGCACACACCAAGTGTAAACCATTCTCGAGAAGCCTGCTTGCCTCCTGTGATAAAACAAAGGGTTTTATTAGTGAGGTTAGACTAGTGGAAGTAATTTACCTTGATTTTAAACGAGAATTGCAACACTGTTTCCTGCATTATTCTTATATCCCAGTAAGAAAATTACAGTCTGGATAGATGAATAAAATTAAAAAAAAAAATCTAACAGGGTAAAAAAATCCCCCAATCTGATGGAAAGCAGAAGGTAGTATTTAAGGTGTCTTCCCCTACCTAGAGGCAAGAGACAAGTGGAGCCATTTATCTTATGACCTGTCCTGTTTAAAAACTTTATCAATGACCCAGAGGAGGCAAATGAAGTGCACTCACATCAAGTTTGCAGTTGACCTTAAATTGCTTTATCAATTGATACACTAGAAGGCAGGTCATCCATCCAGAGTAGGTAGGATGTCCATACAGAGTACACAGGATGAAGGAATAGGCAACCAGAACTTCATCAAGGTTCTTCAGCTTTGGGGCAACTTAACAGCTGTTTCCAAGTATTTATGAGACCATCACCAAGGCAACAGAACCAGGTGGTTTAGAGATGCATTGAAAGTGGTTAATGGACAGTAGACATAGGTTGAAATGCAAGATGTTCAGACTGGTTTTAATGACAAACTTCTCACCCTGTGAGGATAGTCTAGTACTGGAACAGGCTACCCTGGACAGGTTGTACAGTCTCCCTCCTTGGGTTTTCTTAAGAACCAACTGGACTAAACTCTGTTCAATTTAGTCTGACCTCATATATGACCCTACTTTGACAAGGAGATTGGACTACAGGTCTCCTGAGGTCCCTTCCAACATGAATCATCCTATGATGCTAATCTTTTCCAGTTATTTTTTTTCATATGTTCAACTAGCATGATTGTACTCTCATGGAGCTGAGTGACATAATTTCGTATAAAAACTGTTTAAACCATTATTTTAAAAGATATTTATCTCATGTTCCTTTAAAGATGTGGGAATATGTATAATCACTTATAGGCAACATAAGAAAGTTTATTAAGTTGCTTATGCTAATATGATCACATCTTCAGAGACCATCAGTGATGCAGCTCAGTTGGTATAGGTCTAGTTTTCAAAACTAGATTTGTGGTTATCTAGTCCTGCAAATCCTACTATTGGAAGACATATCATTAAACGTTTTGATGTAATTTATGCCATACTACCTTATGCACTATTAATTTCTACCCAAGACACCCTGTAAAAGAAGAGTCATATAGGATATATTAAAGTAAATGTACCAGCCTGAAAGCCTTTGCAGAGACCTACTGCATTGTGTTCACAGAAAATGTGGTATATACATGATCTGAAAGTAGCAGACTAATGAAGTATACTACACTTCAAGTCTCACACTTGGAGGAGGCTGGACTTGATTAATATATATAAATTAGATATGAGGCACATTTGCCAAAGATCTGATGTGTTTCCAGCTGAAACTATTGCTAATATTGGTACATAAATATTGTCTGAAAGCAATTCTAGGATGTCAAGAAAATCTTCAAATTACACATATGGAGTCATATGCTATTTTCCAGCCATGATAATATGTTGGTCATCTTCTTGCCTGGTACAGCAAACCAGCCTTCTGCCTCCATCTGTCTCCTCCCTATTTTGTTCCGTGTAAACTTGAAATAAGATGATACTCTATGATCTGAATATCCCCTTTGCTGAAATGAAGGGGAATCATTTCTATCCAAACTGTATGATGCTGTTCTGAGCTGAGATACAAATAAGCAAAGTAGTGCTGCTTGGCTATTATTCTCTCACATTGAACGCTTAAATATACAGTATGTTACTCTCATGGTCACATTACTTACATACACAGATGTTGACTTACAGTGTATCAGTAGCTTTGAAAAAAAGCTGAATTTACATTCATTAATTAACACTGTGATAAGCAATTTGCATGCATGCAGGCACAGACCACACATGTAAATATCTCTATAAAGTATCATATGTTTGGTAAACAGGTATACATACAAATGTGTAGCCAAGGAAGGATCAAAATTAGGTTCCTAAGAGCTATAACAGGAACATTAACTTTCAGTTCCAGTTATGTTGCACAATTCTTGAAGTGCTGCAGTTATGCACTCTTAATCATATTCTTTGCTTACACACTGTATTCAAGCCTTCAAATCCTCTTGTTCTGGGATGGGTTTTTAAGTAGTCTTACTGCTTGGTGGGAATTTTTTTAATCAAAATTATTGATTTTTTTTACTCATTATTAACATTTTATGCAATATATTTTGTATTCCTCAGTAGGTCATGTGTTAGAATCTTTGTCCCTCAGACAATCAGTGGTACATTTATGGATATTCCAGCTCATCCATATAACAATTATAACCACAAATTCATCAGTACACTATGGCAAGTTAAAATTGCATTCTAGGAAGATGTTTTACTAACCTGCTTTGGATCTGTTTTTCAAGGTCAAATTCACATTTCTCAAGAATTACTAGTTTTTATACACCCATCCCTACCATTTTTTCCAGCCAAACATTTTTAGTTTATAAATTTAAATCAAGTAAGATTGTCTTATTCTGAGACATATCAAAATACAATTATATATTCTGGTAGTCAGCTGAACTTTGTCCCTAATTTGCATCCTATCCTGAGTAATTTATTTTCCCACTTGTCATGAAACCTATGACTGTAGCTGATCATTTGTAGACCACTTGGCAAAAGTGAATAATTAGAAATACAGTTCCATCTGCATTAGAATAGTTTTTTGTAAAAATTTTGGATGCAGGCACTGCTATATGCCTCCTAAAACTTCCCAACAGGAGTGTAAGAGATAAAACATTAAAGTGAATACAATGAATTATGACCTTGAAAATTAGTAAATCTTATCCTTTCTAAAGGACTATTAAACTATTTTATTCTCATTTATGATTGATTTACTGATTAGTGTCACTGGAACTATATGAACATTTATTCCCATCATGATGCATAAAACATTATATTCTTTGAGGAGAGGGTCTAGGGGTTTGGTTTTATGTAAAACTGTGTTTAATAAAACAGGTTTGAGAAAATAAATCACTTACTTGTCAAGCATAGCAAACCTGCTGTTTTGAAATAGCACTAACAAGCCACTTACTGTACTCAGTAAAGCAGATGTTAGAACTCTATGCATACAGCTATGCTTGTTCTAAATTCAAGCAGCACAGCAGTGTTCAGGATATTCCAGAGGTTTCAGAAATGTGACAAATTACATCACTAGATATGTCAAAAGACTTTGTAACTAAAAATCAGGGCATATAATGCATAATTAAAATGCAGATCTTCAACAAAAAGTTTTTAAATATCCTCAGTAAAATGTACAAAAAATTAAATATGAAAGACCATAGGTTACCAGAGACTCGACATTCTTATGCATATAATGAGAAGGGAATCTACTTTTGCTCAGGTCAGTCTATGGAACAAGTGACAATTTATCACCTGTCTTAAAACAAGTGCACCTTCCTATGGTTTCTTCCAGGTCATAGTAGGGCATGATCAGCACTGCAGGGTGGTACAGGGAAAGGCTGCAAAGTGAGAAATTCCCCAAAATAAAGTAATCTTAAGAATATCCAGTGCCACTCACTCCACATCCTTTGAATTTTATTATGGAGTTAGAATAACTCAGAGCAGCCTTTCAGCTGAAGGAGATTGTTTCCCTGTTCATGAAAGATTACATAGCTGATGTTGATTGTCCCAACACAGGCCTTTTGGGTTTACCTACCAATGTTGCCTTAATATGCCTCAAACCTAATCTTCGTCACAGCTTTTGTTTTTTGATGTTTCTACTAGACTACAACATCTTTCCTACAAGAACAGAGTGGCCGAATTACAAATGGAATTTGATTCATAAACGAAGAAGAGAGCAGGTTCTGAAATCTGTTGTTATTCACAGAGGTTTATGCCCCTTCTCCCACCCTCATAAATCCTATAGCTTTATGTTTACAGTTCTTTGATAAGAATGAAAAGATGTGATTAAAATTGTACCCCATGAGTCAAGAAGGGAAATTGGATTTACAATAATACAATGTTGAATTAGCGGTACCAAGCAGGCGAGAACATAAGATTTGAACAGGTCTGAGATGGGGGCACTAGAGTGTTTGAACTCCATGGGAATTTGTTGACTTGCTGTCATTAATGCCACTTAATGACTTGCTGTCTTTACCATTAGCAACTGTAATGGACCTCACATATATTCCTGATAATCGCCACTTGTAATGGGCAAACACTTTGACTTTGTATTGCTGCTTACAACCCTCTGAGCTCAATGATCCAGCCACGCATCTTATTATCCATTTACTGAATGCACAACTAGCCAACTTGGATATCAGAATACTATGAGGAATTAAATAAAAAGCCTTACTAAAGATAAGTATACAGCATCTCCTGTGATCTCTTTTTCCATTTAGCCAGTAATTTCATCACAGAAGGCTATCAATGTGGTCAGACATAATTTGTTCTTGGTAAACCCATGCTGGCTTTTCCAATAATCATTACGTCCTTCAGGTGGCTGCAAATGGCTTCTGGGTAAATTGCTTCATAATCTACTCAGACACTGAGGTCAGGCTGATCAGCCTGTAGCTTTCTGTCCTCTTTCCCCTTGTTGAAGTAAATCTGCCTTTTTACAGTCATCAAACTTCCTCATGACTATCAACATAGCCTTTATAAAAGTTTATAAAAAGTATAATCTTTTATTACAAAAGATAAGTAAAATGGTCTCTAACAATGTTGCCCAGCTTCCTCTGCACCTTTGGAAGTATGTCATGCAGACCTGTGCACTTGTGTATATATGGTAGCATTAGGTTTACCCTATCTTCCTCCACAATACAGAAATAGTTTCTGGTCATCTTCTACTAGAAGTGTAAGAGGCCCAAAAGACCAGGGGTCATACCTTTTTAGTGAGAGCTGGAGGATAGGCAGAGAAAGAAGGGGAGAGGAGAGGGAAATCAAGTGGTGGAAGAGCTTTCAGGCCCTCAGTCTTTTCCTTGTCCTTCATTACCAGCCACCTCATCCACCCCACTGAAGAACAGTGCCTCCTTTTCCCTACACTTGCTGCTGACCTAGTTATAGAAATTCTTATTACCTTTCCATATTGCTCCTTAGTTTCAAGTCCTGCTAAGCTTTGACTTCCCTAGATCTATTTCTGCATGCTGAGGCAAAATGTTTACATTCTTTGTAGGTAGCTTGTTACCACTTTCATGTTCATGTACTTCCCTTTCAAGACTAAACTCAGTGATCATGACTGATCACATCACTCTTGATCCCTCAGTGAGTGCATGACAGCATTAGAATGCCAGTGCTTCTTAAACTTTTACATACACAACAATAAACTACATAATAAATTAAGGAGATCACACTGAAAGAAAATTCACCCCACTTTATTTCACAGCTTAATTATTGATCAAATGTCTGTCCTTGAAATTTCATATTTTCACATAAATAAAAATTACTCTGTTTTTTTGTTCACTAAAATCAAGTTACAAGAATGAAATATTTATGTAGGTACAGAAGCTATTTGAACATGAATTTGAAATAAGAAAGTATAATAGAGTAAAAAAGGAGGCAAAAGGTTTCCAATGATGTATAACGAAGAAAATTGCCTCACAGCAGATTCATTTCTAGAGTAAAATAATGAAAGTTGCTGTTTCTGGTCTCTGTTATTATGGTTATAATTATTTATTATGATAAAGCCCAGAGGTATATTATAGCAACTATTGTGCAAATGCACAGTTCTGCAAGATGAACACAATAGAATGAGAGCACATTAGTGCAAAGGGCTGTTGAGGGGCACACTCCATGATGAGTTATTTTTCCTTTGCTTATATCCTTGTTTTCTAGTAATCGGTAATATAAAATGTTTATAGTTCAGACACTGTTGTCTTACATCAGAGGACGGAGTCCTCAGTTCAGGATTGAAAGGTTATTGCTTAGGGTTCTCTAAGGACTATCAAATCTGTATTTTTCTCAGAGAACATAAGGTAAAGTTGATACCACTTACAGCTTTAAATCTATTCGTCAGAAGTGCAGGCCCATGTTACTTCCTTCCCTTTCCCTTGGTAGTGAACCTTTTAATTGTACCAGACAAGTTAAATCACACACACGCGAAACACAACATGACAACAAAAACAAAATCCATCCCTCCACACCCAATCCACTTCGAACACATGAACAAAGAACCTTTCAAAAACCCCCACATGACACAGAAAAAAAACCCAAAAATGCAACTACACCACCCCCTCCGCCTTCAAAAACCCTCAAAGTTATGCAAACACAAAAAAATCCCCCAAGCCACCAAAAAGCAAGTGTTCTACAACAGATTGGCACAATTGGACTTACTGCAGAGAAAGACAAACAGTTGGAACAACAGGAATAAAATCTTCTTTCAACATATTTGGGGTACAAGTTCAGCTCAAACCACATCATATAATGCCATTCTTTGGCTAGATTTTAGAAAGTGTGTAGGTAACTGAAATAAAAGACATCTGTTAAAAGCCTTAGGCCTGTGTTGGAGGTTAGTGTGCATAACAGCCTTTGTTCTGTCAGCCAGATAAATTAGAACTCAGAAAGTAACTGTAATATACTCCCATTAGGCATCTTACATGCACACACACTTGTACTATGTACTGACCATAGTACACAAGATTATATTGTCTCAAGACAGTAAAGACCCTTATATCTTGAATTATACTGCAGGTTGGTTTTTCACACAGTATCTTTCAAGAATACGTATAAACAGGACAAGAGATATGCTATATTTACAGATTTTCCACAGACCACTCTTTGAGAACAACCTAAGCCTCTTCATCATGTTTTCTTTACTTTATTCTGATAAAATGAATTCAGATATTTTGAATATACACAGCTTAAATTGAGGCTACATAGGCTCATAATCATAGCTGCCATAAAGCACAGTAAAGAAGTAGAATGTGTGTATACTACTGGTACTGAGAAAAAAAAATAAATTTGTCTTACTTTGAGGGAAACCAATATGTTTACCAAAACCGGAGGAGAGGACTCCTCCTCAATAACCACTCACCCCTTATTAAATTAAAAAAAAAAGGAAAGTTTAATTAGAAAATGGATATAAGAAGGATAACTGTTCTTAACTACTATATATATATATAATATATATAATATATATATGTATATTAACATATCTACATATATATATGTAGATATATATATGCAGATATGTAGATATAACTATAAACAGACCAGAGAAAATTACTCCCCCAGAGCAAACTACTCCCCCAGCACCAAAAAGAACAATCCCCAAAAACTGTAGGTTCCTCTTGGTGCAGTTTTATTTATGGACAGTGTCAGTGTCACACCTCGGCTGGCTGCAAGGTGAATTTTCAGTCTTTTCCCAGCGAGGCAGAGATAAAGGGGGGTGTGACTCACATGGTACAGGATGGAGCCTTTTTTGTAGAGGAAGAGCAGACTCTCTCTCTCCTTGTCCTTTGTTCAAATAAGAAGGAAAAGCTGGGAGTTGAGGAGTGGTGGTAATTCCCAGAAATCTCCTTTGCAGTCAAAGTCTGTCCCCAGGAAGAAAAGGTCTGCAGTGTGTCCCAAAGCAGCTGTGACCCTCCTCTTTCTCCCTCTCTCTCTCTGAAGCTCAGGGTGCCTAGAGATGGAGAGGGGGGAAAGTCAGGAGCAGAGTCAGAAGGAGCTGTCACCAGCTAAGCAAACAGTGGCTCTCTCTCCAGCAGGTGCCCAAAACAAAGTGAAGCCAGCACACAGGAAAAGTCTCTCCCCCTTCCAGGTGCATTGAGTCTGTTTTCTCTGCCCCTCCATTCAGTTGGAATCTGGGGTCATCATCCACTCCTTTGTTCTCAGTCCCAGCACTTCAACTCCCCAAACCTTTGTGTTGGTAGGGTGAGAAAGATTCTCTGAAGGTCTCCTCCCAACACCACCTTCCTTTGTTTGAACCTTTAACAATATTTTAAAAAAACACATGCATGAACTTAACTGAAGAAAGAAAATCCCCAAGCATCTGCCCTTTCAATGGCTGAAGACATAGCTACTTAATATGTGTTATTTTCCTGCTTCATCTTGAAGACAACCTTAAAAATTAGTTGTGCATATTTGATATCAACCTGTGGAAAAAAACTATGCAGTAAACCTCTACTCATGCTGTGTTGATGCAAGCCACAGGCAATTGTTATTTAGAGAGCCTAGAAGAACAGAATTCAAAAGTGGTTAACTACACAAAAAGAACCCACGCATACACGTACAGCTTGACTATAGGATATATGGTGTCATTCTGTCATTTAAGCTGTCTGCAGAGATCTGGAGGGTCCTTTGTCACTAAACCTCAATATTTCACTAAGACAGATGGGATCTCTGCACAGCCTGAGTTCAAGCTCCTCTTGTAACAACATGCTGGCATATAAACTAGAAGCACTATATCTTTGTGGAGGAATACTAATGGCTTTCCCTTGGTAAAACAGCCTGGGTAACAATATATGATAAGGTAGGAATGTGAATGTAAACAGTCTATGAGTGGAATATTCAAAGCTATTTGAAAGGACACTTGCCAAGAAAAATTTTAAAAAAAAAGGAAAGGAAAAAACAACGAAAAAACCACAAACTATCCAACCAACTAAAACTGACACTGATAACACCAAAGATTACTATCTGTTGGAGTAAAAAATAATCTGTGGATGTCCATGAAAATTTTGTGTAAACAAACAATTAAACAAAAGACATGAGTCATCATGAAAAGCTGATATGAAAGAATCATGACTTTTTTTAAGGTGAGAAGAGAGAAAAGTACTTAAGATGGTTTGATGCTGCCATAGCCTTTGCCAGGCCAGACAGAACAAGTCGTAGTTTAACAGTATGAGGCACAGTATGTGGGCACCCACACCTTTGGGCACTGGGTGGCACTTGGCCTTCATCACCTGCGTGTGAAGGAGTGGGCTGCATGGTACACATAAAGCTGGAGCACCCACACCTCCAACAGAGGTGTGTGCAAGTAGGGTACCCCACAGTGTCCCATGAGAGGTGGGTTCTAGTCCAGTTGTAACCATGTGAATGTGTCCATGTCATTAGGACTTTGGGGGATTTGTCAAGGAAGAGTGTTCACAAATTTGTGGTCATATATTGACATTTTCTAAGTTTCTAGATATTGGTATTTCTGCTATATTGTTGACATGTACAGTTCCCTGATTGCTTGTTAAAACCAATGCAAGGTTCTTATCTTTATTTCATCTCATACATTATTATTTCTTGGATTAAACTAATTTTTCTGAACCAGATCCCTCTGAAGAAGCAGTGAAACATATATATAATTGTAGTTTATTTTTTAAGTTTTTCTAAATGTAAAAACTAAAAGTAAAAACTAAAAGTAAAAAGGATTGTGACCTTGCCATTAAAATAAGACATAGACAAATTAGTATGACACCTGCTTACATCTCTTCAGTTGAATTAATGTCATTAAGGTTATATCAGTGATCAGAAGAAAAAACAAAACACAGCTGACCATTTGTTATTTAGACTACAGGTTTAATGTAATTTGCCTGGATAATAAAGGAAAGCTATCTAAAATAAGAAGCTAGCAGCATTCTTACTATCAGCAAGCTAGCTACAATTTGTTCAGTGATCTCAAAGCTATTTCATCTCAAGTATTAATTACCAAGAATAAGTAACAATTGGCTGATCCAGACACCAGTGAATTGAGACATTTGTATAAAGCTATAAGACACCATTGCTAAGACTTCCCTAGACGTAGCTATCTGCCTGCACTTGAACAGCATCTTCCTGCGTTCTGATGAGAAGTGATTATCTTTTAGGGGATTAATCTCCATTTATTAGCTGAGTGATTCTCAGTTATGTCCTCTTCTCATACCTACACTGTTGTAAAACAGTCATGCTCTTGCTATTGTCACTCATACCTTTAACAAGTCTGGTTTGTAAACCTGTCAGAATTCAATATTATGCAGTTTACTCATAACATAATTGCTAACTTGATAATGTGATTTTGGTTATGTGGGTTCACTAAACTAAAACCTCCCACATTAAAGGCATGGTCTCATGCTGCGTACTTTTAGAGAACTTGAATACACACACACACACACACACACACAATTTCCTGTGCAATTATACGTACATATGGACATATGTATAAGTACATATGTAACATACATAGGTACATACAAGCTAGAAGGGGGAAATCAAACGAACACTATGAAACAAACCTATGGTCACATATAGAAAGACACTGCATTGCTAGTGAGAGATCTTTTATTGAGAGATCAGTCTTTTAAGAAGCTTAAAAAAACCTTCTGAAATAGTAAAAATATATTTGTAATAGTAATACAATTTTAGGAATTTTAAGCAATTTTAATGGAGGGCTCCTTAGTAACATTTTAAATGCTTAAATACCTCAGTTAATTTGAGAAACTATTCTGATTAGAACAAATCAGAAGCATTAATAAAAATCCAAAAGAAAGAAGCATCTTTAGCAAAACTGGGAGACTGTTTGGCAACTTTAAGCTTTTGAGCAATATTAGAAATATGATCCCACAAACTCATGTAAAACATTTAAGAATGCTGACACTGCTGAAAAAAATTTACTGTAAAAATCAGTTTTCCATTATGAAGTTTAAATATGACAGAGTGAGTCAATAGAAGCATTTAGCTCACCAGACACAAGCTGAATTTTAATAAGGAAATAGAAATTTTTTGGAACAGATTTTCCATATATCAAATAGGATCATTATAGTAGCTTTTATTTCTTTCAAGGCAAGTGCTAAGCCACACTCCCATCCATTAGAGCAGACATCCAATAAGCAGCACCTGTTCTGCATCTTAAACACTATTTTTCTTCACACCTATCCAGTCAGAAGCAGTTCTGCAGTAAGATGCACTGACTTACTCCATTGAAACTTGCAGAATTGAATATTCATCAGTAGAAATAACAGTCTTCTCTCTTTACTTAACCGTCCTACCCAATAGAATAGTATTAACCTCCTGCCTCCTGTTACATAAAAGACAGGAGAGAAAATTAATTTCCTTTGAAGAAATAAAAATGAAGGAAAATACTTTGCATAGTCTCTTACACCTTGATGAGTGTCCTCTTTCACAAACTAACAAATTTCTATTAAAATACTATCTCTAAGGATCACATAGAATTAGTTACTAGTTCCTGTGAAAGTGCTCAGGTGAGTCATTCTTTGAATATTTCCCTCTGATTCCCAGGATCCTGAAATTATGTGGAACAGAACCGATCTACTCAAAACAAAACATACCAGAGAAAAAGAGTAAATTACTTAAGACTTTTCAGGTAAGCTAAGTAAATTGGACTTTTTTTTTTCTTTCTTTCTTTGGTTTTTTTTTTTTCTTTTGGGTGGAGGGCAAAGGATAGTGTCAGGAGAACAAAAATGAGTTTTGAGCAGTTAGATGCCAGATTTCTCCTTGCTTGACTAAACAGGAAGCATGCAATAGTGAAAACAAATAAACTATCTAAACCGCCACATAATTACTTTTTGAGCTGTTATGCCAACACAGTAAGCATAATAATGCAGAAAGAGTCCTTTGTAATATATAATAATGAGTAAAATTCAGTTTCATTACCAGACTTAATTTGCTCCATGTACATTGTGAATCACCTTTACTTCCTTCCTTTAGGCTAAGCCTACGGCCAGGTACACCAGCTGCTTTACCACCAAACACATTAATAAGACTGAGCATATTTGCCTTCTAGATAAAGAGTAAAGTACACTGGTAATCCCATTTTTCTGTATCTAAAAGGAAATTAATATTTAACTTAAAGATCATCTAACTCCTTAGGAAACAACTAACTTTGCAACAACCATCATAAAGGAAAACATTTTTTGCAGTCTATGAAGACTTGCAGGTGGTAGAGAGGACACATGAACGAGTGTCATCATCCTCATATCTCCCCCCTCCTCCCTCCCCCTTTTTTTTTTTTAACTCTGAATGGAACCAGCAGCATTTCTGAGGGTTTAAAGGGCCTCTATATCTTATATGCATTCTGCATATAAGTGTTAAAGTAAATTTTGTTTTAGCAATCATTTAAGGCATAGATTACAAAACAAACAAACAAACAAACAAAGCCACCCAAAAAACAAAACACCTAAACCACAATGAAACCAGAACAGAAAACCAACCAATGAAAAAACAGACCTAGAAGCAAAACAAGTATCTGAAATGGGATTACTGTGAACCCAACTCTTCAAAATTACCTGCAGTCACTTCAATTAACAAGCTAGACAGCTATAGCAATTACAGTTTTGTGCTGTGTTAGAAAGCTGATTTCACCAGCTTCTCTCAGAAAATTCCTAGGTTAGAGATAAAAAAGATGCTAGCTAAAAACGCATTAGCTAGAAAGCTACTAGAGTATCTTGAATGTTTGAAATTTTCTGAAGTAAGGAAGCAGAATATTGAGAGACAATGAAAGCATACAGCAAGTATTTGAGATCATTTAAGGAAAAACAATAGAGAAAAAATGTCACATTTTCTATAAATAAAAGCAAAACTTTTATTTTCAACAACAATCAGACACTATTTTGGTATTTTTATTTAGGAAATCCTGTATAGGTGCCTAAAGGCATACTTGAATATATTTGAAAATATGGTGCCAAATCATGTATGTATCTTATGGGATCATGATTTTACATTTCTGTCATTTGGCTCCATCATTAAAATGTGCCCTGATGTGTAATAAGTGAAATACCTCTTAACAGAAATAACAGAGAAGACTTGCCTGATTTAATATGAACATACAAAATAGAGGGGAAATTAAAATTAAAAAGTAAATTTATTATACAGACCTTTCAGAAAGAAATATTTTTTTTTTCTGACTAGCAGCAAAGAAAAAAAAAGCACAGATAATTACTGGAATTAAAAAAAAATCTCCAAAAAATACAATGTCAAAAAAAATTTAATTAAGTGCAATTATTAGATATTTGCACTATATTTTCTAGCAATTATCTTGAAATTGTAATACTGTTTATTAGAACATTTGAACAACATCATCGTTTGCCATTTACTGAGCTGGTTTTTTTAGCTCTATAATAACAAAACAGAAGGCTAGGATGCTAGAAACAACAAACAAAAAGAATGTGAAGTGTTATTTCTGATGGCATGAGACATACTATATTTAAGATACTCATTACGCAGGAAAATTTATAGGAAAGAATTTAAATGATTGGCTTATGGTGCAACAATGGAAAGAGACAGTAAAAGAATCAAACTCATAATCTGATAATCATAATCTTGCAGATATGTCATATCTCCCAGCAAAGACACTGATCTGAATTCACTGAGAATACAAGCAAGGCTGAATCCTGGTTCCCACAGTTGTAGAAAGAATGCTTTATCCTCCTGCTTTATGTCAACTACAGTGGGCAGCCAAACACCACACAACCACTCACTCATTTCTCGCACTCTGCCAGGGAAATGGGGGAAGGGGAAAGAAAGAATAAAACAAAGAAGATTTGTGCATCAAGATAATCATCTTTATCATCATCATCATAGCTTAATAAGTGAAGAGTAAGTGGAAGATAGAAGAAAGAAAACAAAGCAAGTGATGCAATCACTCCCCACCTTTCATGAGTAGAATGTTGCCCAGATGGTTTCTGACCTAAAGATGGCTAACCCTCCCTCATCAAACCTCCCCTTTTCCTTTGTATTTGTAAGCATGATGGTATATGGTATGGAATATCTCTTTGGTAAGGTCAGGTCAGCTGCCTAGTTGTTTTTTCTCCCCATCTATTATGCACCATCCCCCCACAGTGAAACAAAGCTGGACACTTCTCTTCCTTCAGCTTTATTGCAGTCTGTATTGAGGAACAACTACTAGGAGGCCGCAAGCCAATTTGATCCAATAACTGATCCCATAGTCTCTATTTTTTTGTGGCTTGGGTAGTTTTGCTTTTTTCACTTATCTTTCTGCCAAATAATTTTTCACTTCTAAATGCTCACAAGTGTATCACAAGTGTATTTGTACCTAAGTAAATGAGTTAAGATAATTCTAGATATTTTAGCATGTGGAAAACTCCTATTTTATACATAAATTTTTTATATATAATCTTCATATGATTGAAGGACCTAAACACATGAATATCCTGTTCCAGAAAGTTCACAATTGAAAGAAGACTTTGCAACTATAATATGAAATAAGGTTTAAGAAAGTATC
This sequence comes from Poliocrania exsul, assembly GCA_035041345.1. Taxonomy (NCBI): domain Eukaryota; kingdom Metazoa; phylum Chordata; class Aves; order Passeriformes; family Thamnophilidae; genus Poliocrania; species Poliocrania exsul. The sequence continues at coordinate 53,011,645 of JAWWLZ010000139.1, read as the reverse complement.
TGTGCTTTCTAGAAGATGAGGGTGGGAAATAAACTATTCGACCGACTATCCATGGCAAGTGATGTTTCCATATGGAGGGATTTTAAACACATATGTTGATACCAGAATAATTGGGAAGGTATTAATAATTTCTGTAACCTTTCTGCTTTACTTATCTTGGAAATGATTGAGCCAAAACATTAGCATCTCACCTTTTACATCTGTCTTAGTTTAAGGGGAAAAACCAAAATGTTTACCAAAAAAGCAGAGGAGAGGATTCCTCCACAATAATCACGTCACTCTTTATTAAATT
>JAWWLZ010000139.1:52993262-53005033 GCA_035041345.1 Poliocrania exsul | reverse complement strand
GCGTGATTATTGAGGAGGAAACTCCCTCCTCCTTTTGTGAGTAAACATCTTGGTTTTTTCCCTTCAAACCAAGACAATGGGAAGTACCAGTGACTGAAGTGACAGAGGGTCTGTCAGTCACCAGCAAGAAAGATGAGTGTGTGTACAGAAGTCAGTGTATGATCACAAGAGAATATCAAGTCAGACTAGTTGGTGAGTAGGTTGAGCCAGATATGCACACCTGTGTGCTCTGGAGATTGTATGACCTATTTGTGTATATGAATATCAATGTGAAAGGCAGTGGGGGAGAGGGAGCATCCAGGCCTAGCGCACCTAATACCCCTTACTTGAAGAGACATATAGTGTATATGTGTGAGTGGAGATCTGAATATCAGCAGCTGGACTAGGGTTGTGGCCTTGGAGGTGGCATGGCCAGGCACTACCAGCGGGGGATCCAGGGGCAGCAACTGGGCAGAACGAGTGTCTGATCCCAGCTGCTGGAGGAGTGAGCACTGTATATTTTTATCTATTCCCACTATTGGATCTTTATCCTGATCAGCCAGAGAATGGAACAGGATGAGGCTGTTGGTAGCGTTTGTGCTCATGCAAGTGCTGCATGTGCTTGCATATGTAGATCAGTGTGACTGGCTACGTATACAATTAAGCATGTATTGTACATGTATGTTTATGTGTATGCCTACTGCAAATGCTACTGGTTGCACCCAGCGGCAGTGTTGCTCTGTTCTTAGATTTGGCAACTTCCTATCAACATATACACAAAATGGCATATAAAGTCTTTCAGCTTTATATACGCTAAAATTGACTTATCCATGCAAGTTGTATACATACCATGTTGAATGTATGTAATAATTTTTGAGAAGGACATATAAGTTCTTTTTAGATAAAATAAATTTAGTCTGTATTTTTTATAACATTTTTCTTTCATGATATGTTCTGAAGTACATGGTTAAGCTATGGAAGTTCTTAGAGCAATATTCTGAAGACATAAGCCCAGACATGAGATATTTTAGTTGCAGTAATAAGGTGCTCCCAATAAATGTCATAAAGATGGATAACGGGGAAAGAGCTGACAGCCAAGATAGGGATTGATTCACCTGATGTACTACCAGCTTTACTGCCACTAGAAGAACCCCCTGGTATGAAGTAGCAACAGCCCATGGAAGAACCCCTGTCTTCAGAATTATCACTGTAGGCAAATGCTGAAATGAATCCCAAGGCGGTCAGCGCTGGAGAAACACCTTGAATGACTAAGAGACTTGCTGTTGAAGTTTTAAAGTATAATTTTACTTGTAGTAGGGTTAGTAGGGTCTTTTTTTGTTGCAATCCCCTGCCTGATTCTGTTACCTCCTCTGTGTTGTGCTGATGACCACCACACCTTGTTTATTGTATTTCTCGAACTTCTTTGTTCTCTTGATGAGTCAGCCATTAAGTTAGTTTGCCTCCTCCTGGGCCAGGTGGTGCCCTCCCACACTCAGGGGCCCCGGGGTTCCTAGGGCTCTCAGGCTCCCCTCCCCTCTCTGCCCTGCTATTCCAAGGTGGGAAGCCCTGTGTGTAAGACCCCTATGCCTCCTGGCTGGGGGGGGGCAGGGCCAGGACTCCAGCCACCCTGCCCTTGTCCCAGTTTCATTGGTTAATGGACCTTAGACCCTTCCTCTTCCAAAGTTTTCACCAAATACAGTCACAGATCTGGTATTTTCCCCCTGAGATTTTATAAAACCTCGGGGATTTTCCCAATTAACTCTCTCTTGCCTGGACTCCTGGTCTCTGTCTCCATTCTCTGCCTCCCCTCTAACAAGGGGAAAGCCAAGACCTCTCTTCCCTCCAACGCTGCTCATACCACCACCACAGATGACAATGCTACAGGAAATTAAGTTACACCTGAAATCATGCAAGGAATTTAAATAATTTTCTTGGATTCTTGATCCAAGTCCCAGTTCTTTTGGCCTGTAACCAATCAAAATGAAATCTAATTAAGTGTTATGCATATATGGCTGAGAGAGCATGGTAATATTTTTATTATGAAATCTTAAATTATAAATATGGATTTAATAAGGACTCTTCCCCTTGAATAGGGGGAAAATATATTCATTTCAAAAAGAATTGCAGTTCTTACATCACTCAACATACTCAAACAGCTGGCTACAACTTCTTAATTGTGGGCAATAATTATAAAGTTCAATTATAATGTTAAAACATTTTAACTTTGCTTAGAAATACTTATGCAGCTATGAGTTTGTTATGGGGTTTATTTATGTTGTCTGTTTAAGAACCAGCTTTGTACAGAAGACCAAACAATGAAATATTTAAATGTGATTAAATTGATTTAATATATGATAGTCCCACCTGTATGTCATTTCTGATGTACAGCTGCCACACACAAAATTAAAAGATAAGTAACATGATTACAATCAGATTAGTGAGTCTATGCAAGTAAATGAAATTGTAAATCTATATGAGTGAAAACTGCACTTCCTAGCGAGACCACTTTGCATTTCATTAACTTAAAATTAATTTTCAACATTCGTATAAGATACCAACTGGAAAATCCAACCTTTTTGGTAATACTGTGTAAGTCCAGAAAACCTTCCATCTGTTGGGGCACAGCTTATTAGCTATTTCCTGCTGGAACTTTTCACCTGATATTTAGTTAGAATAATTCATGTGGCTTGATCATTGATTAAATTGGAGGAAGCAGGTTTTTAAGACACAGAGAATTTTTGTTTTCATTGTGTTTGAGCACCAGGAATAAATAGAAGGATCATCCTTTTACTGAAGAAGTACCATGTATATAGTCAATTAAAATTGCACACATTCAAAACAGTATGCAACTACATGGTAATGCAGTAAAGTAAGAGATTGTAAAACACATACATATATATACATATATATGAAAAATGTTGCTTCTCCATTAAAAAACTCCATAAGCCAAAAGAGTGCATTATATTTGCAGTCCTTGGGAAGAGACTTCTTTGAACCTCAGAGAACTTACTTTCCAAGTATGGAATTTGGATTGGCTTCCATCTTAACTCCAAAACTTTCATGAATCTGTACATGTAAGAGTTTTAGACATCACAGTTCTGTTTAGTTTATATCCGGGGTAAAAGGAATCTAGTTGTGCTCCAGTGCCACAGAACACTGACACTAGTAACAAAAAAGCATAGCTAGACAGAGTCTGAAACTCTGACAAAGAAATTCCTGAGGATTTCAAACTGGAGTTAAGCTGAATTGTATTCTAAGTTCTGGTAAGTAGCAGCAAAAAGTGAATCATATTTAAGTTTGATATTTAACATCCACTCTTTTGATCCAATGAAATCCCCTGAAATTTGACTTGATAAAGGTTATTCCAGGCTAAGTTGCTTTCTATAGGCCCCATTATTGTTGTAATGAAAAAGCATTAAAAATTATGGCATTTAAACAATGGCTTCTTTATCGCTCCAAATCCTTATGTTAATATTTGCTTCTTTGGAAAGACATGCTCAAACATGCATCAAACATTCCAGGTTTGACAGAGAAATTATTATAGAAAGTACTTTTCCTGAATATCTTCAGGAAGTCATCCTACTTTAGGTTGTGCTTTCCACAAAAAATGTTAGATTTCCTTGGAGTGAGCAAATTATCAAATCTCCAGAATGTTTTGGTCTGCCTAATATAAATATATTCCTTTTTTTTTTTTAAGTACCTCTTTGATGGGGACACGTTATATTTACTACATTTTATGATAATTGTACAAATTCCACATAGCTTGAGCATTTTAAAGCATTAAATCCATAAGTGAACTAGAAGTAACCACCACTATAGGCTTAAACGGGATTATTTATTATGTTTATATCTTTCTTAGTTCAAAAGAGTATTTATTTTTAGGCTGGAATGAGTATCACATTATTAGCAGACACTTTATTTTTCTTTCATACTATATCATTATTTTCTCCAAAAGCATTAAAATTTATTTAAAAGTGAGGACAAGCAATATCATAAAGCTGTTTCAAAAGAAAATTCCTTCACACAAACCAGATTTTTTAGTTTAGCAATGTGTAAGTAAAGTATAGACACTAGCTTTGTCTTTTATCTATTCCCATACAAGTAGAAAAACACTAAAAAAATGAACCAAAATATGTTCCGTTACTTTTAGATATCTCACCATAAGGATATCTGTGTCATTATAGTTACTGATCAGAACAGAGTTTGAATATTTTATGGGAAATATCAGTTTTATGAAAGGGGCAAAAAATAGAAAACCTACAAAGGACACATTCCTTGCCAACATCAAGAAAGAAAGAATGCGAAATCTCATAGCTATTAAACTTAAAAGGCATGTCTTCAAAGATTATTTTTGTGTTTATATTATGAAGCTAGAACAAGTTAGAAGGCCATGTACCTTTATTTATTTAGATTTTTATAAGTAAATTCTGTAGCTATTCAAGTATTACATTAAGTTTTTGGCAGAGAACATAGAGAAACATATCAATGTCTCTAAAATCAATATCATCCCAAAATAGTTTAGGAATGAGACTTTCTAAAGGGTTCTTCTAATGGGGAAAAAAGTTTACTTGTCATATCTAGTTCAGCAACAATGTCTCTCAAGTGACTTACCAGCAGGTTTTAATACTTAGAAATGTATGCCAAGAAACACAGAGTGATTTATTTTACTGTGTTCCAAGGTCAGAATCTTCAAACCATTTCATTCCACTTTACAATGGCAAGAAAATATTAATTTGAATTAAATAAATAAAACATAAAAACAGTCAACTTCTGTATTAGCAGAAAGTTCAGGATAGGAATCTCACTTCAGGGTCATGTAAGCATGAATTACTGTTCTAGTTTAGCAGGTGGGACCACTTTATCACTGTGTGGATGATCATAGCTACGCATTCCACACCCTCTATTCATTTCCCAAGAACTGTTAACAGTGGACCATTTGCAGCAGCTGCCCAGGGAACACCTGACTCCTCAGGGTATGTTCTGGGTGTGAAAGACATCTGTGAGATAACAGCTGTGATAACTCCCCTCCAGGGAGTCGTTAGCACCCTCACACCCAGCCTGAGGGGGCATGTCTGCTAATGGGTCATCAACGATTCCAAAATACCCCGACTCAGAGAGTCAGATCATCCATTGTGTAACTCTCTGCCCTGGGAGAGGTATTGGGTGCTCCCACCTGGGCCGGAGGGTACATAGTCTTGGGGTTTGAAGACCTTGGGGGGGCACTTGTTGGATCCAGAGGAGGACCAGAACCTCGACAGGAGGAAACCACCACTCTCAGCCAGACTGCGACCACCACTCTTCACCAGACTCCACCCGTCATCTGCACTAACAGGTTCTTCACTTCCTTTTACTTTGGACTTGAGGGAACTACGTGGGTCGCAGTACAGGGGCTAACAAACACCATTGTGTTTGTTCCCCAGGGTGCTGGGTTATACGTCTGGATTTTGTGGGTTAAAACCATTATGTCTTTGTGCCATTGCATGTACTGTAATATTGTTATTAAATTGTATCTCTGACTTACAATCTCTCCTGACCTGAGTTCATTTCTCCTGCTGGTTTAACTTTAAACCAGCACAATAACTTGCAGCAAATATTTTCTATTTAAGGATTACAATTAGTAGGGTCAAAAAAGTGAGTTAAGCTAGGCCAAGAATCACTTATTGTTTGCTTTTGATATATAAAGACTGACAAGATTCTGCTTGTCACCAACAATGCAATATAAAACAAAGCCTTTTTTGTGAATCAAAGACATTTTTAATAAGAGATTGGGAAATGTTTATAGTAAAATCAAAAGTTGAGATACTAGCAAAAAATGTCTGAGAACTTTTCAGATGAAAGATCTTCACATTCAGATGTGGAAATCATGAGAAAAACACTAAAAAGCATTACACGACTGTTGATAAAGGAAAAACAAAGGGAGGAATGATAGGTATGCTGGGAAAAGTTACTAAAATTTCAAAAGGTGAAGTGCATTATTTTTCCTAAAAGAGATCTCTACTACCTTCCTACATAGTGTATGCCAGTTTGTCAGCGACAAACTACTTTTGTGGTTTTGGTCTCATAGCATTTTATTCAGAATTTCTTATCTGCTAGGGCAAAGGAATTAAGGGCAAGTCTTCTATAGATCCTGTAACAACTAATAATTCTGCATCATAACTTACAGAGATTAAGGACTTATATACAATCTCAGATTGCATTATTAGAAAATAATGATGATATTAAAAGAATCACTTTAATTATATGCAATAGGATATGGGTCAAGGTTAAATGAGACAATGTCACTTGTACAGGTGTGAAAGCTTATGGCAGTTTCAGTAGGGAGAGCCTTTAGGCAAGTAGAATTTAAATTGGACAGATACATCTACCTGAAAAAAAAATTGAAGTTACTAGGCTGCAACATGATGTACAAGTACTGGAATACAGGATGTCAAGCAGAGTTCATTGCTTGATGATAAATTGCCTGAAGCATCTCAGAATAAAAAGAAGTAAAGTTTAAAGGAAGTTTTTCAGATTTTGTAGGCAAAAGCAGTAGAATACTGTGAACTGTTAAGATTCGATGGCATTAGATGATAGGAAAAAGGCACTAAGAGTAGTATGACTTTCAGAAGTCACAGAAAATATTGAAAGATGATAATAATGGGGAAATTGCAACAAGAAAGGAGAACTTCAGGGACTTGGTGAAGTTATTCAGTTTAGTGGTGAGTACCTTAGTTCTTTTCCTAGATCCATGTTTGAACACGTATTCAGACCTTTGGAGTTTCCGTTGACAACTATCTCTATGTTTTTGTATGATGTTATTACATATTGTACATGTGGAATCATATTAGGCTGTTGAGTTTTGAGGAATTTACACTAAATAGCTTCCTTTAAAGATTGTAAAACCTTGTCTCTATGTGTGAAAGACTAGAAGAAATGATTCTTAGCTCAAAACAACTAAAGTACGTGTGTGGTGGGGGAACAGGGGAAAAGAGGGCAGGTAAGTTCTACCAAGGTGGGATGGTTCACTGTTCCACAGCCCCCACCCCTGGAGCCTCCAGTCCAGCCCAGAATAGCTATTAACCACTGGCACACCAAAAGCCCCACCTGTGGGGGATGACCCCTAGAGACCAGAGCAGATAAAAGCAGTTGCACAAAGGTACATGTAGTTGTGACCCACTGTTTGTACTTTATAGCAGCTGAGATTGTGCTGAATGCAAGCAGTCACTGATAGTCTTTCTCTGTCCCTTGATTTTCAATCTCTCTAACTTTTTTTCTCTCCCTTTCTTTTACTAACTTCCTCTTCTTGAAATCTGGATAACTTAAAGTTGGATGGGTTAGATTTTGCTGAGTCAATGCTTTGTAAAACACTTTATTTTGATTGAATGTTGCTTTAAAATTGGCCAAGTACCTTATTCTACCTTAATCCTCTAAAGTTTTGCAAGTAAAAGTTTGTTGTTCAACCTCCTGAGAACTTTGTTGGGTTTTCCCTTGCATCTCTTCAGGGAAACAAAGTACCTTAGCCCCTTTCAGAAAACTCACTGAGTGAGTCTGGGGCTTTACACTATGCAAAACTAGAATTAACATGGAAAGATGTCTACATCTTAGACTCACTGAATAAAGAAGAATATGATGGATGACATAAGTGTGAGTCATTTAAAAAAAAATTAGAAGTTTCCTCCCGTCCAAAAAAAATAAAACCCAGGCCACAAAAAATAATTCTGACATGGACATTAATGAAAGACTAGACAAAAATCTCTGTGACTGTAATAAATGGCAAAATTCCTGACCTCTCTGAAGGCAAGCTTCTGGTGTTGATGGGTCTATGTAAGAGACCCTGGAGCTCTGTAGGCATGAGTCAGGACAAGAGGATTTCCACTTGGTCTCACCATCATGAAGCAGGCATTCCTCATGCCTGTACCCAGCCTTCATCATATTTTTTTATATATAACAACCTTATTTGGAGAGTTCATATGGAAAACATAAGCCATAGGTCTTCTGGGCTACTAAATCCAGTTCCATAATAATTGTATGGCTCATTTTTTTTGTTTGGTTTGGTTTTCAAATTAGATTTAGATCTGTCTTAAAATTGTCTTCCTTTGAGGCTTTCTTCAATCTTTGTAAAAGGCTGATATAGAGCAAGGAGGATTGTGGGTTTTTTTTATTTTCCTTGTCTTATTTTTTGAGGATCACTTTCTTCACAGACCCTTGTGTTCCTGTAGTTTGCCTCTTACAATCCCAGCTGCATTACTTCAGTTTTGGTAAAGCTTCTTAAAAAGTTCTGTCTGCTTACAGATCACTTCTCCCCTTGTTCTGTCTAGAATATGATTCATCAAAAAATATATTTAAAGAATTAATTTGTTCTGTGAATTGTATGCCTCATCAGTTTGTATACAGCTAGCTGAAGTAATTCTTAACTCCACTTTTATTTGGTTTTGACCTTGTACTACTGTTCTCCAAATACCTTCATAATTTATGTGCTAAACAATTAAATCTTGTATTATATGGTTTTGCAGAAATGAGATTCTGTTTCTAAGGAAAAATACTACATTCATCGTTAATTAAATTATTCAGTTCAATTAATGCAGATACTTAATAAAATCTGTTATTCAGCTAACACTTTAAATGACTCAGTTTTGAACTTCATTTCGGGTTACAGTTCAGTGGGCCCAAATGTCTATGCTATTAGCAATAACAAAGTTCTTAGAACCAGTAAAAACTCGGACATTTCTCCTTGTGACTTCTTTGGGTGTCTCATTCTTTACTTCATACACTTTCTTGCAGCGTGCTTACTGTCCTAGTTTAGCAGGTGGGACCAGTTTATCACTATGTGGATGATCATAGCTATGTATTCCACACCCTCTATTCATTTCCCAAGAACTGTTAACAGTGGACCATTTGCAGCAGCTGCCCAGGAACACCTGACTCCTCAGGGTATGTTCTGGGTGTGAAAGACATCTGTGAGATAACAGCTGTGATAACTCCCCTCCAGGGAGTCGTTAGCACCCTCACACCCAGCCTGAGGGGGCATGTCTGCTAATGGGTCATCAATGATTCCAAAATACCCCCTGACTCAGAGAGTCAGATCACCCATTGTGTAACTCTCTGCCCTGGGCTAGGGACTGGGTGCTCACACCTGAGCTGGAGGGTACAAAATCTTGGGTCTTGAAGACCTTGGGGAGCCACTCATCAGACCCAGGGGAGGACCAGAACCTCGACAGGAGAAGGCCACCACTCTTGATCAGACTGTGAACACCACTCTTCACCAGACTGCAAGCATCATCTGCACCAACAGGTTTTTCACCTTCTTTTGCTTTGGACTCAGGGGAACCACGTGGGGCTCAGCACAGGAGGTAACAAAACCCCTTTGTGTTTGTTCCCCAGGGTACTGGGTTACACTTCTGTGTTTTGTGGGTTAAAAGCAATTTCTCTGTGTGTCATTGTATTTATTGTACTATTTTTTTTATTAAATTGTAACTCTGACTTATAGTCTCTCTTGACCTGGGTTCATTTCTCCTGCTGGTTTACCTTTAAACCAGCACACTTACTTAGCATGGGTTCCTGAGAACTGCAGGTTTCTGTTGCTTTCTCTATCAGTAGGGCAATTATGGCACTGTCTTTATCTCTACTTTTACATCTACAGTACTTTTCTCACCAAAGAAAGCACAGAGCCAGAATAAATTTCATCCCATTTACACTGGTCATGTTAAAATGTGTCACTCTGTAGAAAAGAATGAAATAAATTTTGTGTTAGAGAAGGAATGTAATCCAGTAGCACATGAAAACAAATAAATTCAATTTTTTGGTTTAATGTAAGAAGTACATGAATTCTACATTCATTATTTTATATCACTTGTACTCTGAGAATTCTGCTAGTCACCACTATAAGAATAATGTGTAAACGTGATTCATTTTGTGACCAAATCTACACTGCATAAGACTTTCCACAAATTTATATGAAACAACTATTACATGAATCATAAAAAAAAGTTAATTGAACAGGAAGAAAAGTTAAGGTCTTTATTCTCCTTGATGAGTGTGCTGACAAATAGAAAAATAATGTTTAATCCACATTTTTTTCCTGGCACAAATAAACTTAATCAGATGACATGCATAATAGAATCCAGCTTTATCTACAAAGGTGAAGAATGTTTCTCTAACCCCAGAGTACTCTATAACCAGGCAGCTATAATGTGGCAAGATACTGAGCTAAATGCCAGCAGACATTTCCTAGGTGAGGGTTTTAACCATAAGTACAGTGAGACACATGAAGACATTTGCAAGAAGCATTAGTCCTTTTCCTTTAAGAAAAAGGTTAGGGTTGTAGTTAAACAGAAGACTGAAGTGTACCTTCAAGTAAATGTTTGTATGGTAAAATTCAAAGCTTATGTCTGCTGCTGTTTTTTTCATACAAGATGTGCAGCTATGCACTGAGATCTCCCAGATTCTCTTCAGCCTTTGCTGAGAATTAGTTAAGAATTACTTCAATCACTTCAGCCAAGAAAGAGCAGGATTTGTATAACATCTTGTTTCTTATTCTTGGATAGATCTCTTTAATATAAAACTTTCTTGGTGAAGCTTATTTCTCTACTATGCCTCTTGGAAAAAAAACCCCTTTGTGTTTGATATACGATCTAAAATTAGACGAAATAAAGTCACATGGGAGTGCAAGATCTAAGTGTCTTGTTACTTTGTGAGATAATTTTAGATCCAGTTCTAAGGCTCTTAACGGTTCATCTGTAATATTTAAACCTAAATATTAGTCAAAGAGTATTGACTTCCATTCTGTGGAACAAACTCCTAGATTTTAGGTGTTTGGGACATGTATCCTTAATGATTTTTGCTTTAGGCTACACTTACAGTCTTTGATAAGAATCAGTAAGTTTTCTCAACTTTGAATGTTATCTTCAGCTATTGGCAATCTATCTGTAGCCGGTATTAAACTTACCTTTATTCAAAAGGTGTTCTTATACTTCTCTTCTTTCTCTTTCCTTTGTCTGAAGCATATCTTAGGGCATTAACACTTCACTGATTTTGATTGTTTTTCCTTTTTAGTAAATTTTCCTGTTATTTCAATATATTTTGAGGCAATTGTGGCCTATTATAATATTTCATCTTACTTTCCATATGATATGGAATAAATGAATTGTTTATGGTTTTTACTCATATCTTGTGGTTGAACCAAAAAGAAATTGCAATTTTTTTTTCCAATGGTTTGGTCAAAATTACTGAGATAATAGAAACTAATGGTTTCATATGAACATTGTTTTGTGATTGTTCTCTTTCAGGTCTATTATACAAAGTACTTTTGACTGTCTCCAAGGAGATATATTTAACATTTCAGAAAATACAAAATTCAGGATATATCCCACACTTTCAATAATTCTAATTTCTGACAGTTTTAAGTTTAAATAAGGGTTTGTTCTGCTTGTACTCCCAGATCTATATTCAGTCTTTTCACAGGGTACGTTGTATAACTTGACAGTACATATATTAATTTTGGTGCATTCTTACATAGAAAAGAACTGATGAGTTGGATTTTCTATTCATTAGATAATTATTTTTTTACTTAATTTAGGATTAATTTGGGTATCCTTGCTTGTAAAACCCCAATAATTGCAAGTGTATTGCCTCTGAATTACTCCTCTGAAGTAGGAGATTAGTCATCAGGTTATTCTGTATGCATAAAAATATAAGAATTTGGCTCTCAGATTCTAACTGATGGTACTATATTTACTGGGGCGGTCCTGTGGTGTAATGGAGAGCACTCCGGTCTCTGAATCCCAAGGTCGCGAGTTCGAGTCTCAGTAGGGACC
>JAWWLZ010000139.1:52978461-52993162 GCA_035041345.1 Poliocrania exsul | reverse complement strand
AAATCCACTGCACAGGCTGGAAGGGCACACCCACGTGGGGAGAGCCCCTCCCAAATCTTCGTTCGCGAAGGTTGGCCCATTATTATTATATTTACTAGAGGAGTTTTCTTTCAATCAAATCAAGGCTTTAAATGTACCAAGTAGCACTGGACAAAGCATGACCTAGCCTAGCCTAGCTTGCCTTTTTCTAACACAACTGTTATGTAAGAAAAGACATAAACCTCACCAAGTGCACATTATGTGCACAATTTTCTTCCTGACTGTCAGGAGAGTGGTAGCATTAAGGGCTAGCTCTTCAACCAAAATTGTTAGTTAATAATTGCCTTTCAAGTGTAATGAGCTAAAAGAACATAATGAATTCCAGAATTCATACAGGATTTGGTTTTCTTTATGTCTTTTGAATTTACAAAGTCTGGTAAAGTGGTAGATGTGAGCAAAACAAATTTTCTTATCAAAGTCCTGTTTGTTCTGTATCTAATAAGAAAGTGAATAGTTGAGATCTGTTATATAGCAGAAATTGTGTGGTTGCCACAAATTCTCAGACCACAATTGCCCTATATTTCTCTATAAACTTTTCTCAACAGACTATGTTTTGGGGGCTTTTTTCCCAGCTCTTAACTACCACAGCCCAAATAATTTCCAAAAAGGCTGTGTATGTGTGTGTGTGAATGCAACTTGTATTTTAGAGCTTTAGCTACCAAGGAAGCATCTTCATAGTAATTTTTATTTTACATTTTGTCAAGTGCACATTGATGAAGAAGGACAGAATCTCTTTGTGCTTGCACAATTTATATATAGCTTTGTTCTTTCAGCTAGGCTGGTCAAAACTAGTCAGTAAACATTCAAAGGAAGCATTGTAATACATAAAATAATCCTAGAGGAGGGAATAAATGCTGTTTAAGATATTGAATTGTTGGAACAGAGCCAACAATGCAATTCTTATTCAGTTACATTTTCAGATGACTCATCAGATCTTCTGCTAATCTATGCTTTGAGGCTTGAGGAATATGGTCTTTAAAATCAACCAAACATAAGAATAGAAATAATTTTTAAAACCACAATTTAATAATACTGAGGAATCCACTACTTGGATCTGTTCCTAAGCATGATGCAGTAGCTTGTACGAATGATAAATGTAGAAGGAGGAGTAAACATTGTAAATCTCTTTCTTAATTTACTATGAAAAATGAAATGGCAGCACAAAAACTTGTGCTGATCTGTAAGAGTGATAAAGAAAATGGCCCTGGAAAGTAATTTAAATCCCTTAGATTTGAGAAAGGAAAGCTTAGATACAAAAAGAACTTATGAAAACAAAAAAGGAATAGATACCTTGGTTTTTGCAAAGCTTGTGCTTTCTTTTCATTCCTTCCAACTGCTATTCCATGGTAAAGGCTTCTACTTTTTTTTTTTTTTTGTGCTCAACCATTGTCATTAAACTCATTGCTGCAAATCAAAAAAACATCTCAAATACTAAGCTAAAGAGACCTGGCTTTGCCAAAGTCATCAGCAACATTGTCAGTTCTGTGCCAATGAATTTACCCATTAATGATATAAGTGATAAAATTGGTCTTTTCTGGTTCTTTTTTAGTTTCAGCTTTTATTTATTTATTTGTTTGGTTTTTATGTGTTTTTAAGGTAACCAATGGTATAAACAAACTATTACATGGTGTTAGACTTGACACAGGAAGAAATCAGTCTAATCCTGTGGTGTTTTTCATTTTGCAATAAAATGAAAAAGAAAAGAAATGGACTTCATAAGTATAAAAAGAAAAAAAAAGCACAATAATGAAGAACACTAATGGCCTTTAAGGAAATTAGGTGGATTTTTATTTTTTAAAATTATTTGGTATTTCCACCTTAACAACAGGAACCTACAATGTGAAAAGTAATGTGAGCCTTAGAATGTATGATGGCAAAGGCCAGGATAGGAAATATCCCTAGGGAAGGTTTCCATTATTTTTGACATATTAAATTCTTTCTGCTTTCATTCATGAGTAGCAGAGTAAAAGGAGAAGCTTGCCTGCTGAATTTAACTACTGATTCTTCTCTGTAAAATGAAAATTTTTGATTCTTTGTATTTTAAGCTTCTGGGTTAGGGGGACAGGAAGAAACCCCAGTTCACAGGCATACATGTTAGAGTAAACTTCCTTCCAGTGCTATGGAGATTCTTGTTGGTAAAGGGAGCTTTAATTCACCTGTTCAATTTGACAGGGAAGTAATTAAGACATTGGCTTTTTGGCTATTAGCATATACCTCTACCGACTCCTCCATAAAGCTAGAACATCTCCCATAATACTGATGAATTCATAAAATTGAAGATTGATAGAATGATTTGGGTTGCAAGGGACTTTTATGGATCGGTTAGTTTCAGCACCCCTGTCACTGACAGGGATATCTTACACTACGTAGGTTGCTCTAAGCCTCATCCAATCTTAAATATTACTAGGAATGGGGTATCCACAATTTCTCTGGGCAATCCATTCCAGTGCCCCACCACCCTCTGAGTAAGGAATTTCTTTCTTATATCTAGTCCAAACCTACTACCTTTCAGTTTACATTCATTCCTCCGTGTCATATCAGCTATCTCGTGGGCCCCCTTTAGGTACTGGAAGACTGCAGTAAGGTCTCCCTGGAGTCTTCTCTTCTCCAGGCTGAACAACCGCAGCTCTCTCAGCCTGTCTTCATAGGAAAGATGCTTCACCCCCTTGATTTCTCATGACCCTCATCTGGACTCCCTCTAGCAGGTCCATGTCCTTTTTGTGTTGGGGGCCCCAGAAATGGATGCAGTACTCTAGATGGAAGCTCATCAGGGTAGAGCAGAGGGTAAGAACCACCTCCTCTGACCTGCTGGTCACACTTACTTTGATGCAGCACAGAATATATTTGTCTTTCTGGGCTGCATATCCATGTTACTTGCTCATGTCTAATTTTTTATCTACCAATATCCCCAAACCCTTCTCTATGGGGCTGCTCTCAGTTCATCCACCAGTCTGTGCTGATACTGGGGATTGCCATGACCCAGGTGGAGGACCTTGCACAGCATTATTGTACTTCATGAGGTTCTCTTCATTCTACTTCTCCAGTCTGTCAAGATCCTTCTAGATGATGTACCTTCCCTCTAGCATATCAATTGTACCACTCAGCTTGGTTTCACTTGCAAATTTGCTGAGGCTGTCCTCAATCCCTCTGTCCATGTCATTAGTAAAGATTTTGACCAGCATCAGTCCCCCCACAGACCCCTGAGGGACACCATTTGTTACTGATCTCCATTTAGGCATTGCAACCTTAACTGAAACCCTTTGGATGCAGCCATTGAGCCAATTGCTTACCCATTGAAAAATCCACCCATCAAAACCACATCTCTCCACTTTAATGACAAGGATGTTTTGTGGGACCATGTTAAAGTACTTACAGAAGTCAAGGTAGATATTAGCTGCTATTCGCTTATGCACCAATGCAGTCACTCCATGTAGAAGGCCACTAGATTAGACAGGCATTATTTGCCCCTTTTGGATCTGTGTTGGCTTTTTCTAATCACCTCCATGTCATTCACATGCCATAATATAGCTTCCAGTGCTAATTAAGTTCTAATTCAGGTTAATTGTTCTTTTTATATTTCTATTCTATTATTTTTCTGTTCTCTGCCGTCATTCATAGCAGAAGTGTCTTGCAACAACAAAAAAAGACTCTACATCATCAATTAAAATATATATTTTGATTTTTCTCCAAATCATATCTTTACAAGTGCATTCTTTACCCATACTTGAAACAGGTAAGGATCTGCTAGTTCTCCAGTTTTGCAGTTGATAAGTCATAGCTTATTGTATATTCTATCAAAGATTACTTCATTTTTTCAGTGCTGTCTTTTATTTCCTATACTGATCAATGTCTATCAGCACATAAAACAAAACAAAAAAACAAACAACAAAACACCAAAAACTAATTATCTCATTGGATTGAGAACTCATTATTTACTAATATGCTCCTAGTGTCATCCATGAATCATATGGACACAACAGAATAATTATTTAAGTTGACATACAGAAGAAGCAAACCAATGTAGAAACAACATTTTTTCCCAATGTACAATGATTGTAAAATAGCTGTTTCCAAAAAAGTATTTAGGCACAATTATCAAACAGATCTAGATCAAACCAAGGCTACACCAGGTTATAATGCAGGAATGACTGCTCTCCTATTACAGTGAAACCTGGAAAATTTAATATCTGGGAGTATTATTCAGAAACTGCAAAAACCTTCAGAGAAATCACTGGAGGTTGATTGGAGAGAAACATTAATAATTCCAAATATTTCTAGAGTAAAAGAAGATATTGCCTGTATTTGACACCTCTAGTTTGCATTGTCAATTAATATTGTTTTCAGTATTCACTATTGAAAAATGTGGATGGAACTGCTATTGAGTGAACTTTTCAGTTAGTGGTCTTCAATCTATTTCCATTCATTTGTCTGTTATAGCTCAATTGGATGGACTATAGTATGTTTTCCCCAAGTTTTTATCTTTGAAAGATTTTCTCTTAGAGCGTTCATGTAGAAGGAGGCTGTTAATATTAAAATGTCACCATAAATGATTTGGTTCTTAATATAACAGAGGGCCTATTGTGCCCAAGTTTAACTGAGATACATCAGTGTTTCTATATCAACATATTACACTGAGATAGTTAATAAAGATTATTAGAGTAAGTTTAGGAAATATGGCCTGCAATTTTGAGCCTGCTGTACAACCTTAATGATTTACATTTATTTCTTGGCTTTCTCAAAAGTATTGCATAACTTTAGACAAGTCTTTATTCTCTATAGAACCTTCCTATCTGGGAAAAAATCTAGGAGAAGCAATTTAAGAAACATTTATATGTTTGTAGCCACTATGATGAAAGATCATGTATACAAATAGATGGACACTTTTTAAAAACATCTTCTGAAAAGAGGAATGTACAGTATAGATGAAAAGAATAAAAATCAGCAGTTACTGATATTAGAGGCAATTAAAAATATTCAAATACTCACTGGGACTTAGGTGTAAGTTAGCACGCTTTACAGAGTAAACACTGATAACATTTCTTAGCTGCCCAGTTACATTATGGAAGCTGGGCAATTTTGAGCAGTTTTGACTAGCAAAGCAGCTGGATTTTACAAATGTTGAAAAAATATAAACTAAACATAAATATATAGTACTAGTTAATAATTGACATTAGCAAATAGCATTTCAGTTATAAACATATATACTAAGCCCCAAAATTATATAGACCTTGTTACAAGCTACATTGCTTATATTCTCTATTTCCTTCATTTCCTACCCCTTCAAAATTCATGTGCAAAATGACTTCCATTCACATAAAATCTTCACACTCTGTTTATGTGCATATACAGATGCTTACACTAGAATACTTCATAAAGTATGTGGCAAGTTGAAATGATTTCTTGAAGAGATTCTCTTAGTTCTCATTTCAATAGTTTAATTGTCATTGTGGGCAGCTTTTGTTTATAATGTGTCCTGTGGTGCAGAAAGCACTAATGGCTATAATCCCTTAAGAGAAATTAAAAAAAAAATATAAACAAGACATGAACACCTGCTGAAGTTATTATTGTTCAGATTGCAGAGGTACTTTTATGTAGGGCTAGAAAAATACTCAATAAAAACATAGAGCTCTTTTAGAACATGGCTGTGGTGGAAATGCTATCACTACGTTCAAAAGCAGAGCAGAAAAGGGCACAATTTCTGGTGCTCATAATGCTCAAAAAAGAAAAAAAAAACAAACCACAGTTTCCTGACATCTAACCTAAATCTCCCATTATTCAGCTCCATGCTGTTTCCTTGAGTCCTGTCACTGGTCAGGAGAGTGAAGAGATTGATGCCTTTCACTCTGCTTCCCCTAGTGAGGAAGGTCTCCCCTCAGTTTCCTCTTCTCCGGGCTGAATAGACCAAGTGACCTCAGCCACTCCCCATAAGGCTTCCCCTCTAGACCCTTCATTATCCTCATGGCCCTCCTTTGAACACTTTCTAATAGTTTAATAGTCTTTTATGTTGTGGTGCCCAAAACTGTGCACAGTACTCAAGACGAGTACTGTGACCCAGTGCAGAGCAGAGCGGGACGATCACCTCCCTTGACCAGACAGTGAACCCCCTCAGGACACTGTTGACTCTTCTGGATGCCAGGGAACACTGCTGACTCATTTTCAACTTGCCATTTTTCAGGATCCCCATGTCCCTTTCCACAGTGCTTCCCTCCAACCTCTCTTTCCCTAGGCTATAGAAACAAGCAGGGTTGCCCCCTCTCAAGTGCAAAATCTGGCACTTTCCCTTGTTGAACTTCGTACGATTGGGGATTTCCCATTCCTCTGATCTGTTGAGGTCTCCATGCAGGGCCTCTCTGCCCCTGATGGAGTCAACAGTGCGTCACAATTTAGTGTCATTGGCAAACTTACTTAGCATACCTTACAGTCCTGTGTCCAGGTCATTAATGAAGATGTTGAAGAGAACTGGGCTAAGGATGGAGCCCTGCAGAACCCCAGCCTGATGTTGCCCCATTTCCTATAATTCTTTGTACCCAATCTTTGAGCCAGTTGCTCACCCAACCACTAACATGGTTGTTCAGCTGTGTGTTGGGCATTTTTTCCAAAAGGATCCCATGAGAGACAGTAACAAAAGCTTTGCTAAAATCCAAAAATGATTATATCAGCTGACTTCCCTTGATCAACTATGTCATAGAAGGAAATCAGGTTTGACAAGCAGGACTTCCCCCTCATTAAGATGTGCTGGCTGTGAACAATGGCTGCATTGTCCTCCATATTTCCTTCAGTATGTCCCACAATAATCTTCTCCATGATTTTATCACACACTGAGGAGAGACTGACAGGCATGTAGTCTTCAGGGCCCTCTTTCTTGCCCTTCTTCAAAGTCAGGACAGACTCTAAACAACAGGTGGGAAGCTGGGGCAAAGGGGAAAGGGTGAGTTTTGCATAGGTGAGACAGTGCATTGCTCCACTCTCACCCTGGAGCCTTAGTCAGCCTTTGGTCTAGTCCAAAAATGACTGCTGACTACAACATGCTGAAAGCCCCAAAATGGCATAGGCTGACTGGGTCCTGCCAGGACCATTAAAGTGCAGGCCTATGGGGAGTGCCCTGGGAAACCAGAGCAGATAAAAAGTCAGTGACACATGTGTGTGGCAGCGCACTCCACTGCTGTGGATTTAAAAGCAGATGAGACTGTGCTGGATGGTTACTATACACCTTTCTCTCTCTTTATTCCCCCCCTCTCCCCCATATTTCATATCCTAACAACTTCTTGAAATACATTGTAAGCCAGACTAAGAAATTCCAGTCAATGTCTTAGTATATGCTATGTTATCTTAAAGTTTGCTCAGTCAATGCTCTGTGAAGCATCTTACTTTGTCTGGATGTTGTTTTAAAATTTGTCAAGTACATTATTCTACCTTAATGTTCTAAGAGTTTCAAAATAAAAGTTTGTTAGTCAGTCTCCTGAGGATTTTGTTGCTTCTCCCATGCACCACCCAGAGTGTATCAAATTACTTTCCCCTTAAACCCGCCAAGCAGGTTGGGGCATAACATAAGACCTGTTTTTTAAGAATCTTTTGGCACAGATTGTACCAGCTGTGTGATGCTTCTAGTTAATTTCTGTCAAGTTGAAGTCCCCCATAAGGACAAGAGCAGTTGACTTGGAATTGTCCCTTAGTTCCTCAAAGAATAATTTATTGGTGTCATTTTCCTGGCCAGGAGGTCTATAGTAGACTCCCACAATGACATCTGCATTATTTGTTAGTACCTTGATTCTTACCCAGAATCTCTCAACTGTGCCACTGCCAGCTGTGATCTCCATCCATTATATTGCTTACCTTACACTCCCCTGCCTATCCAATAGGGCACTACAATCACCAGATATTCCACCAGGTTTGATGTATGCCAGTGATTTTCCCTTTTCCAAGCTAGTTTAAATCTCTGTCAATGAGCTTTGCTAGCTCCTGTGCTAGAACTCTTATTCCACTCTGAGGAAGGTGCATCATATCAGGTGTCATTAGACCAGGTTGAATAGATCATCCATTGTCAAAATACCCAACATTTTTTTATTTACACCGACCTCAGAGGCACTCATTGACCTGATAGATCTGCCTATTCCTATCAATATTATTCCTTATTACTGGCAGGATCAAGGAAATCACTAGCTCTCCTCCTGATCCTTCAACCAATCATCCTAAGGCCCTGAAGCCTCTTTTTGTTTGACCTTGGACTTCTCCGTGTTATTTTGTCACTGCCAGCTTGAACAACAAATTGTGGATAATAATCAGAGGGTCTTGCAAGATTGGAGGGTTTTCCAGAAATGTGCCTTACCTGAGCCTTTGGCTGACAGTAAATTTTCCTTTGCGTTGGGTCTGGTCTGCATACCAGGCCCTCCCTTCCTGTTAGAAGGGAGTCTCCTATTACAGTTACCCTTATTTTCCTCTTGACAGAGGATGCTGTGATGCAGGATGCAGATGCTGTTGCTTTAGTAGGCCCTCCAGTCCCAAAGGGAATTCTTTTTTTATTTCTGTAGCACAAACCCCTGTCATGAGATGCCAGTGTGTATCAGGCACTCATGAGCATTTCAGGTTTAAAAAGAGGCTTAAATTTGAAGGTCAATTTAACTGTTCAATGGAAATGTAGGTTATGGGGGGATATAAGCTTCTTCCAGCTTTGTAAGCAAAAATTAATTTAAATCAAAGTAATCTCATTGAGTCAAATGGACGTTATCAAGGCCAATTTTGACATCCAATTTCCTTATGCTCAAAATTAGAAAGGAAAAACAGTCATGTTCTTTACTCCCTTTGGTAAAACTTACAACATAAAATGCTTATCTACTCATACAGAATCAGATGTTTCTATAGCCTAGAGTTTAAAGTGCTTAGCTGTGAGAGGCAAGTCCTGATTCTCACACTGGAAATTGTAAAGTTGTTCAGAACACATATACAGGCTCAAACCCTACACATGAGTTAGGAAAATGAACATCTTGTCTGTAAATGGTGCTGGTATGTAGGCTTATTGGCACTGAACTCAGTATTTTTCACAGTTGAGAAATTCTATATGCTCCCAGCAGCTGTAAAGTCAGTGTTCATGGTAGTATTTTAGGTTTCTTTGGAATTTAGGCTTCCCCATGGATAAATGACTTGTTTGCATGTCCAACTATGAATTTAGATCTTGGTGTTTTACTTTGCAATTGAATACTTCATGATTATTTTCCATGTCATTAACCTTGTCACATAATCATTCAAAATAAAAGATTAAAGATTTAATAGTAGTTCCTGCAAATGTGTAATAGCCAGACTTTATAATAGAACTGTTACACAGTGCATCATCTTAATATCTCATGTCATAAGTGGTATTTATTCACGCAGAAGTAAGTTTTAATTGGTAAGCCAGTACTGCAGGAATCATATCCTCCTAAAATATTGAGATTTAGTACTTTTCCTGCAGATTAATCACTACCTAACAAAGGCTGATGGACATCTTCACTACCTGTGAATAATGTTACTGAGATGAATAAGAACTCTGAGGCAAAATAAAATTCAATAATCTCTGAATACTCAGTTTACTTTTTCAAATTTGCTGTAAATTTGGGGGCAAAAAGAGGTTCAAAAGACCTCCTCGGTCAACCTTCTGAAAGCGGAACTTGCATCAACACAATATTAAGAAATGTACTTTAGGGCATGCCTGGGTGAAGCTAACCAAACAGAGTGAGCTCTCAAAAGGAGATAGCTTAGGCAAGTCATCAGAGACACCTTTGTAGCTGTAAAAGAAAAGATACTACTTCTCAAAATCAGTCAAAAGTCTTTTCAGGTATTGATGCCTATAGAAATCAATGCTACATCTTCATAAGGAATTTCCTCTAACTGAGGAAAGTTTTTTTCTGGATATCTTAACTTTGGAGAGAACTGAAGTATTAGAAAATATCTTTTAGGTTTCCTGTTAAGAGCCAAATTGATGCATAATACTCTATTCATCACCTTAAATTTAAAAATATATTAGGTTCTTGAGACTTTTTCAAATTAGATCAAATAACTTCTGGTAGTAGCATGAAGCATGTTAAGATGTCCTTGCATGTCACACGTCCATGCTGAGATAGTAGAAGAAAAAGTAATGTTTTACATAGGCATAGATGCAAATTCCCTAAGATATTTTTAGAAATGGTGCTTAAAAAATATAGGATTGAAGTTTAATTTAAAATATAATGTTCTTTCTTTGAGCCTGTTAAAAGCATGTCATTTTAGCCTTGATAAAATTGCTCTAGGTCTTCAATTACTTCATCCAAACTTTACCAGAAAGAAAATGTTACTAACAAGGTACGAGACTGAAGACAGTTTTTTTTTATTTCCTTTTTAGATAGGAACACAAATGGAATTGCTGTATACCACTGGTGAGCTCTGCTTCATGCTGTCTGCCAGTTCTCTTAAGT
Source organism: Poliocrania exsul (assembly GCA_035041345.1). Classification (NCBI taxonomy): domain Eukaryota; kingdom Metazoa; phylum Chordata; class Aves; order Passeriformes; family Thamnophilidae; genus Poliocrania; species Poliocrania exsul. Next base: position 52,982,699 of record JAWWLZ010000139.1, on the reverse strand, counting down.
GGATTACGATACAGGCTTTATTTGTAAGTCCTTAACTACAAGTACTTTATATACTCTGTTATGAAATATGTGAAGGAGTATCCTAGTTTTCTGCTACATGCAATGTTGGATTTTCATTCTGGTCTACTTATGTCCGGATCCCAACCTTGCTAGGAAACAGACTTGAGAAACAGAAAGAACTAATAATCTATTTGGTCAAAAATACGTGTGTTTTGCTATCATTCCCTTGCTCCTCTGTTGTGCTATTTTGTTGCTGAACAAAGATGGCCTATTTTTTTTGAATGCTAGTGTAGCATGCCATCATAACTTTTCACATAAAAGCACAGTGGTGAAAGTACTACAAATTCTGAATGATAGTATTTATTTTTTTCATAGTTTACTGGACAACAGAGTTAAAAAATGTTCTGTTTGACTTAACAGCAGCTATAAATAGTGTACTCTCTAAAAGAGTTTTGTTCTTCTCAAATAACACAATTTTATTACTTTTTTTGGGCTCACGTACTGTCCAGTTTTCAATTCACCATTATCTTTAGTGAGTCCCTTCTGAGGCTTGTAAGCTCACTGAAGTTTTTAATTTGGTGATTTTGTTCAGACGCCTTTTGAGTTATCTGTTCTTGGCCAGATTCTAAATCTAATGCTCTCTGTCAACTTACTTGACTGAAGAGGAAAGCTTTAAACAAGATGGCATCTTCATATCTGGGCCAACCTGATATCAAGTATTCCTGATAGCTGTTAAACAGCTGTTATGTACCCTTGGAAAATGAAAGTAAATGCATCAAAATATTCTGATAAAATACATAAAATGCCATTTAACTATGCAGAGTCTATATTATAATCATTAGTCAAAGGAGATGCACTAGCATTAAATAAAAGTAAACAAAGAGAGAATCATGCCCTATGTCTTGCTAATATAACAGAATCACAGAACCACAGAATATGCTGAGTTGGAAGGGACCCACAAGCATTAAGTCCAACTCTTATCCCTGCACAGAACTATCCCCAAGAGTCATACTGCGTGCCTGAAACTATCATCCAAACACTTCTTATACTCTATTAGACTTGGTGCTGTCACTACTTACTTTCCTGGGGAGCCTGTTCCAGTGCCCAACTACCCTCTGGGTGAAGAACCTTTTCTAATATCCTGCCTAAACCTCCTCTGCCACAACTTCAGGCCATTCCCTCGGGTCACCACAGAGAAGAGATCAGTGTCTATCCCTCTATTTCCCCTCACGAGGAAGTTGTAACTGCAATGAGGTCTCCCCTCAGTCTCCTCCAGGCTGAACAGATCAAGTTCCCTCAGCTGCTCCTCATACAGCTTCCCCTTAAGGTCCTTCTCAATCTTCATAGCCTTCCTTTGGGCACTCTCTAATGGCTTAATGTCTTTCTTACATATTGGTTCCCCAAACTGCACACAACATTCAAGGTGAAGCTGTAGCAATGAGAGTAGAGGGACAATCACTTTCCTCAAATGGCTGGTGATGCTTTGCCTGATGCCCCCCAAAATACAGAATGGATTGTAAAGTTGTACTGAAAATAATAAAAAAAAACCAACAACAGAGGTAGAGTAATTTTTGTTTGATCCAGTTTTTGTATCCGCACTCCTTGTTAATTTATAATATAATATTGTGATTTGAAATATTTTGTTGCAGAAGAAGTAGCATATAAAAATTATGAAAAAGCTTTCCCTGGCTTGTTCCCTTTGTTGGCATCTGAGCCATACTACCCATTACTGGCTACAAAGTGATCCTTCAGTCAGGCATAAACACACATAGATACATAGAAGCTTAGTGTTGATAAGGATGTATGGAGAAGATTATTTGAAAAATCTCACGACTTCCTTGTAACTAGGCTGTTAAGGCTACTAGAATACAGTGGGGGAATACTTGGTGAAGAGAACAGAAATGTCCTGGATTTTAAGATTAATTTCCCAACATGTAACTGCTCAAGATAAAAACATTTTTCCATTAAGTGGCTTTGTCTTTACAGGTACTTAAGTACACATGCCTGTATTGGTCCCTGTCATTCAACAAAAATGACCTTTAATGTGCAGCTCTGGATACTGAAAACTTTAAATCCAGAGAGGAACATGTGCAGAAAGAATATCTCAGTAGGAGACTATTGTATAACTGCAGCAAAAAACCCCTTAGTGACAGTAAATTTAACAAAAGTCATTTGAAGACACTAGCTCAGTGACAGCTCCCAAGGTAAGGTGTTACAGTAACTTTAGTTAGCTATACACACAATAAAATACATTACTGAGTTACCATAAATAAAACATTAACTTGTACACACAATATGATGAAGTTTAAGATGGATAATAAAACTTGAGCAACTACCAAAAGGTAATCAGATAATCAAATAAGACAACTAAAGGCAAGGTATTATTTGACTACCAAGCAACTACAAGTACTTCTATATGAAATAGAAAATATAAATACTTCTGGATTAGTGACATGGATTAAGTTTGGTTTGGGGTTTTTGTTTGTTTTTTGTTTGTTTTAATTCCTGCCGCTATGATTATGTTTCAAGGACTATTTTCTAAGAAATTTTCTCCCTCATCAGTTGTCCCAATACAGCTCAACAGTGACTCAGAGTAGTGGGCAGAATTACAGTAATTGTGGTTGTGTTGGGTTGGTTTGGTTTGGGTTTTTTCCCAAGAAAAAAGCATTATTTCCCACTAATTACAGAAACTTTGACATTCTGGCTACATGGTACTCTTTTCTTAGTGGAAGACTTTGCTGACTAATCTACATGAACAAACATCAGCCTGTTACAGAATGAGGATGGTCACCTCACAAACAGGAACAGAGACAAAGCAAATGTGTTTAATGCATTCTTTGCCTTTGTCTTCAACACAGATGGTGGATCAAAGGGGTCCCACTGCCCTGAGCTGAAGGACCATGACTATGATTATGATCAACTCCCAGTTCACCCTGAAATTTTTTGGGATCTGCTGTTCCATCTGGATCCCTACAAATCTACAGGCCCTGATGGGATTCATCCTAGAATCCTCAAAGAGCAAAACCTCCCTCAATGATTTTTGAGCAGCTAAGGTCACTTGGTCTGTTCAGCCTGGAGGAGACTGAGGGGAGACCTGACTGCAGTTACAACTTTCTCATGAGGGGAAATAGAGGGGTGGATACTGATCTCTTTTCTATGGTGACCAGTGACAGGACTCAGAGGAATGGTCTGAAGTTGTGTCAGGGGAGGCTTAGGCAGGATATTAGAAGAAGGTTCTTCACCCAGAGGGTGGTTGAGCACTGGAACAGGCTTTCCAGGGAAGTGGTCACAACACCAAGGCAGGCAGAGTGCAAGAACTGTTCGGATGGTACTCTCAGGCACTTGATGCGACTCTTGGGGATGTATTAGGACACAGTTATTAAAATTATTAGAGAGATGCCTCTGCCTGAATTAAGGGGCAAATGATACCATATGTCAAGGTCAATAGTATCAAATTTTATTTAGCAGTAAATGTAACAGGTAGAGAGAGGTACAAAAAAATAGGAAAAAGAGGGATGCAGGGAGGGAGAGTGACAGAAAGAGAGATCAAGAAGACTATCACCACTAGGGAATTCCAACAATGTCTTGCTGATCCTCTTCTTCTGGTCTTCTCAGTGTTGAGAGCCCCAATCTTGTTGAAGTGATAGTTGCAGTCCAGATTCTTTAAGGGAAGCCTAGGGTGGTGAGGAAACCCACAAAACACGGGGTCCATAATGGTTTTATTATGCTTAGGCTAAGTGGAAACACCCCAGTACCTGCCTTGGGCTGGGAATTTTTACACTGGGTGAGGTATTACTGGATCATGGGACATTTCAGGACTTTTTGATACTTTCTTACTTTAATGTTACAACTGCCTGTTACATTAGGTCAATTATGGCCCATTATGGCCCATCAGCAGAGATTAATATTTTCAGGCTGCATGTGAATGTCCTGGTAGTTCCCCCGAAGAGGAAGGGAGTTTTCACAGCTGAGTCATTTGTGTTAGGACAAAAAACTACTAACCCGTCTCCCAGGATTTGTTTCTCCACCTGTGTGGCTACCTTGCACATTGTCAGCTTGCATTGTGATTTTTGAGCCATTAGCATTCTAGTCTCTCACACTTGTGGATACCTTTCTTCTCTTGGGATAATTGGATAATAGTACCACCTTTATCTTATCTCAAGTTCCCATCACAGTGTAAATTAGTAGGCATATTCCGGGTTGGATGTGCTTGGGAGATCAGTTGTTTCTTTGCACAG
>JAWWLZ010000139.1:52955994-52978361 GCA_035041345.1 Poliocrania exsul | reverse complement strand
AGTTCCCATCACAGTGTAAATTAGTAGGCATATTCCGGGTTGGATGTGCTTGGGAGATCAGTTGTTTCTTTGCACAGTTGGCTATAGCAGACAAAAGTGATCTTAATAATATTTAATTCATTAACCATTTCAGTCTCTTACAGATGTACTGTGTAAGGCTAAGAGTTGAACTCAGTGATCCTCGTGGGTCCTTTTCCACTCAGCATATTCTGTGATTATGTGAAAAAAAAAATAGAAGAAAGGAAAAAAAAAAAACAAAAAACCAAAAACCAAAAAAACACAAACCCCCAAAACCCCCAAAACACACACAAAAAACCCACACCAAAACAAAAATACCAAAACACACCAAAAAACAGAGCTATTGTTCTGAAAGAGATAAAATAAACCTTCATAACATAAAACATCACTGATGATATTGCTTTTATGAACTCCTTGTGTATCTATTTTTTTCCTCTACTCAAAAATTTATAGGAGACAAAAAATTCAGGCTGTGAGTTGATCCTTGACCCTTTGCAACTTTCAATAATATTACTAAAAGCCAGTGAAAATTCACATATGCAAATGAAGACATGAGTTAGTATTAAATAGTTACCAAATCCACCATAAAGAAGAAAAATATGTTTATGCCACAATAACAAAATAACAGTACTTATACTGATTTCAAAAACAAACTGTAGAAATTGAAGCAAAGCTATTGTATGCCTATGAAAAATCCCTGTTCCTTAAAAAAACTTAGAAGGTTTACTTAGAAAATCTTGTCACTAGTTTATTCTACTGAAATTTTCTGCTTATTCACTCTGCTGTCAGTCTATTGTTGATACTGATAAACTTACTGTTTTCCAAGTGCTGAATCATTTATTAATATCAAGTCCTTTTCCAGCAGAAATTGTTTTATAGGTTTCAATATTTTTATTGCTACTATTACTGCTAGATATAATGCAATCTTAAAAAGAAAATATAAATCCCTAATACAAGGCAGCTTAAATCAAATGTTAGCAATTGTGAAATGCTTATTTCCACACTGCCTGGTGTTAAACTTTCAATGTTCACTTCTAAAACTATTCCCTTAGGATGTATTGAATTGCAAAATCCATGAACAGCTAAGTTGCTTGCAGTTTATTTCAGTAGCTTTCTCAGTAGCACTTTCATTTGTAACTTCATTGCTATCCTTTCATTCATTGTTTCCACATCCCAGGAACAGCACAGTAAATGCACAGTCAGTTCACTGACTTTTGCAAGGTACTTAGGAACCCAGTCATCATGGCAGAGCATTTTTTCCTACATTGTTGCTTTTATTTTATTATTTATTGATGATTTACTGACACCTTAAGCTTTAGATGTTGCTTAGATTTTTAACCACAAAAGAAAATTTCATTCCCAAAAGCTATAGGATATATTTACTTTTTGACAACAGTGCAAATCTGAAATGAATTTACTGAGGTCAGCAGCATGTAGTTACTATAGAGATCAGAATCATTTCCACAGTTTGAGGCATGATGCTGCACAGTCAGTTAAATTTGCAATGTATATCACACAGTCTTATTCCCAAGATTCATATCATGTATCCTTTCTATTTCAGTGATAGACTCATATATTTTGGATTTGTCCTAGTGTAATTGTAATTTGGTTTTTTATCATTCCAACAGATATAAGTCTTCAAATGTATCAATAAATAAATCAACTGTGTCTAGTAAACAAATTTAATGTTTTAGCAGTAATAGCTCCCCATATATTAGGAGTCTTACTTATAAAACCAGATGTGATTTTTTTCAAACTAACCAACAGTGTGACATTCCCTCTCTTCTTCCAACACACACATATTTTGGCTGAACTACTTCTGTACTTCTGATAAGCATATTTCAATATCAAATAGAGACAGGAGTTGAACAAAGTATTTTAAATAGCTGTCTTGATAAATTATATTTTTCTTCTTTCAGTCTTAACTTCTTTTGAGCCTTTTTTTTTTTTTTTTTGTAACTCTAAATTCAGTCATGTTCATGGTTTAAGTAATGAAGCCATAAAACCTTGGGAAGTGGACAGGTGCCATGATAAGTGGATAATAAATACTCTTTAAATTTTGTTACGGAATTGCATAGATTTTATATTTTGATAATCCATTGTGAAGGCCAGACTGTGCCAGACATGTAAGAACTGAGGAGTTCAGAGTCCTCTCTCCATTCCTCTATCCTCTTTGTTCCCATCCCCTTTAAACTATCTGTGCAAGTGCACATGGTATTGTTCTAAGAGAATCCCAGTAATGCTAGAATGTAAAGGAAAGGAGAAGAAGATTCCAGAAATCTTTTCCATCCTATACCAATTGAGTTGATTAAGGTGAAAGTATAACTGCTTTTTCAGAAAGGAGATTTTCCCTATTCATGAAACTCCCCACAAATCTCATGGAAAAGTAGGCATCTGGACCTTTACAATAGCTAACTTCAGCGCACCTCCACAACTATATTCTATATAAACCATTCAGAAGCAGCAGATGACAAAAGGATGTGGAAGGAAATCAAAACAGCATAAAAATAGCCAGCAAAGTAAGGTTTTGGGGCAAAAGTAGCATTTCAGAAATAATTTGCTATTATATCAACTCAAGAAGAATTTTACTAGAACTGTCTTTCTAAAGATTTAAAATTTAAGATTGATTGTTGTCTTCAGATTATTTGAAATGCAGGCCTTTTTATTAAAAAAAAGGTTAACAATGAAAAGTAGCAACATATCTGAATTGCTTGATCTTTCATTTCTCACATTAGTCATCCCTACCATGTGCGTAGTTTTGATGATTTCTGTGGTACTATTTACATGAATGACATTTGCAGGCTCTATTCCCCTATGACTGTTCTCATATTTTTTATTACAGAATGACTGGCATTATCATGAGATGGTTTGATTTAATGAATTTTGAAATATAAAATAATAAATTGGATAATTTTCTAAATTAACCTCTTAAAATTTTATTTAATATTAATTTTTAATATGTAAAAGTAGAATAGAACATATAGTTTTTCTACAGTGAAGTAGATGAATGATGTATGTCACCGTTTTATAATAAAGAATTCTATGTAGCTTGATATTCATATTGTGAGCTGGTGGAAAAATATTACCTAAACCAGACACCAAAGGAAAGAAAATAGTTTCTGCTGAAACTCCAATTTTCTGAGGTATTTAAACTCACCATAAGGCCTTGAGAGGTGACAATTACATTAGCATCCCCGTACAGGCCATTCAGGGTTTGATTCAATGATCCTTGTGTGTCCCTTCCAACCTCAAATATTCTGGGATTCTGTGCTGAAGGTTGTTACTTCACTTCATTAAGAATGGCATTGGTGTTTAGCACATGCTGTGTTGCACCATGATTAATTTCTTTATGCCAAGGCAGTTAAATGCCACCCTGACACCCGATCCCATCAGATCTCGGAAGCTAAGCAGACTCAGCCCAGGTTAGTACTTGGATGGGAGACCTCCTGGGAATACCAGGAGCTGTAGGTTCTAGTCCTGAGGATTTCACTGTCAAGGTCCAAGCTCACTCAGCCGTGGCAGATGAACCTTAGGAGCAAAGGGTGGGGCCAGTTTCACACATGCTGTGCCTCACCTAAAAAAATCCACTGCACAGGTTTGAAGGACACACCCACGTGGGTAGATGCCCTTCCCAAATCTTCGTTCACGAAGCCAAGCTATATGATACAATATGAAACATTTCTTTACGCCACTGGAGAACACTTTCACTATAGCCAAAGCGGAAGTCAACTTGAATGTAAAGGCACACATTAAGAAAAAACGATTTATTTTGGTTTTTTGTCTCTCACTCTTACTCTCTGCTTCAATGTTACTAGAATTATGCAGGGGAAAAAACCAGATTATAAAATATTCCTAAACATTTTTATTTTTCCTAAAATGATGATAAACTGTGATGTTACAGGGTATTTTCTACTGAAGCTTTGGCAAAATTCAAAAAGCCACTCTTGCTCAAAATTTCAAGCTCTTGAAAGTCATCCCCTACTAAACCTTTGAGTTGTGGAGAGACTCTTGTTCCTAGTTACAGACTTTTGTATTTGGCATGAGCACTAAATGATTTTCCATCCTTGATTTACATCTATGCTGACTTAAAATAGCACAGCAGGACACAACATAGCATAGACTAGATTAGAGTAGACTAGAATAGGAATTTCAGTTGGAAAGAACCTACAATGATCATCTAGTCCAACTACCTCACTGCTTAGTATTACTATCCTCTAATCCAGTGCTGTAGTCTTCTGTAACTGAAATACACACACTAAGCATTTCCTCTATATTAATTTGGAATCTTACTTTTTTATTTAAGTGTAGGAGGTATGTCATGAAGCCACCAAAGAACTCTAGACACACCTGGATGTAGGGTCAAAAAAACCCCTCTGTATGTAGTGCTGCATCAAAAAAGAATGTCCTTCTGTCACAGAACTGTCACTTCTCTATAAACAAAAAATGTCTAAGTAAGTTATTAAAGAGGAGGCTTAATACAAGTACCTAGAATAAAAGCAAATAATGTCCTTGATTCTGCAACTAATGAGAATATATAGGGCAAATGGCATAGTGGAGTAAGTGGAGATATAAAACACTGGCAAAAATATTTCAGATACAAGGAAAGATATTTCAGGTAATGCAAAATGGCTGAGTTATTGAACAGCTAAAATAGGCTCTAACATCACAATTGAGGTGGGTCATTGTGGCTCGATTTTGGTTTTGTTTTTTGTGGTTTTTTTGTTTTGTTTTGGTTTTTTGTTTGTTTGGTTTGTTTGGTTTTGTTTTTGAGAGGCTGCAGGCTATTTTGTAGTATATTAATTTATATTGACATTAGTCATGTTAGTTTGAATAAAAACATAAACCTGGGTTGACAAAAGGAAACTACTGGATTGCATCTTTCATGAAGGGTGTAAGACAAGTTTATGTTCATATTTTTACCTCATTTTAATTTTCCTTATTTTTTTTTTTATATTCTTCCTAGTCACATTAAAATTTTACTAGTAAAAGTGACATTAAAGCATTTAGCCACAAACCCCACTTCTTCAGACAACTGACATGAGTCATTCACATAAGTTCTCCCATACAGAGCCAGTATGTCTGCTGCTGCTGAGCAATTAGGTTATTCTTTCTGATCCATTCTCACTCACAACAACGGAATCCTACTAGAATTCAGTGAACATGCCCATTAAGCACAAGGCCTCTGGTGTCAGCTGGTTAGTTGCTATCACATTAATGAGTTAAAACTAAGCTACATTCTCAGTAATAGCCAAAGGGCATACAGTGCCAGCTGAAAGGTGGAGAAGTAAGTGATTGCACACAAGAGATGTAAAGCTCAACTTTGTCATTGCCTAATTCTAGGACACTGGGATATCTTCCAAGGGCTAAAATGACTTTTTGAATTAATCCACATAGTGGCCTCTCTGTTGTCTTTTCCTCTCCTTTGGCTGTGCCTACTAAGCTGTCCATTTCATGAAAATGTTTGAGAAGTCTTTAACCTGTTCTTATGTCCTAGAAAAACTTCCATGTACCAAGAAAACAGACATGATAGCTGTATACTTCTGTAAAGAGTAGAAGCCTTTTGTGGATCTTATCAGATAAATGTGTGGAATTGAATAATTTGAAAACATTACTGGATTGCATTTTTTACCTCTGCTGCACTTTTTTTTCTTAAACTAAAAACTTTATGAGAACTGCTGAGAGATGTATTCCTTAATTCATATTGCATACTTATACAAAATTCCACAGATTGGAAACACAAAAATATTTTTTTTCCTTAGGTAACTAAGATAATTTTTTTTCTTTTCCTGAGAAAATTGCTAAGAACTGCAATTGCTAAAAACATGCCTTAAACTCAGAAAAAACCCAGAAGAATACTAGACATCCTCACATGCATGGAGTTCAGCAGACCTTGATTGTATGTATCATACATTGTACACAAAGATGACATTTTACGTAAGACACAAATGTCAGGAATAGATGTATTTTTAGAAATATTTAGTAAGTGAAAACATATTTTCCTGAAGAGTAGTTGTGATGTGAAAATGGGACACTTAATGTTACAGTGTGATGTATTAAAGAAATAAGATAGAAAAGAAAATACATGCTAAAAGTATATCGGGCTCTGGTCATTAGATATGAGAAAAAGTGCATATCAAACATGATCCTTAAAACATAGGCTGTAAGCTTTCTATAAAAATATAGATACTTAGAGTCAGTGATTTTGTGGTATAATATACAGTTGTCTTTCCAGCTTTTGTATTTGCAGTATATTTGAATGACTTAAGAAGGAAGAAGAGATACACATCTACATAGTTGTTAGTCAAAATGTCTTGAAGAATACAGAAACACACTGAAAATTATCAAATTGTGCCTGTATTGAGGAGACACTAAAAGAGAATAAGTAGCTAAATAAGTTGTATTTACCGAAGGTAAATTTGTTGATCACAGTAATTATGAAAAAAAGGAGTATATGAGTCCTGTGTACTAAAGAGCATCTAGAACTATTCATATATGCAGCATATAACTATTAAAACAATGCCACATTTCATCAGAGGGATGATGGCTAAATAGATACCCTGCTTATTATTCTGTTATTCTGAACAGTTCAGAATTTTTGAGTGTTTAAAAAATGCATCTGTGTGACAACTTATTTTCTCCTTTGCTCCTGCAATTGCACTTTTCTGATACTGATGAGGCTCCACAGCTAAACAAGATGATGGTGGTGTATGCTAGAGCTGTACTATTGTAGTAAAAAAAGGAAGCATTAGTAAATATTTCCATCAAATACTAAAGTCTGAAAGTAAGCATATTTGATGATTCAATGCATAACAGAAAAAAAACCCCAACAAACTAGAAAAAGGAATGTTTCTTGTATTTGACAGTTGCATTAATTGTTTCAAATTTCTTGCTTACCACTATGGTCATAATGATTCTTTCTGGGTTTGATACTGGGGAGAAAGAAAAAAAAAAGGGGATGCAAAACTAAACACTTTCAGCATGAACTTGGTATGGAATGTTGTACATGTATGGAATGTGAAAATTGCACAACCTCTGAAAATCCCTAGCCACACAGAGAGCATAATGCAGTGCCAGAATAATTTTACTCATGCAAGAAGAGAGAGAGGAGTTTAAAGCATCTGAATGAATAGTGGTATTACTGTTAGTTTTTACTGACAACAGAAACTAATTGCTCTATACAGATTCACCCTTACAGACTTAATCATATGAACTACATGCACGGAAGTAGGGTATTTCTTAACATAACTTAGCATGAGCTGTGTATAACAAGTGAATGCTTATCAATTGAAAACTAATAAATAGCTCCAGTCAAAACCACTATTCATATAGTAGCAATTAAGCTCACCTTAGGAATAATAACCAAGCAGAAAACAAGCCCAAATTTTAATTAAGCACTCGAATAAAGTGTAGCCTAAAGGTGCAGTTCTCAAAATACTGTCCAAATTCTCTTCCCATTACATGTAATGAAAGTTTACCACTGTCTCCAGTGAACATATAATTAAGTCATTATCACTTTGGGGAGATTCACCTCTAAATGACTACCATTTCTTTTAGTAATAGATATCATTGCAGTTCAAAGAATAAATATATTTAATACATGATTTTAATTCTGTTTGCATTAAATGATAACATCCTGCATTGTATAACTCCCAAAGTAGAGTGAGTATTCATATGACAAACATTATTCAACAACATAAGATATAATAAAGGTATATTATTTATTTAGTAATTACCTCTGATAAAATTTTATACAAAAGCACCCACAAAGGAAAATGGAAAGAACACTTTTCAAAGACCAGTTTGTGGGTTTGCTATTAATATATGCTGAGAATATTTCTTGTGGGACAGCTGCCACTCTGACATGTAAAAAAGCAACAAGATTTTTTTTTGGTTTTATCAGCTATCTGCTGGAATTTGTTACAAAAGACAAATTCTCCCTGAGAAAGACCATTATTATTATTTGTTAATCTGAGAAGAGTTGCCTGTCTACTCACCTACTTTCACAGAAAAACAGCAAATAGCACTTAGAAAAGGTACACATGAGGGATGGATTCTGTTTCAGGTATCAAAAATAAGGCATTACTTGATATTGGATATTCAGTTAAGATGAAAGATGTTACAAAAATGTAAGCTATTTGTTAACATAATTTATTTGAATTATTTTGTCCAGTGATATGTGTATCATAACCCTCTAATAGAAATTATCTGAAAAATTAGAAGCTATGAGCTGAGAATTTATCTTCAAGAAATTCATCAAGAGAATAAAATCTGACATAATACTAAAACATAGTGTTTGCATAGCTATAGTATAAATTAATTGATTCATAATTGATAAGCATCCATCCTATCCCTGACTATTTTCCAAAACCCAAGTAATATAACCTGTTTGAATTTAGAGAGATAATAATAATGATGACAGATTAACTGATCAATATAATCTCTTTTAATAACTGTTCAGGCTCCAGTAAAACCTTTATACTCTCTAAACAACTACCATTAGTAATTATGAGTTCCATTTATTATGCTAAATTGAAGAAATTTCAATCCCTAAACTGAAAAAAGTAACACATTAGTAAAAAGAAGAATTTGCCCTTCTAAATCCTACCAATATGTGCATAAAAATTAAAAACCAGTAGTGTTTTCATGATGTATCTGAAGCTGACTGTTACTTTTCCAATTCCCAAAATCAACTTAAATTACTCAGAAGTCCTAATTTTCTTAAGAGTTGCTAAGCCCCCAAGCTGTCTGTACCATCATGCTTTTAGATTTCTGTGGACTGGAAATTGAGGTTTATTATTTTTATTACAGGGAGAAAACAATTAATGCCTAGAATAGACTTCAATGTGTACCCACAGTGAGGTACACCAAGCACTTCTACAATCATTAAGAAGATAATTTACAGTTAAAATCCTAGATTCATATATATATGAAAATTAATAAGCTTATCATAGCTATGACTGCTTATGAATGAGTGGGAAATTTTTTTTTGTTTTTTCTTTTTTTTTAAATTATTTAACTGCTTTTTGAGGCAATTATTAAAAAGTCATAGCCTTTGCAGAGTGTAAACTACCTGAATGGGTGTATAAAAGCTCTACTTGTAACAGGAAAAAAGGACCTTCTTTTTATCCACCTCTAAAAAAGTCCCCAAATAGTAACATAAGAAAAAAAAAAAAGAAAAGAAAAAAGAAAACAAACCCAAACCCACAAAAAACACCCTAAACCAAACAAAACCAAACCCTACCTCCTCTACTTCCAGCACTCATATTCTATATACTAAGAAATTGGGCTTTCTCTTCCCAAAACAATTCATATTCATGAGCTCATTCTTTCCTTTGAACCTATTACTATTGGGCCAGATGGATAATGGTACTAGGTTAGTGTGGCAAGGTTTTGGTAGCTGCAGAGGCAGCTACCAAGACTCTTTTCTGTGAGAAGCTGCCAGAAGTTTCTCCTATGTCTGAAGTGGCCAATGCCAGCTAACTCCAGGATGGACTCACTTCTGGCCAAGGCCAAGGCCATCAGTGATGCTGGTAGCACCTCTGGGATAACAGATTTAAGAAGGGAGAGAAAAAACCTGTGCAATTGCTGTGAGAGTGAGCATATCTAAGAAACTTCTCTGAAAACACTAAGGCCAGTGAAGAAGGAAGAGGAGGAGGTACTCAAGGTGCCAGACCAGAGATTGCCCAGCAGCCTGTGGTGAAGACCATGGTGGCCCACAGTGGAGAAGATATCCACCTGCATTCTGTGGAAGACCCCACAACAAAGCAGGTGGATTCACAAAGGAGGCTGTGACCCTGTGGGAAGTCCATGCTGGAGCAAGTTTCAGACTGGACCTGCGGTCACAGGGAGAGAGTAGCCCATGGTGGAGCATATTTTCTGGCAAGACTTGTGACACCAAGGTAGACCCTTGATGAAGCAACATGTTCCTGAAGGACTGCACCCTGTAGAAGGGATGCTGGCTGGATCAGTTTCTGAGGAACTGCAGCTTATCAAAAGGACTCATACTGGAGAAGTCCATGTAGGACTGTGTTCGGTGGGGGAGTCATCATGCTGGATCTGGGGAAAAGCATGAGAAGTCTTCTCCCTTAGGAGGAAGGAGCAACGGAGACAACATATGATCAACTGACCATACTCCCACCTCAGTGGTAGAGAAAATCAGGAGTGAAGTTGAGCCCAGCAAGAAGGGCAGGGTGAGGGGAAGATGTTTTAAGATTTGGGGTTTATTTTGCACTATCCTACTCTGATTTGATCAGTTATAAATTAAATCACTTTCCCAAGGTGAATCTGTTTTGCCCATGACAGTAATTTGTGAGTGATCTCTCCTTGTCTTTATCTTGTCCCATGAGTATTCTGTTGTATTTCCTTTCCCCTGTCCAGCTAAGTAGGGCAGTGACTGGGAGGACCTCAGGCCTGAGCCCTGGCCTTCCTTTAAGCTTATGCCTGGGTCTTCAGTTGATGCCTGAGGTATTTTACCTGTACATGCCTCTAGCTCTGTCTTAGCTCTGCACACACCTGGCCATGGACCTTGTTGATCTGAGCCTTGACCTGTGGACTAACTTTCTGGCCTGGGTTCAGTCTTACTCCATGGCTATAGATATGCCTGGCAGTTGCTGGGCTGTTTCTGGTGTCAGTTACCACTACTGGAATTGACTCTGAGCTGTGGATTGAGTTCATGAGTTGACCCAAACCTGCATTCTCACTGCATGTATGTGTGGGCATCTTGACTCCAGGCTGACCCCAACTGCCACTCCTGGATCTGCCCAGCTTGCCTTGCCCAGGTACAATGGAACAGGGTCCTTGTGGTTTGTCTCCTGCCCCTTTGGCTTTGCTCCTCTGCCCAGCTCCTCATCTGCTTTCTTACACAGAAGCACTGCCAGTAGCTAGAGAGGAGTGGTTATTCCTTTCAATTCACTGCTTAGACGATCATATTTTGAACATAGCTACTGGATCACCAAAAACACGGCAGTAAAAGACTGAGCATACAAAGGAGTTTCTTTGCTTCCGCATCCCTAAATTGTTATTCTGTACTCTGATACATTTTAGGTGTTTCTGCTTATAACAAACACCCCTTATGAAAACATAAACTTGCCAGATAAATAATGAGGCCGCTTTCTTGTTTTTCATAACATGACACCCACAGTGTGGGCTGCATGCATTTCAACTATTGCTTGTGGAAGCATACTGTGATATGACATGATATATGCCAGAATAATGTTGAGGGATTGCTGTGAGCAAAGAAAACTTTATCCATCCTTAAGATGTGGCAGATCTACAGGGAAAAGATTGTGAAGCCAACTATATTTTCAGTTCATTTCCTTGAAAGAAGTTATTTCATTTGATTCAGATGGAACCTCTGGATCCAAGCAGAACCTAGACAGTTTAGATACATCTGGAGGAAAATAGGGAATTAGCCAAACTATTAATGTGGAAAAAGTACTGAAACACTGTTTTTAAATGTTAACAGAATGTAACCAGTAGAAATTAAACTTTGGAAAACAAAGTGCCACTTATATTTTGAGCTAGGTGGCAGATGAATGAATGACAGGTCCACATCTTCAGTACACAGTGAGGTATGAGATGGATAACTTAAAACGATACATGGTAACACATGACAACTTTTTTATTTTATAACAGTTGGATTTATGTAGTAGGATGTAAAAAAAATTTGTATCTTGCTGGCCTTACTTTCTTTGCACTCATTTCTTATCCTTTGTATTAACTACAAGATTAAGGATTTTTTCCATTTTGCCTAAATATCTTTGCCTACTTCCTATCCTCACACTATATGTCCAAACCACCCCAAATTTATGTAGCAATTTACCAATATTTCTTATAGAATCATACTTGTCAAATTTAACAGGGACAATCTTTTCACTCGAACATGGTTAAAAGAAAAGATTCAAAAGCTGACATATGACAAGGTTTGTTCTAAGTATTAAGCAGCATCTTGACAATAACTATAATTAAAGTTGCCACAGCTTTGAACTGATTAAACACTGAACAATATAGCTGCCACTCTTTGACTACCTTAGGCCGGTGAAACATCAGATGATATGTAATATCTTTTGACAGCCAAGTTAATTATAACATAGTTGAATGCATTTCTTTACAGAGAAAATATTTAAAGAAATTAATGGGAGAGTAACTGCAATGAAAGCTGTCAGAGTAATTCTAAATATTGCTAACAAGTATACATGATATCTCTGAATTATGTGAACTTTTTTGTATTTTATTATGTATTTTTAACATTTTGTTTCTGACTATATAAAAACTTTACATCTTTTGTATGAACATTTAAACATACTGAACTTTGCAGTGTCAAAACTCATACTATTTCCTGAAAGATTCATGGGAGATGAAAGCTGAGATAGGTATTTGGGGGCCTTGGATATTAAGAGATTTGAATGTTCAGTTCCCACTAATTAGGTGGCACAGAGCATCATAACAAATGTGTTTGTTTCAGCCCTCTATATCAAGATGCTGACATTAGTGTTCCAAACCTATTTTTAACACTGATGTATGAACAGCTGCATGGATGAGGTATGTACAAAGTAATTATATGCAACTAGCACTAATGACTATCATTGTAATGTATGTGACACTTTTGCTGAAACACTAAAAACTTAGGAAACATACATCATACCTAAGTATGGCCAACAAAGATTTTTAATTCATGCTGATGAGCGACAGATTAGAAGGCTCTCCACCTTGTCACTGAGTCTATAAGAGATAAATAGTAGCAGTAGTTTGTGAAATATAAAATATCTTCCATGCAGCTCTAATAAACAAGAGCTTTGCCTACAGCTTCAAATGTATTTAATGTAAAGTCCCCTGTAGCACAGTCTCAGTCACTTTGTCTCTCAAATTATTATTACAGGTAACTTTAGTGAGGTATGCCTAATTTTTATTTAAATGCTTTAATCTCTATCTGTGTACCTGATTGAATATTTAAACTGTCTCACACTGGGAATGAAAAATATTGCAACAAATGTTTCTATTAAGTTTCTTGAAAGCCAAGAAAATATTTTAGAGGTGATTTATAACTTGTACTCAACATTCTGACACAATTAATTCAAATCTTTCCTGAAATCATATTTTTGTGCATAATCAGACCAAAAAATTCTACTTCGTATTTGGAATAGGTGAGCCTTTTGACGTAATTGCCCCGTTTTTTTTTTTTTTTTTTTTTTTTTTACTTTCTTTGTACAGGTATAAATTGCAATCCACAGAGACAGTCAGTGGAGGTTCAAGATTTTCCTAGACAATGTTCATTTGCTTTGTAAAGAGTTGTTACGTATTTTTTAAATAATCTTTACATTTTGTAGCTCTAAGCTTGTTGAGTTCTAAGCTTTAGAACTGGTAAAAGTAGTTATTTTTCTCTTTTCCTTCTTGGACATACGAATTGTAGAAAAACAAATTTTTTTTCTTTATGAGAAATTATATGCAATGAAAAGACTTAGAGGAATGTTTCCTAAACTGTACATATTTGGCTATAGGACTGCATGACATGTGATGATCACAATTCCACAGAGCTCTTTGACTTTTATAGGATCTTTAGTTCAAAGATGAAGTGAACTCTATGGAGTTGTTTGGATGGCATGTAAAATTTTTATATGACTGATGCTTTAAAAATATGGAAATTGCTATTAGCCTTATATGATGAGATGACTGACTTAGTTGATTAGGGGAAAGCAATGGACTGTTTACCTTGCTTTTAGTAAGGTTTTTGATACTGTCTCTCATAAGATCATCACAGAAAGGCTTATAAATGCATGGGCTGGATAAGTAAATACTGAGGTAAACTCAAAACTAGATGGACAGATGGATTCAAAATTTTGTGATCAGTGGCATGAAATCCAGGTATAATTGGAGTCCAGTCACTAGTGATGTACCCAAGGGGTTCACAAAGGGTCTGGTGCTGTTTAACATCCTCATCAATGACCAGGAAGTTTGCTGATCATACAAAACTGAGAGGAGTGTCTGACACAACTTGTCATTTTTATATTTGTTACAATAAAATGTGATAAAAAAATTGCTGTCTGCCTTGTGAAGAGCTGATTAAGAGTTGAAATAGTTAACATTTGAGATAATGATCACAGTCATATGATGTCATTGACTTTATATGTTATACAGATACCAATTATACCAATGTCTTAAAACTACATAACAGCTTTAACCTCTATGTGTCTCCTCCTATTGATTCTGTTTCAGTGTCATTGTGAGAGTAAGGCATACAGTTCTATAAATGTTCTTCCAATTCCTCTTTCCTCACACCCTTGTTTTCATAGAAGTTGAAATCAGAATGGATGGGGGTGCAGAGTCTCCCTGGAGCTTGTGTATTATATTCAGTCAACATCTAGTCTTGGAATATAACATCGAGAAAAGGTATTTCAGTATCCAAACTGTTAGTTGTGATCCCTCCCTTTTGTAATTAATTCCATCTAGATATTTTAGTTTAAGTTCAAATGCTTCAGAAATGCAGAAGCACATAGGTACTCCAAGACATTTAATATACTGGAAATGTAGTCTCAGAAACATAGGAAGTTGAGTGTGGAAAGACACTCAGCTGATCACAACAGCTAGAACAAACACTGTGTAATATAGGAAACTCAATATCCAGAAGGCTTCTGACTGTTTGACATGGAGTTAAATTCCTTCTTAACTCATCCTTTGCAGAGCAACCCAAACAATGGTCTCAGGTACAGACTATTGAATATATGTTTCTTGCATCTCTCCCAGGTTCTTATTATGAGACCTCTAAATTTCACATTTTATAAAGATATTCATATCCATTTATTACAACAGACTGAAGAATTATTGCACTATCACTACCATAGGTAGCTATGGCTTGCACAGAGGAACCGTGCCACACCTTGCTGGCCAGCAGAACTAAATGGTTACTGCTGGTTACCAGTTTCCCACTTACCTACCGCATCTAAATAGAAATTAATAGAGTTCTATAAAATTATCCAGCAGATTTTATTAACACATAACTGAGGAGTTATGTTTCATTGAAGACTAGAAATTGGTTGCAAAATCCTAAGTGGATATTTTTAAGGAAGACACCTCAACTAAGGTCAACCGAATGGTGCAGTCTGACTGAAAGCAAGAAGAGAGACCAAACATTTGCGAAACAAAACTTTACTGCTCTCTCTTAGTAGGCTAATATTGTGTGTCTGCCTTTAATAAAGATGACATTCTGAAACCTCATTGGAAAATACAACAATACATAATGATGTCCAATATAAGAAATAGAATTTCTGTTGGGATAGTCTGTGAATCAAAGTTATGCTTTCCATACATGAGTTCCTGTAAATTTGCAGTAGCTGGCAATTGTAGTAAAAGACATTTGCTTCTGTTATCTAATGGTTACAGCAGAAGCCACAAAAAATGACAGAATAATTAATAATCTCAATGTGATATCCAGGATCTGTCACTTTAGGAATGAACCCTGAAGTTAGTAATGTTGCTGTGTATTCCATTGCATTTTGGTTACTTTTGGCAAGAGGAAACCATCTGCTAGTGTAGAAGAAAATGTAGAATCACATAATAGAATTTTTGTTTACTTTCAAATATATTCATCATTAATTTTATGGCATTACCTGTAACATTTTCACCATGTATTTCTTCCAAATCTAAATTAAATTAATTTTCACATTGAAATTATTAAATGTTATTTAACAAAAGCCAAATGTTGTCCTATTGCCAAGTTTTAGGAAATTAAAATGCTCTTCTGCTATAACAAATAAATTAGTTATACAGCTTTTACATTTTCATTTAAAATGTAAAGAAACAGTATGTGGGTTAAAAAAAAAATTCTCCCATGAGAAAAATTTCTTCCAAATTTTGTGAAAGAAAAGGTTAGTTCCTTACCTCTATTTATTAGTATTTACTTAAAAAAAAAAAAAAGAAAGAAAGAAAAACTGCAGAAGCTCCTCCAAAAGCAATATTTACATACTGAGCTTCCAAAACTACTTCCTCAGGCAGTGAAACAAGCCTGTGAGTTAAACTAAAATGTTCCTTTGTTTTCACAGAGAAAAAGGATATTGAAAGATATTCAGATTCAATGTTGTATGAATTTGCATTGGTTTAGACTCTAAAATTGATAAATTTTGTTAGCTGTGCTAGATAGTGTTTCTTGATATGGTTTTGCACACACATCTTGTTATTATACAGCAAAATATGACATCGAAAAGAGGACTAATCATAAAAAATAATCTAAAGATAGAAAGTGAGAGGGATTTTGTCTTTAACAGTTGCAGAAAGAGGATCAGAATTTCTGGCAGTGTACAGCACTTTTCTAGATTAATTTTTTCCCTGCAATAGCTTTTATAACACGACCATTACAGAAACTATTTTCTTCATTACTAGTCTAATGGTGGTGTTATCAAGATTTTTTTCCCCCTTTTTTTCAAATTGCAATGGAAATCAAAATGAATAATTCAAATACAGATAACGAAATACATAGGGGGTTTTGTGGGGTATTTTTGCTGGTTTGTTTTGGTCTTTTGTTTGTTTTGTTTTTTGTTTGGTTTGGGTTTTTTGTTTGTTTTTAATTTTGTACTGAAAAATTAAGAACCCTGGACATTTATTTGCTGTTAAATATATTTGAGTCACCATTTCAGGGAGATCTGTACTCAAATATCTCTCTTTTCAGATGCAAAAGGTCCAGGTCCAATAAAACTGTACCTCAAATAAGTAGAAAAAAGTATTGCCTGTCATTAAGGTAAGTGCCATTAAAATATAAATTTGGAAATAAATTGTGAATAAGGTTTATTCCTCAAAATTTCTGCTAAATTATCAGAAAATAAATAACTGTAGGAAATAGATTATTTAAATACAATTTTGATAAAAATGAGTCTAACAATATTCTATAATAGTTTTCTATAGCTGCTGAGAAAAGAAACATTAGTAAATAAGAAAGTTACATAAATGGAACAAGTCCAGAATTATATCTGCAGATTTAAACTAGCAACTGAAAATTACAACTACCAAGGTTTGCCTTTGGGGCATTTTACAGTAGGATACCAGTCTATTGATTAACATGTCCCTCACTGCCACTTATGTGGATATATACATAGGCTTTTCTCTTTCCTACATTCAAACTGATTATGGAGTTAGTTTCAACTATTCATCATTTCAGTTTTAAGATTTCTGGAGTTTGGCAGAAAATGATAATTTCATACAAATTATTCCTTCTCAGAGGAAAGATATAAAATACAGTATATTTATAGATGCATTCTCATGCTTATTTTGTAGCATTCAATCATACTTAGAAAAATGAAGAAAAAACAACTTCTGTTGGTTTAAAGGTAAACCGGCAGGAGAAACAAACCCACCACAAGAGAGATTATAAGTCAGAGTTACAATTTAGTAACAATATTACAGTAAATGCAATAGCACAAAGATAATGTTTTAACCCACAAAACCCAGAAGTGTAACCCAGCACCCTGGAGCACAAACACAACGGTGTTTGTTAGCCCCTGTGCTGAGCCCCACGTGGTTCCCCTGGGTCCAAAGTAAAGGAGGTGAAAAACCTGTTGGTACAGATGACAGTCGCAGCCTGGTCGAGAGTGGTGGTCTCCTCCTGTTGAGGTTATGGTCCTCCTCTGTATCCAATGAGTGATCCCCCCAGGTCCCCAAACCCCCAAGATTATATCCCCTCAGGCCCAGGTGGGACGCCCTCCATACCTTCCCCAGGGCAGGGAATTACACAATGGGTGATCTCACTCTGTGAGTCATAGGGTATTTTGGGATCATTGCTGCCCATTAGCAGACATGACACCTCAGGCTGGGTGTGGAGGTGCTAACGACTTCCTGGAAGGGAGTTATCACAGCTCTTATCTCACAGGTGTCTTTCACACCCAGTTTACATCCTGAGGGGTCGGGTGTGCCCTGGGCAGCTACTACAAATGGTCCATTGGTAACAGTTCTTGGGAAATGTCATAGAGGGTTTAGAATGCACGGCTTTGGTCATACCCATACAGTGATAAACTGGTTCCAGCTTGCTGAACTAGGGCAAATAGCATTGCTCTCCTGCATGATCTTGAGATGAGGACCACCTATGATAACATTAAGTGTTCAAAGTAGCCCGAGAAAGATGTCAAAGAAACTTTAGAGCTTCATTTGTTGAAAGAAGTTGCAATTATTGCAGATATTCAGAGGAATAATAACTGCTTTTGCCATTCTCATTTCATTTCATGCCTTTCTTCTCCCAAACATATGAGCGGGTACTTCAGCAACAATTTCTGGGATAAAAGAAAGTGGAAGAAACTAGTGTGCTGTATGTGGGAGTAACCCATCATGGTAATGTGTCATATGTTTGCCCTACAACAATTTTCTTTTGTAAGATTGGTAGCCTCCTTTACTCACAGGTACTGTATTTCATTCAGTATTACACAATAATTCAGTTTTTTCATTATTTTATGTAGTTGCTCTCTTTCAATGCAAATTAAACCTTGAGTGATTTTGGGATATTTGAATTTCTTTACTGTCCTGGCTAGTAATAACACCAGAAGAGGTCAGCTTCATTAACAAGAGGGTAATTCAGTTTATCATGACATTAATGCATTCAACAAAACATTGCTCCTGTGCAGCCATATTGCTATGGGCTCTGATTGTCAGGTCCTATAAATTAAATAAGATTGGGTTGTCAGTAGCTGGATTCAAGAATTCAGAGAAAAAAAAAGTAAAAATAAATAAATAAATAAGTGACAGAAGATTTTTTTTTTGTTCTTTTGGAACCTTATATTCCTAAAATTACAATTTTTCAGGCTCTTTTTTTAATTGCATTCTACCTTCTTTCTGATAAAAACCCCAATCCTACATTAATTCTTTTGGTTTAATAAAAATAGTTTAAAAATTGTATTGGTGCTTATTCTAATAATTTCCTTTTATACAACAGAAGACATTTGAAAATAATGTTTGAATAATTAAAATTTTCCTGTAAGTTGGAAGAATTTCTGGCATAGAAGAATGTACCATTTTGAAGTAAAATGATGTTTAAAGTTATAATCTAGGAAAACAGCTAGATTAAATACCTTTAGAAGGAGGCTAAACTAGATTTTCTGTTCCTTTTTGTCTACACTCTATATTTAACACCTTTTCAAGAAACAAAACCAGATAGTTATAAGCAAGATGAAATAAACTGACTATATACAAAGGATCTAGCTCCATTTCCTTAATTTTGAAGCACAGTTAACACTCCTTCAAGGCAGCAGCTGAAAAGTACACATCTTGTACTGGTGGAATAAACAGGTGGCCAATATGTGCCAGCTGGAGTGAAGGAGCTGAAGAAATTAGTTCATAAACCCATTCATGCCTTTTAATATCCTATCTGGGCATATTAACTATTATTTTGAGGAACTTCATCGCATGTACAATATTAACACAAGACATGAAAGCATAAAGGATTGCTTCTGCAGTATGGTAGCTTTTCCTGATGTTTAGGGTAGTAGTAGGTAAAATTTCAGTTGCATCTTCAAGTTAATAAAGAAGCATATTTGCTAGTAAAAACCCCCAACATTTGACTTTTTGTTTTCTTTATATGAAAACTGCTCCCAGCATTGTGCATATGCAATAGTAATCTTCCAAATGTTTTAGCTATTTTTTCAGGGAATTAAGAGGACTATCTATCTATCTATCTATCTATCTATCTATCTATCTATCTATCTATCTATCTATCTATCTGATCTATTTATCTGAATAAACAATTTAGAATGTTCTCACACTATGATACTGTTTGGTTTATAAAATTCTATTTGTTTTGTATGAATTGCATGGAGAAAATAGATTTTTTTTCCATTTTCCTTGTATATTTGTTAATCCATTTCAAAAAGTATTATGCTAATTGTAACAGTGTGCTTTGCATTTAACATCTGAATTGCTCGTTTTCAAGGGGTTTTTTTATTATTGTAATCTGTTAATTACTTGTTTAATGGAGTGTGTAATTACCTACTTTAAGTTAGAAAACTGCTTCCATTTCAAAGCAAAAAGCCCTTTCTAGAAATCAAAGTATGTAAATGCGTTCCTTGAAGATACAGTATATAACTCTTTTGCTTCAATAGTTTTTTAATTTGTGACTGAAAAGAAATTGTTGCCTATCCTCTCTGTAGTAATCATTGACACTGTGTTCTAGGAAACTGAGTCCAAATATAAGAAACATTTCTTTTCTTTGTGAATATAGGGAGAAGGATTTTTTTTTTAACTAAAAATGAGCAAGAAATAATTTTCTAATCCTGAAATATTTCTTTGGTGATATAAAAAGAGAGAAAAAGACCAGATTGTCATTTTTTGTGCACTAAATTAAAATAAAAAACAAACACACCCCACCCCCAAAAAAACCAAAACCAAAACCAAAACTCAGCAAAAAGCAAACAAGTCTGAATTTTGGCTTTTAAATTTTTAAAAGTTAAAAGTAGTTTTTTAAAAAACCTAGAATGGTAATGTAACCATCTTGTTACAGTTAGTACTTGCTTGAGTATCACTTGGGTTTGGATAAGCCAATCATCTGTCAAAGGCACTTTTGTTTTTTAATACTTTTTTTGATTCCTAAAGCTACTGAATTCTTTGAGTGCTGAGCAAGAAGTCACTAAATTGATGGGACAAAATTGGCATTCCTTCCATCCACTTCTCTTGTAGGGTTATGCACATACTGTCAACCTTAGTTTATCTAAAATTGCTGATGAAAAAAACCCCTGTGAATTACGGATAGTAATTTCACCATCTCAGTGTTTAGCAGTTTGATCACTTGAAAAATGCATTGGAGAATTGGCAGACACAATGTGAAGATGCTGAAATTTACATTTCACTGTAGGATGCTGAAATAACTTCCACTATATGGGGTTATCTGTGGTGATTTTTAATCTATCTTTTCCATTTAAATGATTTCTTTTTCCATTCCTTAATAAAGAATTATTTGAAATTAACTACTACAGGTAACAAAATCTTACAGCCTCACTAGATAAAAATTCAGAAAGTTAGCAGATTAGATTGCTTCTCAAATAACTGCATCTAACATAAATTTTAAAAGACTAATGGGGTCCATGTCTCCCTTCTTCCATGAAATAATATGATGACTATGTCATGAAGTATTTCTCCCTGTTATTGGACATTCTATTTAAAATACAAGAGTCCAGTTTGATAGAGCAATTATTCTCTTCTATTGACTAGAACTCTTGGAAGGTAGGAGAAATTCAAGCCACATCTCAAAACTTCTTAAAAGATATTAATGATGTTTATACTGTGATTACTGAATTACTTATTAATTTCTTAAGAATCTTTACTTCTGGTGGAAAAAAAAAATCTGCAGTGGAAAATGACATAGGAGACACTCCTTTTCAAATTGTATTCATTAATTTAGGTAGCTCCCTGCTGAAGATTCAATTTTTTGGGGTTTGTATCTTGTCCTTACATGCTTAACTTTCCACCTATATGGAGATAATTTAAATCTATGGCCTCTGAGGCCTCTTAGAACAGCTAGATTTTCCTTAAAGAGTGTATGCACTCCAGATTAAAATTCAATTTTGCACGGAGATTAACATTTGTGCATGAGTCTAAAGGGGCCAAGTATTCCCAGATGAGAAAATCATCCCTGCATGTTTTAGTTCAACTTCAGTGTTATGTCTACAATGATCTGAAAACTAGGTAATGCTCACCATTTCTGGATTTAAGTTCCTTGCTGGTTTTTGCCTCAGCTTTGGCTCAAATGGTACATGTAAGTTACTTGCTCTTAAAAATATTAAGAAAAATAATTAATAAAATCCAGTATATGAAAATCTGGGGGGTTTAATCACTTTGGTATCTGTTATAGACAGCCTCATAAAAGCAAAACTATCTCAATAAGGATGATTGGCCAAGTTTTTGTGGTAAACAGTTTAGTTCAGGAAGTCTCCTCAAACATTTGATACTTAAAAGTGAGGAAAATATATTATTACACGAAATAGAACTAACTTCTCTAAAAATAAGTACTAAGAGTACAGTGATTTTATATTTTAGTGTGATTATATATATTGCTGCTAATATTTTTTCAGTCTTTTTTCTATGACCTTACCATGAACACAGATAAAATATTTTAGTGCCTTTTTGTCTTTCTGGCCTTATGAAGTAATATTACATATTACTGTAGTTATTATTTTCTTGCTGTGGTTATTAACATTTGGGGATTTCTTATTTAAGTGAAAATCAGACCTTTGTAAATATTTATAACCTTTTCCCTTTTCTTTTTTTTTTTTTGTTTGTTTTGTTTTGTTGTTTTGTTTTGTTGGGTTTTTTTTTGGTAGGCTGTTCAGTTCTTGTGTTCCCATGTTTCACAGGTAGGCTGTTCAGTTCTTGTGTTCCCATGTTTCACA
>JAWWLZ010000139.1:52929486-52955894 GCA_035041345.1 Poliocrania exsul | reverse complement strand
GGTAGGCTGTTCAGTTCTTGTGTTCCCATGTTTCACAGGTAGGCTGTTCAGTTCTTGTGTTCCCATGTTTCACATTTTGCGTAAGGCACTTAATTTTCCTGTTTCCTTCCTGTGAAAACTATTATATTTAATCCTCGGTGTTATGTTTCTTTCCAATGAAAGAAGGTTTGAGAAACAAAGTTCAGACTCTAGTACAAAAGGATGTTTTCTGAATTTGCGCAAAATCATAAAAAAGAATGCAGAGTTTGAAAGATTAAAAAGGACTAAGTGCATTCCCTTTGGTTTGAGGGCACCAATATTAAGGGGTTGAGATTTTTTTTATTTACTAAAGAATCTTATAAAAATGCAATTGAATGAAACTACCAGATTAATGAACTAGACTTTCACACTAAAGCCCTATATTCAAATCCTGTTAAATTTACAAATGAGTGAGTTTGGTGGTCTCTGTCTCATTCTCTGTGAATGTCTGCCTGTGTCACTAAGCTGTTCACATGGTTTAGCATGACTGGCAGCTCTGTCCAGAAGGGACTCAAGAGTATGACAGCTTGAGCAGTGCAGATCAGGCTGAAGGTGCATTAAAGGTGTATGGAACTCACATGTGATTTAGCATTACTTTGCTGTGCTGCTTTAAAACAAAAACATGGAAATCTACCAGAAGATACCTTTTGCTATAGGTGACTATACAAATTGTTTTTTTCAAAGGCAAATTCTCTAGAAGTAATATCTAGAGCAAAGGTTAATGCAAAAATTTTAACTAAACTCCCAATCCATTTCTGGATATTTTATAAATTCCTAGATCTGCTTGAAGGAATTTGTCTGTTTGTATAATTTTGTTTTCAACCACTCAAAATAGTCTCCTGTTCTGACACTGAGTTGCAGTAGCAATCATTTGAAATTATTCTTAAAAATTCTAACATGTTCCAAATTTAAAAAAACTGAAAGAGAGGAAAAATCAACCAAAAGCATAGTTCTTTCTAGAAGTTATTATCTAGATATTTAGTACTTGTCAAAAGTAAATAAACATGCACAGAATTGTCAAGTGAAGAACCTATATTTTCCTTTCTGCATTCTATTTTCCAAAGCAAGAAAGCAAAGAGATCTTTGGGGATTTCACTCTTTTTTTTGCCCTTCACAAAGATGGATGTTACCCTATATAACTAGCCAAGCAACTTGGCAAAAGCAGTATAACAATAAAGCTATATTTAAACAGCTCTAGTTTCAAGTACAGATACCAAAACAATTTTCACTTCAGACTTCATCCTCGCTGCAAGTGATAGTTTTATGACCCAAATGGTAATTTTAAAGTCTCTTTTACTTCATAACAAGGAAATTTTGCTGGTTGTTTATACTCTACCATCCATATAAAACTTGTTGTCTGGTGCTGATAAAGCTTGAGTGATCTGTATTACAGACCTGTTGATAAAAGTGTCATTCTTTACTTTACAAACATAATTTTGTTATTTTAAATAATGCTTGCAACTGGTTGTATGTGTCAATTAAATAACAGGATATGAAAGACTATTATTTTCAAAGTCTCATGGACCTAGGGAGGCATATAGGCACCGGTTTTACAAAAGCACTTAACTGAATTAAGAGCTTAACTCCTGCTGACCTTCAAATACCACACATATTTATGATGCATGAGATTCTAATACTGTGTAGCTCAGAGATCACACATGTTTGTTTTAAAATAAGGAACATTCTTCAGGACTGCTTTTCTGAATCGGAATTATACATTACTATATCTACAGCCACTTTTAGACAGAGAGAACAATGAATTTTTTGAAATTCTATCCTAAAAATAAACATTTAAAATATTATAAAGGTTCTTATTTCTAGAGAACTTTAAACTTCACAAAATCCAAGAATAATTCAAAATCAAAATAAAATGTTTTACTTAAATAGAAAAGTTTCTACATCATCAATTTTTATTCCATTTACTTTCTCATTAAGGAGAAAGGAATGTTGTAGTTTTCACTTATATTTATTCAAAGCATTTTATACAATTTTTTAAGCAACTGCTAGTGACAAGAAATTCAGCTATTCCCACTTTTCAAGCTAATTATAAATATCTTTTCTTTTGTATTCCAAATGCAAAATTTAATAATTTGCTCCTCATCATAAAAATATAATCTTTTGCATTCATGCTATCCACCCTGTTGTTCTCTTTAAGGATTCCTAGAGGAGTTTTAACCAAAGGAGTTGAAAATATTCCAAACTACAGTTAGTTGCTACATTAATTTCTAAAAAGTCCAGGACCTTGTTATTTTGTACCTGTTTATAAACTTTTGAGTTTTCTGGGTCCTAATATAAAATCTGAGAAATTACATTTAATTTTGCCTCACTGTTGAATAATTTTATAAAGTATTCTTATCACAAAATTCCTTAAAAACTCTAGAAAATATATTTACGGACATTTGTTGTGTCACAATATGCCATCTTCAGTCCCATACATTCTCTGATTTGGGACTGAACTAATGCACACCACTGCAGCAATATTAAATGTAAATAGGGTGAATTGTGCCTATTTGACTCACTGTCCTACCATTGTTTGACTCCTAAAAGAAAAGATTAAAGCAAAAGACAATACTTTCTGATTTTTCTTTATGGTAGAAGAATTAAACAGAGTGAGTGCAAGAATTACAACCATCACTAGGTAAGAATAAAGGAAACGCTTATTTCTCTATCTTAGTTTTGCAAGCCTCCCAGAAGCATAGCTACGGGAAAGACAAAGATTAGAGCTTTGACAAAAAACTGCTAAAAGAAAAAAGGAGAAACTATTTCTACCACACACTCGAGTGCAAAATTTAATTCTAGAATATATTTTATTAATTACCGAGGTTGTGTTTTGTTTTCGTTTGTTTGTTCTTTTGGTTGTTTTTGTTTTGGTTTGGTTTTCCTTTTTTCTTTCATTTGTAAGATAAGAAGCTGATTAAAAAAGAAGCTTCTGAGATTTACATTACAGAATATCCTAACTTATAGGCAAAGATAAATAGCTTAGAAAAAAGGTCATAAAAGAAGATAGGAAGAGAAATATGAGGAACAGACAACACTGATGGCTAGGGAAGCATCCTAAGTAAGCAGCTGGGATTACATCCTTAAAGAGTATGATAAAGCTTGTAAATTGATATGCAGCTCTACAGGCAGCAACTGTACAGAGCCACAGAGCCTTTGAGCATATTCCAAAAAACTTTTTGGCCAATGACGATAACAGAACTATCTGATTGATTTAGACTAATGAGGATGGGAATTAGTTATGTCTTTATTTTCCTTAAATGTTGTGTACATTCCTATGTGTTGATTTTTTTCCTCACATAAATGAATTACAGTTGAAGATCTTTACAAGAAAAGTGTTTAAAGAAACTATAGGAAACTCAAATCAAATTCTTACCATGGTAATGAGAGCTTTGGCACTGCCAAAAATAAGGTACAGAGAGTCCTTATTTTTCAGAGTTATGCAAAGAAATTGGGAACAAACTAATTTAAAATCACTTATTTGTAATTTGAATAAAACTGTATAAAGTTCTCAGTAATTAGATTATCTCCTGCCTTTTATTCAGTTTAATAGCTAACTTTTAATGGAACAATTGCTATTGGTTTTGATTCTCCTTTTATTTTAAACAAATTTTTTGCATATTTTTTATACAATTGGATGTTATTCCATTATTCTACTATTTTTTTCTTAATTCATTTTGTGTTGTGCTGCGTACTTTCTTGTCTTCTTTTTGTCATGTATGTAATTATTAATGCTTTTCTCATTACTTTACTGCAGTGTGCTTTGTATTGTACAAAAAAACATATCAAGATTTAGTGAGAAAGAATGCAAAATGAGTTATTTATGAACTAGAATGCCCTTCGTTATATCTTTGGATACAAAAAAAGAGGAACATCAATATAGCAAAATAGAAGAAAGAATTTACACAGTTTCTTCACTCTCAGTCCTGTAATGCAGAGAAGCAGATGTAACAGAGAATGTTTTCCAAAAGAGTTTGCAATTCAACTTCCTTTAAGTTCATCCACTTAAAAGACATTTATGTTTCAAAATAATTTCAAGGTCCTTTTCAATATTGTATTTTGTGTTCACGTCTTGAAAATACCTCTTCTATTTCCTGAAGAATCACAACACTGCCTCTACTTCTTTTTGCTTAACTAGGAAGTGGATGCCATATAGCAGAATATTTGCATATAGACTATATGGCTAGTGTCCTCTCATGCAAAAGAATTTGCATATTTACCAAAGTATCTATTTTTACAAAAACTTCTTTTAAGTCTTTCTTTGAAAATACATCCCTGAAAATAACATTATTTTGCTCTAAAGGTTAAAAAATACTGGGTTTTCAGAAGACTCAGACTGCAATAGATTTCAGATTCCTTCAGAACCTTCCTGTTATTTTACTGCATGTAGGCAAATTAACCAAAATCAAATAATTTAAATATAGTCTTTATATTGTAGCTGTTGAACATAGGTAAGATCCTGTAGTAATTTTATTAAATTTCTTAGATTACGGAAGCATGCATATATGTACAGCTCGGCTTCATGAATGAAGATTTGGGAAGGGCTCTACCCACGTGGGTGTGTCCTTTGAGCCTGCACAGTGGATTTTTTAGGTGAGGCACAGCGTGCGCGGAACTGGCCCCACCCTTTAACTCCTAAGGTTCATCTGCCATGGCTGAGTGAGCTTGGGCGGTGACAATGAAGTCCTCAGGAGTAGAACCTACAGCCCCTGGTATTCCCAGAAGGTCTCCCATCCAAGTACTTAGCGGGACTGAGTAGCCTACTTCCAAGATCTGATGGGATCGGGTGTCAGGGTGGCATTTAACTGCCTTATTAATTATATATATATGTGTGTGTATATATATATATATGTATCAGTTTATACATATATTAGTATCAATACCCATATTTAGTCTGTGCAGTGAATTCTAACTGGGATGAATCCCATGAGGACCCATAGATTTATAGGGATCCAGCTGGATCAGCAGATCCTGCTTAATTTCAGAGTCAACTTGGAGTCCTCCAGCTCAGGGAACTGAGGCCCCCTTGGACCATCATCTCTGTTGAAGACAGAGGCAAAAAAAGCATTAAACACCTCTACCTGTTCTCTGTCCCTGTTTGTGAGGTGACAATCCCCATGCTGTAATGGACCAAGGATATTTCTATACTTCTGATTGACATTAATATATTTGAACCCCCCCCTTTTTTATTGTCCTCCCCACAGCTTCAACTGG
Source organism: Poliocrania exsul (assembly GCA_035041345.1). Lineage (NCBI taxonomy): Eukaryota > Metazoa > Chordata > Aves > Passeriformes > Thamnophilidae > Poliocrania > Poliocrania exsul. The sequence continues at coordinate 52,950,665 of JAWWLZ010000139.1, read as the reverse complement.
CCAGCTTCAACTCCAGTTGGGCTTTAGTCACACAAATTGTTTCCCTACAATTGTAAGGAACATCTCTTTATTCTTCCCATCTCACTTGACCTTGTTTCCACTGGACCTTCCTTTTTTGCCTTGTTTCCAAGAGAAAATCCCTGCCCAGCCACGCCAGCCTTCTGCCTCACATGATTGACTTTTGACATTTGGGAATTGCCTACTACTGTGCCCTTAGGAGGTGATGTTTGAAAAGTGACCAGCACCAGCTGACCCTAGCATCTGCAAAAACATTTTCTCACAGGTCCTTACTTTCTAATTCCTTGAGCAGCCTGAAGTCTGCTCTCCTTATGTCCAGAGTTGAGGTTTTGCTGGCAGTTTTCCTCTTGTCAACAGAGATTTTAAACTCAATCACTTTACTGTGGCCCAGACTAACCAATGAAAAATTATGATTAATTAAAGTATGAAAACATACTTGTGGGTTACTATTTTTTTAATAACTTAAGATATAGAATAGTTTCTTTCCTCCTGTTGTATCAAGAAAAACAGACTATAAGAAAAAATAGAGAAGGTAACCAGAAAAAGATGGTGCTGTTGCTAGCATGCGGCATCTAATGCTAAACTGGCAAGTGGCCCTGAAATAAGGAAATTTCAACGTAATAGCATCATGCAAAAAAAAAGTGGATACAATTTCAAAAAGAAAAGTACCATTTCTTTTGAAAATTAATACAGTTCTGTTCCATTGTTTCTACTCAAAGGAGAGATTAATTAATCTAGTGTTGTTTCATCTATGTTCAGCAGCACAGTTTGTGGGCTTTACAGATTTAACAGTCTTCCTCAGATTTCATTAATCTGGACCTATAATTTGTACCCAAAGCAAAAAAAAGAAGCGTCCTAATTAAGATCTGTAGAAGAGAGGGAGGAGAAGGAAAAAACCCCAAAACAAACTAACAACACAACAACTCCAAACAGGAAGCATCATCCAAATATAAATATCCTAAAATACTTGTAATGAAATTGTGCATCATATAAATAACTGATATGTATTTTGTAATCAGTTATTCTTGCTATTTTTTCTTTTTCTTGTTATTTTGCCTTGATACCAATCAAACTACAAATCCATGAGAATTTTACTATTTATTTCATCTAGAATCTCATAAGAAATTTCAGTCATTTACAGTGAGTCTCCAAGTCATTAATGTAAAATAGTGAACATCATCTGTATTGTAACAGAAGTAATGAGCTTTTTCCTCAGAGTATTTACAGTTTACTAAACAACTCTTCCTTTTTGTATCTTGCATATTAAGCAAATTTCCCTCTTGGAATAGTCTTTATTTTATCCATTTAACATAACAATGAAATATATATAATTACATCTAGTCATCTGAATTATTGAATAAGAATTGAATTTTAATTAATTAGAGTAGGACTGGTCAATTCCCTTTCCTGGGAATGGTGGGAAAATGAATCATCCTAAAACTAAGATAGTGTTCCATTACTACATTCTAGCATAACCTCAATGCCATGACAAATTTTCAGTTTGATTGTTTCTTCTGTCTGCTTTAATACTTATCTCTCTCTTCATAAAATCATGGTTGAAAGGGACCAGGAAGAATTTCTTCTGTAAAAATTTTTTAAGCATTGGAATGGACTGGAATGGGAGGTGGTGGAGTAATCATTCACAAAGGTGTTCAAGAAAAAACAGGAAGGTAGCACTTAGTGTTATGGTCTAGTTGATAAGGCAGTGTTTGGTTTCCCTTTTTTCCAGTCTTCACCCTTTTTCCAGGACTTCACTTGACAGTCATAACTTTTCAAATATCATGGAGAGTGGCTTGGCAACTACATAAGCCGAGTCCTACAGGACTGTGGGTTGCTTCTCATTGGGTTGCAGAGACTTATGAACATTAAGGTTCCTCAGATGGTCACAAACCTGATCTTTGCTTCCCCAGTCCCCATGCTGCTGTCCATCCACTGAAGAGGTGTGGGAAGAGAGACTGCTATTGAAGACTGAGAAAAAAAAATGAGTACCCCAGCCTTCTCATCCATTGATATCAATTTACCCGAATTGTTTATTACAGGGCCTACACTTTCTTTGATCTTCTTTCTCTGGTTAACATACCTATATAAGCCCTTGTTATTCTTTGCATTCTCTGCCAGATTTAGTTCCGGCTTCACGCTGGCCTTCCTTACTCAATCCCTACACAACCAAACTTCATCGTTACACTCTTCCCAGGTTACCCGTCCTTGTTACCACTGCCTGTGCATTTGCTTCCTTCCCTTTAGTTTGACTAGCAGGTCCCTACTCAGCCATATGGGTCTTTTGCCTTCCTTACCCTCTTTCTCGCTTCTGGGTATTGACATCTCTTGTCCTCTATGGAAGATTTTCTTAAAGATCTTCCAGCTCTATTCCACTCCCTTGTCCCCAAGGGCAGTCTCCCAGGGGATCGTATTGGCGATCTCCTTGAAGAGTTGCAAGTTTGCTCTCCTAACTTTACTCTTTACCTCATCCATATCCCTCAGCTCTAGAAACCACACCATACCATGATCACTGCAGCCCAGGCTGCCTTTAATCCTGATGTCCCCAATTAGCTCACTTGCATGGGTGACCAACAGATCCAGTATCGTTTCCCTTTTGGTAGGGCTGTCTATTACCTAGCTCAAGCAGTTTTCCTCCATGCATTTCAGATGCATGGATTGCCAAGGGTTTGCTGTGCTACTGTCCCAGCAGATGTTGAGGTGGTTGAAGACCTGCAGCAAAACAAGAGCCTGCGAGTGCAAAGCCTCCTGTAGCTGGAGAAAAAAGGCTTTGTCTATAGGCTTCTCTTCATCAGGTGGCATGTAGTAGACATCTTCCACAGTTTTTGAAATTTAGTACTCTTATTTACGTATGAAGTTTGGAAGAAACATTACAAAAATGGGTATACCAAGACGACGACGATGGAGGAGATATGACCCGGACTTTCAAAGACATCCATATAGACATCGTAGAAATTTAAATATTGCATTTTTATGGTACAGTTCACAGTTTCATGGGTTTTTAATGCTATGATGTGTCTTGGGTTGAGCTGGCAAAATGCCAACTGCCCAAAGAACAGAGATATATTTCTACTTCCCTGAAACTAAAACAAAATACGATGTAGCGGCAGCAGGAGCAGGGCCCAACAGAGCAGAACCACTGCAGCACGTCTTCTCTGTACTTCAGCCATGATGGAACTGACTTAACAGCTCCCACACACTGGCTCTTACCCCTTCTGAGATGATGTCGTAATATGGTATGGAATACAACACTACTGGCTAGAAGAAGTCAGCTGTTAGCTAGCTCAGCCTAGCTCAAGTTAGCTGACAATTCCAGGCCTAGTCTGAACTTTAAAACCTAAATTTTAGGCCTACCTGGCTAAACCCATAACATGATGTTACCCACCCCCCCACCACCTTCAAAAATGGTTTCCCTGTTGTCTTTTTTCCCTTAGTCATTCCCTCCATGTTGTCTTCTTCACCTTAGATCTTTTCCTGCCTTTGCCTAGGACCCTGTTCCTATTGGTTGTTAGACAGTTGTTCCCTTATTGGTTGTTTGTCTCCTTGGTTACACACTCCACCCTTGCTTCTACCCAATCCTATCCATGTGGCCTGCCAGTTTCTGGTACCTTCCCTATCTGACCATATAAAAATCCATGTTTACCTTAATAAAGTTGCTTCTAAGCCTCACCTTCAACCTGTGTGGATTGTGTGTGCTGGGGAGTCATTCCTCCCGGTCAGCAACTGCCAACTGCAATCCTAAAACCAAAGAGAAAGTGATATTTCACAAGTTTATTTATTTATCTCACTATTTTATGAATTTACTTTAGTAATTACAGTGTTACTTTTCTTCATCTTGATATTTTATCCCTGACTGGAAGCACTGATATGAAAGCTACAGATGACCAATTTTACCCTTCAAATATTCCTGATGATGCACAAAATATAGTGTCATTTTATGACTCACTAAAATAAGGACATGTGGCATGTATAAAGATGTTTTGAGATGAACATCAATGCAGACTATTTCTTTATTGTTTGATTTCTTCTGGTTTTCCTCCTATATTGGAAAGTAGAATATTTTCAAAGATGATATTAATTTGTGCTAAATGATTTTAATATTCCTGATCAGGAAGTCTCTTCTGAATCAGAAAATATATTCCCACTATCAGTGCTCTACCCACATTTCATTTATTACTGTAATCATGGAGGCAGTCTAGCATCTTAGAATCATAGAATCATTAAAGTTGGAAGATATCTCTAAGATCATCATGTCCAAATGTTAACCTATAACCTTCATGTTCACTCTAAACCATGTCCTTAACTGCCACATCTACACATTTTTTGAACACTTACAGGAAAGGTGAAACAACCACATCCCTGACAGCCTGTTCCCATGCCTGAACACCCTTTCAGTGAAATAAAATTAAAAAAAAAATCATAATATCTAATCTAAAACTCCCCTAGCACTTCAGGTCATTTCTCCTAGTCCTGTCACTTGGTACTTGGGAAAAAAGATCAACACTCACCTCGCTTCAACCTTCCTTCAGGTAGTTGTAGAGAGCAATAAGATCTCCCTCAAGCCTCCTTTTCTCCAGACTAAACAACCCCAGCTGGCTCAGCCTCTCATCATCAGGCTTGTTTTAAAGTTTCTCTTATTTGGACATGCTCTAGAACATCAATGCCATTCCTGAACTCAGGGACCCAAAACCCTGAACAGGATTTGATGTGCAGCCTCACCAGTGCCAAGTACAAGGGGGCAATCACTGCCCCGGTCCTGCTGGCTACATTATTTTTGAAACAGGCCAGGATGCCACTGGCCTTCTTGGCCACTTGGGCACACTCACTGCTGGTTCATGTTCAGGCATGTGTCAAACAGGACCCCCAGGTATTTTTCTCCTGAGCACCTTTCCAGCCACTTTTTCTCATGCCTGTATAACTGCAAGGGTTTATGATCCAGGTGCAGGATCCAAAACTTCACCTTGTTGAATCTCACACAACTGGCTGCAGCCCATGGATCCAGCCTGTGCAGATCCCTCAGCAGAGCCTTCTTACCCACCAGCAGATCAACACTCCCGTCCAACCTGGTGATGTCTGCAAACTGACGGAAAACACCCTCAATCCTCTCATCCAAGTCGTTAATAAAGGCAGGCCTGTATTTCCCTGGATCTTCTTTCCAACCCTTTTTATAGATCAGTGTTGTATTTGTTAACTTCAGTTGGGACCTCTTGAGTTAACACAATCAGCCCCAGTACAGAGTCCTGGAGAAAACACTTGAAACCAGCCACCAGCTGAATGTAACTCCATCCACCATCACTCTCTGGATCTGTCCCTAGCCAGTTTTTACATGGTAAACAGTGCAAACATCCAAGCCAAGAGCTGGCAGTTTATCCAGAAGACTGCTATGGGAAACAGGTCAAAGCCCAACATCCAATATCAAAAGCCTTTCCCTCATCCACTAAGCAGGTCACCTTGGCATAGATGGAGAATAGGTTGGTCAAATATGACCTGCCTTTCATAAACCCATGCCGAGTGGGTCTGGTCCTCTGGATGTCCTGCACATGGTAGCACTCCATATGATCTGCTCTATGACCTTTTCCACCATCAATAGGTCTATAATTCACCTTATCTTTCTTCTAACTGTTCTTATAGATGAGTATCACATTTGCTAACTTCTAGTCACCTGGGACCTCTCCAGTTAGTCAAGACTGCTGGTAAATTACTGAAAGTGGCTTGACAAGGTCTTACATTCTCTCCCTCAGTACCTTCAGTGAATCCTATCTGTGTCCATTGTTCATGTCTAAGTGGCGTAGCAGGTCCCTGACCACTTCCTCCTGGCTTATGGGGGTTCCATTCTGCTCTCCATTTCTGTCTTTCAGCTCAGGGGGTTGGCTACCCTGAGGATGACTGGCCTTACTATTAAAGACTGAGGCAAAAAAAGAAATTAAGTGTCTCATCCTTTTCTGTATCCTCTGTCACTGTTTCCCACAGCATGCAATAAAGAATGGTTGGAGATTTTCCTTAGCCCTCCTTTTGTTGATGATACATTTATAAAAACACTTCTTGTTGTCTTTTACAACAGTAGCCACTTCTGTATGTGATGGTAGATCAGCATCACTAGTAGCCTTAAAAATATTTTTCATGCCAGAAAAAAATATAAATCACAGTTTGACTTGTTTATAAAGCAGCTTAAGAACAGCAGCACAGAAGACAACAGATAGGGTTCAGAAAGCCTTCTAAACTGTTTCAAATTATAGGGAGTTGCTACTTCAAATACAGGATTGACTTATATTTCCTTCCAGAAAAGAACTGCAAAGTTATTCCCAGAGTTTATAAACTCTTTGTTTCCATTTACTCCTTAGCCATCTAGTTATACTCCTAGCCTGGGTGTAAGCAGCACAATACAAAATAAAAAACACAGTGAAAGACAGTGCTGAGACAAAAGCAAATTCAAGGTTAGATATTGAATTTGAATTAATCATTGTTGAATTATGTGGGAATTAATTTTATTATAACTATAATTTTTTCCTAATTGTATTAAGACAATGTTTAATAAATATGCTTAATAGGGACCTAAACTATTTGTTCGCAGATAAATCCCTAACCACTCCACATCAGGTGTATTAATCTACTTGGTTTCAGTGATAGATGGAAGTCAGAAGGAAAAATATTTCCTCTTCTTGGTCTTTTCTGCTTTTACAGTCCTATTTGTATCTCTGCAATGTTATCGTGCCCTTTAATAAGTATAGTTCTGCTCAATCATATCACCTTTTTGACATTTGGTGTTGCAGGACTGTGTTTCAGAGGTGGCAAACAACAGTCCAGAAGACAAAAAGAAACTCTCAACAAACCCCCTAATTTCTTTTCTTCTGCATATCTCTTGATGACCTTATGCCATTCACCTTATGTTCTACTCTTTTAAGAGCATCTCTTAGTTTATTTATTTTACTCCAATTTAAAAATCAATGAGCTTTCTTATATCATCCATATAATATTTCTAACCTATCAGAAGTTTCAGAACACAAAAAACCTAAATACAGCAGTGATTTATAATACAAGAAAATGCAATAAAATGATTAGACTTGCAAGTATTTTTCTGAAAGGTCTTTCCGTGTAAACAGGCATCTAAACATGCAATTCTTTTTAGCAATTTCTATTTACATGTACGCGCGCACAAACACACACACCCCCACACACCCCCACACCCACACCCACCCCAATTAAATAAAATTAATTAATTAATTAAATACATAAATAAATAAAAGAAAACCAACCAAAACCCAAGCAAGTCTGTCTTCCCTAAGTTTCAGATAGCACAAGTTCACTTTCTGAAAAACCTGGAGGTAAAAACTCAAACTTGGCAGCCTTGGTAGGTACCTTGTAAAGAGCAGACTTTCTAGAAAATACTTTTTTTTAATAAAACACTAATCTATACAAGGCAAGCATTTAATTTATAGAAGACAAATGTTAGATATAAAATTAAGTATTTCTAAATGGTTCTGTCTTGTACTTCAGCTTGTAACAAAATTTGCCTGTCATCCATGAGGTTTTCAGGTACATTCTCACACAGAATTGCACCTTCACAAACAGGTAAACTACATAAACAGAGAGAGTTACATTAAAGGAAGTATATAAGTGGAGTATTTTTAAGGCATAAAGAATCATTAAGGAATTATGCCTTGATTAAATGGTGTAGAAGGCTCATGAATTGACTACAGCAGGGATTCACTTTTGTTCAAGAAAATGGATTGCCAAGAAGTTTGACATTCCTGAAAAAGGGATGTGCTAGTATTGAAGCCATTCATAGACATTATAATAGTTCTTTTTCAGAGCTGAAAGTTTGCAAAGCTTCCAGCTGAATGTAATGATGAGCCCATTGACAAGATGACATTCATTTGAGCAGCAGGCAGCAATAGATGGATAGATAAGTCAGATAGATTTTTTTCAGCTGACATGGGCTAAATATGCAGTCGTAATCAGTATTTCAGAACAGTATGTCTAATTTGACACTGATGCAGAGAGGTTTCTATGCAGCTTACTAAAAATGGACTTTGTTGTCACATTGGCGTGCGTGTGTGTAAAACATGCTGTCACTCTCACAACCTCTTGTCCTGACTCTTGATGGAGTTCCACTTATTTTCAAGGCATTTATGAAAAGAAGAGAGAATGCAAAAACTACACTTGCAGATTTGTCCTGAAGTGAAGTGTCAAATTCGATGTGTGTTGAACTGTCTTTTTCAGGAGCATGAACAAGACAAAGCAACCAGCAGAAGAAACTCTACCCTTTCTGATACTGGGTATGAAAAGGAAGAATCTTTTGCTACAGGCTTTTTCTTACCTCATTTTCTGGAGTTCAGAGGAAGGTTTAGGAGATAAGACCTGAAAGAAATTTTACTTTTATCAGTGTAAAAAAACCTATGAGCATTCATAATAGTGGTATATTTCACCTATTTTTCAGGAAAAAATAGCTACAGTAGTCAAATGTTTTTGCCTCAGTAGGTAACATTTGATGAGTTCTAGTGACAGATAAGTGGAAGGAGAACAACTGTTTTAATATGAAGCATAAATATTTCTTGAAAACAACAAGGAGCAGTAAAATTAGACACTACCATATTAGAAAATAAAATCAGCAGATATGTTATTTTAAAAAAATATTTCTTTTTCTGGTATTTTCAATTATTTAGTTTCTATGAACATTATAATCATGGCTAGGCTTTGCAAATGAAGATTTGGGAAGGGCACTACTCACGCTTGCTGCAAGTGTGCTGGTGGCTAAAAAGGCCAATACAGAATAGGAATGTCCAGTCACAAAAGGCACAGTGGAACGTCTCCTTAGGTGATATCGGCAAGGAACATTTTTTTCTACATTGTATTTTCTCCTCGAGACTGATTCTGTGTGCGTTGTCAAAGGAAGCAGCAGCATCATGAATGATGAGTCTTCATGAATCCCAGTTGGAGGTCAGAGTGGACCATTGATGACATTCAATATGGCCAAGGCTGAGGTATTGTTTCAGGGAGTCCTTGTATCTCATCTTCGGGGCTCCTCTCTTGCAGCAGCTGTTATGAACATACTAACAACTACATTCAAGCTCCCCCATTCAGTTTAGCAAAGAATTGGATGCAAGTGTTTCTTGACAGTCACAGAAAAATTGTGAGATCTATGACCTGAACAACTGCATCAAAAACTGATTCTAGTAGTGGTAGTTAATAAAAATGTACTTTATTATTCAGTTGTTCAATTAAACAACATTAATTTAGAATATTTTTAGACATTTTCACAAATAATGCTAATTTCAATTTCAGAATTAGATTTTTCACATGCTTAATGTCATAGCAGAAAACAGCATTTTTCATATACAGAAATGCCTCAACTCCAACTTGTCTGAAAGTTCATGATTCAAGAATGAGTTATAGCTAAAGGGAGACCACTTAAGAATTCCAGGTATAACAGGTAATGTAATGATATAAAGCTTAACAGTTTTATGTACAAAGGTGCTAGGTCTTTTTAAAGGCTGAATATGTAAGCAGGTGCACTGAAACTGTAATTAAAACAGCTGTGACTCTCTACCATCTGGATAAACTTTTGGGATTGTTTGACTGACAAGTGTTTCTTAAAGTGAGGACACCAGAACAAGTCAGATTATTTTAAGCTCTAAGCAATTAAGTAAAAACTGGAATTAAAAGCTCTAAAACTGAGAAATACATTGATCTGCCCTCTGGGCACTAAGTCCGTTCACTGAATCCTATTCACTAATGCTGTTCTCAATTCAACAACGTTTTGTGTCCTCTGGACTGTAATAAATTCTATCCAGCTTCCTGGCATTTCTGGAAATAGTGTCTTCTTTTACTCTACAAGTATGTGCATTTGTGTGTCTTCTTGCTGTATGTCTCTCCTTTGTACCTGCCCCACACACCTGAATCCTCACTTAAGCATTCTAATTTCCCTTTTCTAAAAAATTAGATTCCCTCTATTCTTATGGGTCCAAGAAAAAGAGAAAAAAAATATATATCTATATCTATCTCTCATATATAAACATTTTAAAAGGATGAAGTAGAAAATATGTTCACCTGATTGGTGAAAAATGGGATAGAAATCCCTTAGAGAAGATGATTTATATATTAAGGAAACCAAAGGCAAAAATACAGGTGCTCTAAGTCACTGTTTAAGAATAGGTTATTTCCTCTGCTTCAGGATCATGAACTGAAAATGGAAATACTCATATTTAATGAAGTCTAAAGTATATTGAAAATATTCATAAAGTTTTATGTACCAATACATCCTCAAATATTTTTAAAGTTAATTTGTATTTAGTCTTGTTTTAATCAAATTATGCTCTGAGATTTGGGCCAAATTCTTTTTTAAGCTCAACTGCTTTGAGTTGCTTTGTTTTGGCAAAGGTATTGTAGTTTGTCAATGACTCAGAAATGTATCAGAGTTGTTTTGTTTTGTTTTGTTTTGTTTGCTTTCATTCCTGACATAGAATTATTACCTCTTCGGCTTTCTTTATGTGAACTAAATTTTATAGTGCAAAACTTTTCAACCCAGTTCTGGAGTCTGAATTCAATGTAATTTGTGTTCTCAAGGCAAGATCTCAGGTGAAACAATGGAATCACACTTCATCTACCCCCACAGTGGTTGAGACTAGCAGCTGAGCATCTAAAGATGCAGTTGAAAGACACGGTATCAACAATATTAATAACTGATTAATAACTGATATATAGAGTTTATGTGTGAACTGTTCATTGCTTTATAATGGATTTTTTCTGTAGCATCTTAAAGAAAACATACTATTACTTCTGAAAACTGTTTTGCCACTGGTTAAATTCTGTCACTTTTCCTGAGATAAAATAGAAGTCCAGGTATTAAACTGAATTCACACTTGTTGATATAATCATACATACACACAAGAAAAATATTATGAGAGGATTGTATCTCTAAAGTAGTGCTCTGAAGAGCAGATCTCAGGTTGATGCACCAAATAAAATGGGGGCTTGAGTCTTAAGGCTTAAGGTCATTCTCCAGAGAAGGTCATAGATTTTCAGAGATGCAGTTAACCCTGGTCATCTAACAGGTAAGAAAAGAAATCCACACTTCCATTGCTGCTGAGGATAACAATTTTATGTGTCATGCAGTACCTCCTTTAAAACCAAATTGATTGTCATTAACTATATTTTTAGTCTCTAATTCTTTATTAATGAAGTCCCGAAGCTAGAACGAATAACTTTGGTCAAGAATGAATATATAGTCTGCCACTTCTGGATTAGCCTTCTAAAATGCCAGAATTCAGAAAATGTTATGCTATATTCTGAATTGTAAAAAGAAAAATAAAATTACTTTCTCAGCTATTCCTTTACTATTATCAGTTTCTTAGTTGCACCTGAATGTCCATACCTATTAACATCCATTTAGAAGAGTCTTGTTTTATAACCCTTTAATACATAGCCAGCATTTTAAATTCTTAATGTTTCCTCTTTCTCACTTCAAACTCAGAAAAATAAAGGACATTTTTCCCTATTAAATATCAATATCTGTTTCTTATCTGGTTCTCACTCTGCTATTTTAAAATTCTTTCTATTTTAGTTTATTTTAGCTTAATCTTTTGAAAAATCAGAGCTGTTTTAAGTCTTGTCATCCACATTTTTTTTAAAATTCTGATATTTTTGTACTTGTCTTGCATTTGTGCACCTCCAAGATTTAATAAGTTTTGATGTTTTAGTCTATACAATTAAAAAAAGTCCATTTATCTGAAGTACTTTAAAACTACTGTATTCATGCTGAAACTTTAGGAAGTTGTTTTTCTTTGTCACTTGCATGGGAAATGTGCACAGGGATCTCAAAATAAAAACTAGTTCATTGAGAGATCTCAAAATACTGTTGTTAATTAATCTTGTTTATCAGATTTTTGGTACTCAAAATACTCAAAAGGTTAACTTTGTAAAACTGGTTTATTATTTAAAATATCAAAATCTAAGTCTGATTTAGAATCTAATAAACTTTATTGTGATTCCAAACAATGAGCAGGACAGGTTATTGCTACAAAATGCCTACATTGGCTGGTAAGGTTGCTAGCAATCCAGTAAAGTATATCACTGCCAAAGTAAATCAAAATCCAGTCTATGTCTGCATTTGGCAAATCTATTTGACAGACCATTTCAGAAAAGCATAATAACTTAGGAATGACAACAAAATCTCTTCAATGTGTAATGTCATATAAAAACTAAGGAAAAGGATAGATGAAGACACCAAGGAGGGAGAGAGAAGGCTCTATATATAACATTTTGAGGAGATCCCAGACCTCAAATCGCTTTTGGTTTTCACATTTGTTGGGGAAAAAATGTATAAGACCTGGAAATAACAGTATTTCACCAGGTTAAGTATTTTAGCCTTTGCTGGGGTTTCAGGAGTTCAGATAACCATCACATTGAAGAGAAAGTTGAGAAATAATTTGGTCCATGTGTATAAGTCCAAACATATAGAAAATGGCAATGGGAGGCTTTCCAGCCCTTTTTGACTAAGAGTATGAGAGGATGCAAGGATCAAAAGTCTGTTTCCTGGCACTGAAGGTAATTCACCACTGTCACAACATGGCAGGGGATACAATTACCAGGGTTCTAAGTCCTTTAAAAAGAATTGGCTAACCTTTCAAAAAATGTTCTCTAACACAATTATGTGAAAATTTCAGTAGCATTTTTGCATAATGGTCATTTCTGGTAATGGAACTTGGGAGTTTTGGAATCAGCATCTTAATTTCATTTTCACATGCCTCAGTGAACAGAATTGACTCTGTGCTACGTGCTTATAACTGTTGCAGCTCTTAGTTAAAACAAAAATCATACTGCGGCAGATCATTTACTATCCTCTGGGTTATACATCATTTGTGTATATGATGCACAATCAGCTTGTTGTCATCAATTCTTCTCCCATCAGACAGTGGCCATGATAAAGTCAAGAAAAGTGATCAGTAATCACAAACTGTTCAAAGAATGCTTTTCACATGGATTACTGGTTGATGTGTCTTGCTCACCTCCTCAGGGACATACTGACAACTAAATTTCAATTTGAGCAGTTTCTTCCCACTACTCCTAAGATATTTTTTAATAAATTCCTTTCTAAACTTGTTCTATTTCTATTCTCTGTTCCATTCCTCTTTACAGAGCAGATCTGTTCCACCCAAAGGATCCCCTGCTGTTGCAAAGGCTTCAGACTTTTCATCCTTTACTATTTTTAGAATGGTGCACATGTATAAGCATTCTAGAAAGTTTTCTGTTTTGTTTTTCAGGTTTCACAATTGGTAAAAAATATTTTCATTCTCTAAAGGAAAATTGTTGAATTATGTAATTTATTTGTTCAGCAGTGCAATTTCTGATCACTTATTTTCTACCTCATGATTTGGAGGTCAAATAAGAAAGAAGCAAGATATGATGCCACATAAAAAGACAGAAACTTAGAGTGACATACATATATTCCTAAGAAAAAACCTTTTAAATAGAAAATATAATTGATTTTCACTGTACTGATATGTTTTGTACATGGAAATAAACAAATTCCTATTGTTTTACTTCTTAGGTGGCAAAATGATAGCCAGGCAAAACTGGACTTCCCAGGCAAAGCAAAACTCCCATTGTTAAGGAAGGAATTTTCTTAAAATTAGTTTTGAGACCTACAGAAAGAGACAACATGTAGAGTATTGAAATAGAGACATCAAGCCAAAACAATAAGAATAAATAAGGCAAAACTATACATCAGAAAATATCCTGTATATTAATGTTAAACTGTCAGATTTGTGCAGTACCAAGTCTGTAAAACTACTCAATTACATTTGCAGTGAAATCCTTTTCTACAGATCTGGTATGATTCAGATAAGCAGAGTGCTATTAAATTCCCCTTTCCTCTGTGTGTGTAGAATATTAGAAGAGATTGAATGAAATTTTCGGTAAACATTTAAGACATTTAAATCCTTCTACAGCTACAGTAAGAGAATAGCAAGAGATGGGGAATAATTTATTTACCAAAAGTATAATAATTATATTTTCTATGATTTCTAAGGACAGTTTTTTCTTATTAAAGCTTGGTTCATTTAATTAAAAACCTTGACACTAAATTGAGGATGAGAGCTGGCTGATAGAATCACATCGAAGAAGGCTTTCAGAAGAAATAAGTTGTATGGTCTGCTAGAAATGAAGGTCAGAAAAGAGGCTTGATGTACCATATTTTACAGAGTACAACAGTGACTTTTAGAAAGTTGGTAATACCGCATGACTGATCTATACAAGGGGAATTTTAGTTTGTTGACTGCAAGATACAATTATGATAAAGAAATAGAAGTGGTTAAGCAAAACAGTGAATGATGGAGTTGCAATAACCATTGAGATGAGTAGATATGCTGTGCATGGTAGAAAAGAAAATGTTACATTCTCCACTTGAAAAAAAAATGAAAATATGACTCACAAATAGACAGGAAGCCACATAAGTAATATTGCAAATCTCATTGATTGTGTCATGTTGGTTGGTTGTATACCTCCCATTATGGAGATGAGAAATGTGTTTCTCTAAGCAAAACGCAATCCCAAAAAAATGGTTTTGTTTCAAATATTTTAGGATCAAATATCTCATTTTGAGTTTTATTACTTCTTTCTCCAATCTATTCACACCTTCCAGAAAATTCTAATCTATGATATTAAGTATTGTCTCAAACAAAGTGTGTGTATTTATTAATATGAATAAGCATAATGCAAGTCCCTAACAAAAGATTCCTTGCTTCTTGGAAAGTGGAAAAAATCCATTCTCTTTCACATGCAGCAGAATTCACAAAGTACAGACAAAACACTGGCAAAAAATTCTTCAAGGAAAATGTCAGACTGCAATTGTTCCTTCTTGCATTTTACATCCAGAAACACAAAACCAGTTAAAAACAAAGCTTCTCAAGCACTGTACATAACTACCTCTTCAAATAATTTAGAAGTCTTTATTGTTCCATTACTTTTTCACTTTGTCCAAGTATTATAAAAGTGCTTGATTTTCCTTTGAAAGTAACGAGAATACTGTAAAAAGGCAGATATAAGGTGTTAGAGTCTATACTAAATCAAAAGGTCAAAAGGGTTTTTTTTCTTACTAAACAAATCTAATCAGCATAGTTTATTAGTACAATTAGATGAAGTACATCTCCGGTTTCAGCTACAATTTACTCTTGGGCACTTTTTGCTTAACTTAATCAAATTGGGAGATTTTTCTAGCTATATAATCAACACATAAATTAAATAAAGGAACTGAAATAGAAAACCAGTTATTTTATCAGATTTTTATATATATATGTTCTAACTACAATAGTCTTTATTCAAAAAGGGAAGAAGGAATATATATTAATATATATAATATATATTATAGAATATTATATATATATATATATATATATATCACTTTTTGTTTCCAGAGTATTGCTATCATTAACATTATAATGGCAAACCAGTAAATTGCTATTTTCATTTTGAGACAAGGGGCATATACTTATTATGGGATGGCAGCATTTTAATGGGAAAAGATGATTTAATGTAAATGATAAACAGATCATTTAGTACTGCTAATGCTTCACATTATGTGCTTCATTAATTGAATGTCCTATGTAGCTTACATTTAAATATACACAATTACATTAAACTCATTTATTTAGCTATATGTGCTGGCACTATACAGCTGACATTTGTCTAATCTGAACCCTGAATACCATTTAACATATTCTTCACCTTTCAATTTATACACAATTAGAATAGCTACAGATTAATGCAGAAAAAAATAAGCACTTGTATGACATTTTATCAAGGAAGTTCAAGAACAGTTCACTTAGAGTTTATTTCAAGAACTGTTGAAGGTTAGTGATGAGCACAATATATGAACCATTGCTCTAACACCCATACAATCTCCACAGGATAATTATGGGCAAATTCATTTACTAACACATGACACTACTTTGCAGTCCTTTGGCTATGCAGTGTATTTTCCTGAATACCTACATTCTTTGAAAAAACAAAACAACAAAACCAAACAAAACCCAAATCCAAACTGTTGTAGCTTCCCTTTAAAGTAGAAGTTACTTAAAGTAGTATTACTCAATTAATTTGGATTTAAGCCATGTTTCTTCCATGGACCATTCTGCAGACTTGACCTTGAAACTTTATTTAGTTTCTTGTTTATATTTTGTATCTCTGATAATGGAAATTTTAGTTATTTTGCAGCTCTAAAACCTGATTCAAACACAAAGAAGTTGAGTTCTTAAGAAACCTGCAGCTAAAGCTTAATGCTGTACTTAGCAGTAGTGGACATTACAAATACTATAATTTTATGCATATATTCCTATATCCAAGATTCTCCTTAATTCTGAAATAATGCCTCTTAATAGTACTCAAACAGGGAAAATGTTTCTACTTTGTGCCTGTCGTTATGACAGGAAGATAACTAGAACCTCTGCTCTTTCCACTTTTAGAGGAGAACTCTGAGTGGAAGTTTCTCTTTACAGTATCTTTTGGTGGCCCATTGATTTCATCTAATATTCTTACAGGCCCAGCTATCAGCATCATGATGATGACAGAAATCAGAAAGTAATTTTAAAGACTGACAAGGATCTGGTGAACCATGAAGGTTCTTTGCTATCAGTTGAGAAGAGTGAATATAATTAGCTAATGATCCTTTAAAAAAATAGAAGTTATATGGTTGTCAAAAATCAGATAGCTCTAATGAATATATGAGTGTGAAAAAATTACACATTTCTTTCCCTGTATTTATGGATATGAAGTAGGAAGGAAGAGTGAATAAGAAGGAACATAGTATTTCCATTCTGATAACAGTATTTTGAAAGCATTCACAGATGGCTTGCTCAAAGAATACAAGCCTATATCAAAGACTCAGGAACAGAACCACATCTTGTCTAACAGTTCACATGATATCAAGCCATTTCTCCTATTTCCAGGATATCACTTTGAAAATTACAGCCTCTTAGAATTTTAGAATATTTTTAGCTCGTTACACGCATTCACAGAGTTTCTACATAATTCCTGCTCTATTGAGTATTCAAATCAAATGAAAGGAAATGTTGGTCTCACAAAACACTTTCTTAAAATACCTCCAAATCATGCTACAGTTCTCCTTAGCATTTTTCAGTTTGGTCTTAAACTCAAATTTAGAGAATGTATTCAAGCCTCTAAAAAGGGTCACTTTTTTTTGAAACATTTACTTTATCAGAATCTAAGAATACTTTTTCTATGATCTTCTGAAATATAAAATATGGTGTATTTTCTTATTGATACTGTGCAGACTCTATGTGTTCACTCATATAATAGCTGTAAATTCTCTTCTGATTCTGCTCAATCCATATTTGTTTTTCCTATGATATTTTCATTTTTTGTTTTCTCTTTTTTTTTAACCTAACTTTAGTAAACAAACTTAGCCTATAACACTGTGAGAAGTTTGAAATTAAACCAGAGAAGCTTACTTATCCAAATGAAGATACTTGTGTGCTAAATTTCTGTGAATAATGTTGTAGCTAATTAACTGAGACAGATATCAACATGGAGTACTCCAGGTAATTATTCACTGACCCTGTCAGAGGAGTAAGGTATTTCTGTGACTGAGAATAGACATTCTTACGCCATGTTTGTCTTTCCCATCTTCTCTGCCATAAGTGCTTTTCCTCTAGAAATATTTTACCTTTTTTTTCCCCCCCATATTTGGTCTGTTTCTGCCATATAACATTAAAGATAGTTCTAAGATTATACAAATTTAAATAACTTCCAATATATCACCTAGGATTGTTTCTTTCTTCTAATTATGTGATCAAACATTTCAAGTTCTTGGTATCTAATTCTGAGTTAAACAATTTCCTGAATATGAAGAAGTATCAAAGTTTTCTGAAAGAACACTACATGCCTTTGTAATAACCTGACAGTTTACAGATTTGAGATTCATGTCAAGGTTATTTATGTTAAATGTACTACATAAAACAGTTGGTTTAAAATAAATGTTATAAAAATAACATGTATTTCTGGTATTAAAGTCTTTTAAATGAGTGAATGTAAGCACCTAATTTTGCATCCTTGAAAAAATATTCTGACATTTTATATCATCATTAAGAATGACAAATTCCTTTCAATTTGTTCATAATTTGCATTTATTACTATTCATTGCTTTTGAAATGTCTGGAAAACATTGGAAAAATATCGTTATGCAAAGTCAGTTTTAATTGAGTAAAACTTTGAGTGCTTTGGGAGAGGAAGAGAACATATAGTTACATGACATTTGTACAGCATACCCCCATGGCTATTCTTCAGTTTTACAGTTAACTGAATTGTTTTATCAGTAAAAGTAATTTCATTTCACAGAAATGATGCTGCAACATTTAAATTCAAAGGTTTAAGTAAGTTGAAATATTTAACATAAACAAATATTTCTATATTATTTAAGCAAAGAAAGGCAGGTTGCTTAAAAAATAAGCCAGTTTGAAATGAAAAAGGTAAATTCAAACAGCATGAGTTATTCATGAAACCTAGTTTCCCTCTATTGCTTCCAATATTTACTTATTTTTGAAAGTATTTTCACCACATGGATGAAATTCTGAATGCTGATTTTCATATTTAAAAGTCAAAGTGCAAATAAGTGAATAAAGGACATTTTTCTTATCCTTCTTGTCTCAATGTGTGTTTGCATGGTGAATTCATTGAAATATTTTCATAGCTGACATACCTTACCTTTCTCCTTTTTTCTCTCAGGTTTTTCAACTGCTTGGCCAGGACAGAGCTTCTCTCCATTATGTTCTAAGAATGGATCATATCACTGTTTTCTTTACACATTTTCTTTCACCATTGTTAGACTGCTGAATTAGTATTTTTTTATTATTATTATTTTAATATACTTGGATTTTCTGAACCTCTTATTCATTTAGTCCTTTGGCTTCTCTTTTAAACTAGTCTGTCTTGGTGTCTTGCAAGACTATCACAAAGCTGAAAATTCATCAGAATCTTTAAAACTTTGTTTCAATTTACAGCTCAGGTTTTCAATTTTGGACAGTAATGACCTTTGCTTCTCTTCCCAGATAAGTACACCTTGTAAATGTATCTTTATATGTGAAGATTTCAAAATCAAGACAGAAAAGAAGAACCAGTCATTGCTTTCAGAATACCTGTTTTCCAGCCCCCTGCATCTGCAATCCCTTGTGCAACTGATTACACCACCTCATCCCATTAATTTATTGAATTCATAATACCCAATTGATACCAATTGATAACCTAAAATCAATAAACCAAACATTCCTAACACCCAGATAAGTTTGTTCCTTATCAGAGCATAAACTTGTTTTATGGAGTCTTCTATTGAAGACCTGATATATGTAGCTCACAGTTTAAAGAGATGAAGAGTGAAATACGATGTACTGGCTATTTGCTTGCTTGTGAAGACTGAGTCCTATACTCCAATCATGGGATCTATTCAGAATCAATTATTCAAATTACTGTTTTCAATGTGATATGCCAGTTTGGGTAAAGAGAGGGCAAAATACCATAGTTAGATATTGCTTTCTTTTAAATGCGATTCAAATACTAGTTTTGCACATAACAGCTCAAACCTCTTGAAATGGGACAGGTGGTAGAATGTCTTTTTCCTTTCCCAAGAGCATTTGCATGGTAAATTATTGATCTCTTTCCAAATTGAAGTAGAAAATTAGAGAATGTAGGTCCCTGGAAAACTTACTGACCTCTGGTGTTTAGTGTTAGCTGAACAGAAGTTTTAAAAATTTGCATTTTTAATATTTTGCTTAAATAGAACTGTCTTCTTAAACACCTCTTTTTGTACAGCTCCATTGCTTTCTGAAAATGAATGCAATTCTCAGGGCAGGGGAAAATATATTAGCAATTCTTAAACTCTCATGTACTACAGAGTTGTAGCCTAATACAGATAATTACAGTTTATGTGAAAATTGTGCCATTAATCAGTCCCTGTCCCTTCTCCTCTACCATTGACAAACCATTTTCTTTCTAGGGAAAATAAGAATATAGTTTATGGTTTAGACACTAAAAATGATGGCTTTTTCTGTTTTGGTTTCATTTGGCTTGGTTGGGTGGTTGGGTTTTTTAATGCAATAACTATAAGTTTCTTGAACTTGTCCATCCACAAACTGTCATAGATTTTGGCTTTGTTGGATGTCTATGACTTTTCTTCTCAGAAATTTACATCAAATATATGTTGATCTCTTCCTGTAGGTACAACCAGGTTGCCTTGCCTAAGGAGAGGTTGCTTGGAATAACCTGAAAATCCTGGGAGGACTTACCCAATATTATTTTTTTACATGTGTTCTGTATGACAAAGTGTTGGATATACATGCTGCATGAAAAATTGCTCTAAGAATGGAATTATATCCAAATCTTTCAGAAAATACTGATGGGAAATTTCACCTGCCCACAAAAAAATTCTGAAATAATTGGATTTATATTACCTATTAATGCAATTTTTCCCAGAAAAGTTTTTGAAACTATAGAAAAATATACATGTAAGAAATAATATATATACTTAGTTTTATCATCAGTCATAAGAATATAAATAACATTCTTACTATTTTTGTAAGTTAGTTCTTTATTGTTAGTATCAAACTTACTGCTTTACATAATTGTATACTTTTTTCTTTCAAAATATCTTTACTCTTATTTGTATTCCAATAATGGCATTTTATTTTCACTGATTTTTCAAAAGCCTAATGACTAAATAATGGCATTTGCCAAACTTAACTTAGGATCATACATATGTATATTATGTGCTAAATGCTATATGCTACATATTTATTATTTACTATATATCATATTATATGCTACACATAACTTATTGCAGAGTATACAAGACATAATACAAATAATGTAAAATATATATTACTTACAGCATTATGTAGTGTATATAATGTGTATCATATAATATATATATTATGCTATACACTTCATATTATGTATTGAAAGGTCACAATATGATCTGTCTAGAACCTTCTCTACTCCAGACTGAAGAACCCCAACTCTAACAGGTCCACGTCTTGAGTTTTCATTATCGACTCATGTTTAATTTCTCATCTACCAATATCCCCATGTCCTTCTCCTCAGGGTTGCTATCCATCCATCCATCCATCCATCCATCCATCCATCCATCCATCCATCCATCCATC
>JAWWLZ010000139.1:52903910-52923008 GCA_035041345.1 Poliocrania exsul | reverse complement strand
TCCCCTAAGCCACCTATTGGTAAGCTGGGCTTTCCTAAACCTCTCCTCATTCATCCCAGCTAGCACAGGAACTGAGGTAATTACTACCTGTGCTCCTGTCCCATGAAGTGGTCAGGCCAGTGCCTTACAATCTTTTTTAATTACCCCAGTACTTCTTTCATTGATGTCATCACTCCCAACCTGGACAACCAACAGTGGGTAATAGTCTGAGGGTTGAATTAGCTTAAGAAGTCTCAGTAATATCCCTCACCCTGGCCCCAGGAAGACAGCAAACCTCCCTGTGGGATGGGTCTGGCCAACATATAGGGCCCTCAGTTCCCCTCAAAAGGGAGTCACCAATTACAACAACCCTTCTGTTTTTCCTCATATCTGTAGTTGCAAACCATCTGGCAGATGGGGGCTAACCAGAAGACCTTGTAGACAGATCCTGACTGTCCTCCATCAGACTTTCTGGGTTCAGGGCCATATACCTGTTTTTTAAGGGCACCTCAGTAGGTGAAATGGGTCAAGAGGGGGTGTTTTTGCCTCTACGACCAGGCACCTGTTTCCATTCCTTCCCATCCATATGATCTGTTCTATCTGCCTGATTGGCAGGAGGGGCAGGGCTTCACCACTTCCTGCTGGGCTTCCTTAGGAGTTGAAAAGGTGTGACTCCCCCAGTCAATTTCCCTTTCACTCTCCCTTACGATTCTGAACCTTTCCACCTCTTCACTTTAGCTCTGCCACCAGACAGAGCAAATCATTCACCTGCTCACATCACATGCAGGTGCTTTTCACACTGTTTTCCAGTTGCAGTTCCAGGCTCAAACAGTCTGCGCAGCCAGAGGTCTGAGTGGCTGCATTCTTTTTAGAGGATTCTATCTGTGTTGACACATCTCTACTAGTAACAGGAGCAACAGCTTTCATTTTTTTGAAAGTCATGACTACCTTGAATTGTAGGGAAAGAAAGAAAGAAAAAAAAATTAACCACAAAACACCTAGGCTTGTGCCCTGCCTGTGCAAACTGCCATACCACACCCTGACTGATGTGCCACACCCCTGTTTGCCGCACTCCAGGTTGCTCGTGCTCTCCAGAGATGTTTTTAAAGCCTTCTGACCCCCCTGCTAATGAGCAAGCCCTGCCTCTCTCTCACCTGATAACAGTTGGAGGAGCAGCAGCCAAACCCTAGCAGGAATTATTATTTTGTTTATAAAAATAAACTCAAAGATTCACTGGAAGATACAAGTAAAGATATAGAAGGGAGGGGAAGTGAGTGATGGAGAAAAAGGGAAAAGAATGAGAGATTTCATATGTAAATTTTCTTGTAATATAATGTCTAAAATATTCACTTGCATCATATGAGGAAGCTTGTATTACAGGTCTTGCTCATTTTAGTATAAATTAGTTAAATATTGATTGGAATAATAACAGTATTTCCCTGCTAGAAGTTTTTTGCCTTATTTGCATTTTCCTCATCCAGGAGGGAGCATAATTAAAGGGAAAAATAACCATTGCATCATTATTATTATTACCCTGCCTTATACCTGCTGAATTCTCTATCTACCTTCTACATCTGTATCACTTCACACTTATGTGTGAAGTAGTTGCTCTGCTCTTTCTCCCTGGGGAGTAAAGGATAATTTCTCTTTCCTAGTGGTTAAACCAAACAAGCTAAATAGCAAGGAGTGTATGATGACAAAAATTCATTCTTCGCTGCTATGCTTAATATCTTCATAAATCTTGTCTCCTGGTTTAGCTCTCATTACTGAGCAAAAGAGATAATAATATGTCTCTTTGGGAGGTTTTAAGAGCATTTCTCCACTAGTCCACCTAATTTAAAGTGACTTCATGTTAGAAGCAATGTGTAAGCAAATCTCTTCTGTTAAACCATGCACTGTAAACTATGATACATGATCAAAATATTAAAATAATCAGGTCACCATTTGAAAAGTCAGCAGACACTGCAGCATCTGAAAGACTTCTGTTTCACTTTAACCAAGAAGTAACTGTGTCAGCTACGTGACAGCTGATGGTATTTTAATGATGACCACTGCAACCTTAAAATACTTTAAAAAAATCTTCAAAAAGGACTATGGACTACCCAGTTCATTTTAATGAACACCATAGTCATACTAGAAGTTGTAACGCTTCTTAAGCAGAAATGTTTTATAATGTCATAGTCATGAAATAGAAATTCAATAGGTGCCATGAGATATAGACACCTTCTCTGACTCATGAAAGCTGCATTTATTAAATTCTTGCTGTACTCCAGACAATTGATATGAGCTATTAGGAGTCAAGGTACTTTCAAGACAGATGGAGTCAGTGGATCTGTATACATTGGCAAGTTTTGTACATAACTGGGAATTGGCTGAAGACCTGAAATCCACACTGTACATATTGCAGAGCTTCTGACTTTGAATTATCTCTAGTTGGGTCCCACAGGCACAATGCATGTTTAAACTTAGAATGCATTAGTTTTTCTCGTTTATCTTCATCTGAAAGGGATCCAGCACATGCACACTGAAACTGCACCACAGCACAAATGTAAGCACAGGCTGGGGGTCTCTGGGAGATTCAATTGAAAACTGTATGGCTGACTTTCACTGAATTATCTCTGTAGAAGTATCAGTGATGGCCGCTCCCAGGCTTCTGGGCTATATTTATGTACTCTTGAGTTTTACTGGGTGTAGAGATCTGTCTGTAGAGATCTCTCAACCATTTGGGCAAGCTAACAATAGGTTTGTTCCTTTATTTTTGTCTGTCATGAGACCACTATGAATGAACAAACACAAAACAGTACACAAAAATGCAAAATGCTGAAATTCTGCACTGTCACAATGAAAACAATTTTTTTTTTCCAGTTACTTTGCCTTGGTTTTTTAACTGCTAAAAACATTGATAATGGAAACTCCAACGACTGTTAGTCTCCTCCACAACTGAGACCCTTAGGAGGACAGTTTTCTTAAGAGAACAAAAGAATACGTCAAAGTGTCAAGACTGGATATTTCTTCTGAAATATGTGTGAGTTTTGTTGACTGCTGAAAGTGCTGCTCATCCACCAAATCTTCAAAAATTAGTCTTTAGATGCATTTAATACTCTGCGAGGACAGGGTGACTCATACATTGCAACAGCTATCTCACAATAACTTCTTTTCTTCTTCTTAAGCAGATGTGATGTTACATAAAGGGTGACAAGTTCATTTGATCCCACAAGAGTATAAAAAAATCCAAAAACTCACAAAAATTGTCTCTAAGTATTTAACTTGTACTTCCCAGGATCTGTTAGTTCAGTCTTCAGTCTGCCTTTTTTTTTTTTTTCTTTAAATAGCATCTTGAATAGACTACACTTTTATGTGTTGTTGAGAAGTTGATTTAATCCTTATAATTTTTGGGAATGACACCAACAGACAACCTTGGAGCTGCATGCTTTAATTGAAGCATTATATAATGTATGTTTTATTGATGATCTCAAGTAAAAGTTAAAGAATAGTCAAAAATGTAATATATAAGATACTATTGAACAGGTGCGTAACAGAAAAATTACTGTTGCCTCAAAGGGCTATGTACAAATCACAACTAAAAACTAGAACATATTTTTGTAGCAAAAACCATGCAACACCTAACAATAAATGAACAAATCTCTAAAATGGGGTGAGGTGAGAACTACCCAGAAATGCTAGTACCCAGTAAGAAAAACAAACAAACAAAAAACAACAAACAACAACAACAAAAAACAAAAAACCAACAATGAAACAAAAAAAATAAACAACAAAACCCCCCAAAACTGTAGCGTTGATGATTCGTATCCTAAAATAAGATTGATTTATTTTGGGGGGGGTGTTTATGATTTCTGTAGCCATTCACATGTTTAAAGGAACAATGCATAACAAAACTAACTTTGGTTTTTGTTTTTTTTACTGCTCAAGGAGAAGATACGGAAGACTTGAACTCAGCACCAAATTACCTTACACTCATGATATTGATTGGAAGAATTTACAAGGATGAAAATTGTCATGTTGAAGATAATTAATCTATTTTACAGGCCAATTAATTTTATTTGAGAAGGAGACAGTGTATAAGAAATATAGTGGTGAGAGAAACACTTTTAGAGGGACATTTTCAGCATATCATCATATTTTACAAAGAGCAGATATCACTCTGTAAATGTAGTTATTTTACAATGTATTGCCAAATTTTGTATTTGACAAATATACATATATGTGAAAAATGTATGGCTGGGCATAGATTTGCCCTGTGCAACAATTGTTCTTGTTTAAACCACCACACAAAAAAAAAAAAAAAATCCAAAGTTATTTTTGTTTTCATAATACAGCCAGAGCTAAGGAGTATGAAAATTATTAATTATTATCAGGATAATCAGGATATAGTTAGTATCAGCTTGTCCCCAACACAAATACAGTGTTATGGTTTTAGCCAGATGGGCCTGGGTCTGGGTTTTGGAGTTCAGACTAGGCCTGACAGTTGCCAGGTGGCTTGAGCTGGGCCGAGCTGGCTGGCAGCTGACTTCGTCTACCCAATAATATTGTATTCCATACCATACTACATCATCTCAAAAGGAGTGGGATCCAGTGTGTGGGTGTGGCTTAGGTCAGTTCCGTCATGGCCGGGCTACAAGCTGGACGTAGTGCAGCTCCTGTCTTGAATTAGGCCCCTGCTCCTGCTGCTGCTATTTGCATTTTGTTTGAGTTCAGGGAAGTAGAAATATTTTGTTGTTATACTTTCTCTTTCTTACACGGTGTCTTTTAGAGTGCTTATGAATCTAGAGTAATAGGCTGTGTATTAACTGGGGAGTGGGAAGTTCTTTCTTGTTATATATAGATAAAACTTGTGTAAGTGTATGTTATATTGTAGTCTCCTCTTAATTCTCTCTTTTCTGTATAAATACATGTAGCTAATTTCAGCATAAACCTGCTTTTAGAGTGTTTTTTTTCCCCCTTTTCTCCTTTTTCTCAGCCGGAGGCTAACTCTGTACTTGGGCACTTGGCATTTTGCCAGCTCAACCCAAGAAATACATGTACTAATATATTCTAATCAAGACCAGTCTTACTTGTATTTTTCTAATACTGTATTGGCTTAGCCAGGAACTTTACATAAGTCTGTGAGCTATATGGTCTAAAAAGGCAAACATGTTTAGTTGTGTGAGGAGTCACATGAGTACCATGTCTTGAAAGAAAACATATGTAAATACATACATATCTGTGTACATGATACACAGGTTGAGATGCAATGCTGGTAGAAACAAGCATACTGACCATGACAATCTTTGTAAGTGCTATTTAATGTCAATGACCTCTGACACTGTTTTGGAGTCCTTACTAGTTAGTACGGCAGAGAAAGATTGTGATGTCCAAAATCTAATTTAGCTCACTAGCTCCTTGGCCCGGCACCCTCATTCCTTATTGTCCATGCTAGAGATATGAGATATCCAGTCTAAATTCCATCTGTGAAACACCAGCATGTTATGTGTTTGACAGACTAAGTTTCTTCCACTCATACACATCAGGATTATGATCCTCTTTCTCTGCAGGATACATTGAGTGGAGTCATAGAGCTTGGGAGTCTGACTATTCATTGCCAAATGAAGAAGTAGAGATAAATTAAAAGTATAGATAATATTATGTCATCATTCTCTTATTTTATGTGTTTTTTTCCTAAACAATTGACTTTTATTGAACAGTGGTAAAGCAAACATATAGCTGCTACCAGAGATGCAATAAATATATTAATACAAGACTTAATTCAACATTTCTGAAAAATTCAAAAAACCAAAGCTATAAAGTTAGAAAATGTAGAAATTTAACTTAAAATGTGGTGCAGCATAAGTCAAGTCAGATTGTTGTCCGCAGAAAAAATTATGAACGTACTAATCCTTATAATTTTTATTCTTTAAATATCTTCAATGAGGTTTTAAACCATAATTTGCATAATAGTACTGTGTCTTAGCCAAATCTGAATCGGGGGCTTGCTTTTCAGGCATCATACATAATAATAAGCAACCTTTGTACTGAATATATGATAATCTCAAAAGACAAGCTGGTAGGAGGGATAAAATTACTCTTATTTTTCTGATGAGGACTTTGGACACCAACACATCAAGTAGCTTGCTCAAAATTACATTAAGAAGTTTGAGAAAGTGTCAGAATCTGAAGTCTCCTCTTTCTGACTCACACCTCTGTCCATTCAAAAACATCAGTTTGCCTCCAAATATCCATTATTTAATGACTTGTGTTAGGCCTTAAATGTTTCAGTTTCAACTTCATGTATTAATGAGTCTCTGACTAAATGTTGTAAGTCATTTGTTTATAGATGCCTTTCACAAGTACTTAATACATATACTTCAGAGATAAAAAATGCAAAGACATACAAAGACATAAAACCATTGAATCATTGTTCTGTAGCTTCTGGGAGACATTAGTATAAACTATACTGCAAATTATTAGCTGTGGCAAAGATTTTAGCACAGACAAACACAAAATTGATTATCCTTTCTAAACATGGGTATATTTCTCATAGAAAAATCCTACTATTGAGGTGAAACAAAAACAAAGGAAATTTATCTATGTATCTGGAGGGTGAAACTTTTCAGGATAAGCTCTTTAAATTAAGATTCAGAGCACTTATTATTTCTTATGTCTTTTTAAAATATAATATAATCATTCAGCTAGGTATGAACTAAAAGGGCATACATTTTATATTACTTGGTAGGTATTTTAATAGTCTAAATTGAGAATAAATCTATTAAATTATGTGCAACAAAAATTACCCACATGACTATAAACTAATGTTCTGACTTGCCAGAAAGATACCAAAACAAAAGATACTCCTGATTTTGAGTTCCTTGGAAAGGCAGACTTGATGTGAACAGGTTCAGAATAATATGCTTTCGTAAAAATATTTCAGTCAAATGATATCATCAAGTGTACAGCAGCGTGTACAACAAATGGAACAAGGGCAGTTTGGTGTGCATCTGTTCCGAGAAAAAACTGTGAGCAGAATTAAAAACAAATTTGAAAATTCTAGCAGTTTTGCAACATAGAAATGTTACAAATGTCAGTCAACTGTTACTAAAGAAGTATCTAGGGCCTGGGACTTACCTACTTACTTGGAAAAAAAAAAAAGTGGAAGTAAAGCAGGAAGAACTGAATGAAACCACAGAGCCTTCAGGCCCCTATCTGAGAAAGCTTCTTGGCTTCTGTGTGTTTATTCTGATTGCATTCTAGAGTGAGCTTAAAATTAAGTTCCAATTTACTTCCCATTGACTTCATTGTTAAATAGTAGTTTGCTGCAATGAGACCCGAGTGCACAGAAGGGAACCTTAACAAGCAAGCAGTGAAATGAAGACAGATACTTGGAAACTAAGTGCTCAAAGGGCAGCAACAGAAATAATGAGCTGAATTTATGTTATGAAGAGGAGTGTATACTGAAAGGGGAAGGTTATTGTCATTAAATATAATATAATTTCTTGCACCTGATGATTAATATATTATGTGATTCTCGCATGTCAGTATTGTTTAAATTATATTACTGCAAGCCAAAGTTAAAATGTAAAGACTCTATGCAACAGTATAACATATCTCTCTGCCTGTTGTACATTTCAAGAGTCATCATCCACAAAGCATGGTAACTGGGGCACATAAACATTTGCATTGCCATCCCTATTTTTTTCCCCTTCCTCTATGCTAATTTGGGATACCACCCTTATTGAGGAATGTGTTTGGTCTTTTAAAACATTTTGTCTATGCTCCTGGCCTACAAGACATAGGTACAACATGTTTCACATAATATAGTTTGATAGCAAACAAGATCATTTACACCATGGGATTCTTTCAGAATGCTTTGGTTGTTCTGAAAAAATCTTATGCATCCTTATGTATGTTTATTGTATTTTCTCAGGTGAAGGACCACCTATAAATACATTTACCCTTTACATGTATAACAGCTTATTACATTTACATCCAGAGAGTTATTTATAATGCTTAACATATAACTGTGAACATCTGTTGCTCGCTGATGAAGACCATTTGAAATAGAATAATTTCATATTGTGAATTTTTACCTCATTCAATTAGAAATGTGATAAAGTTCATGTTGCTTATACTTACTAAAGTGGAACCATTATTCTGTAATTCTTTCTTAATATACTAAAAATAATTGCTTCAGACAGCATTATTTCAATATTTGTGGACATATATGTGGATATGTACATATCCGATTGTATAAAGATTGTGTCACAAAATTAGCTAAATTACAGGAAACTTTTCAGTTTTTTGAGTGGTTAATGGAATCTTATAATTCTGTTTAATGTTAACACTTGTACATAATATGTTCTTTGTCTCATCAATAAGAAAACAAAACTGTCTTAACACTGAATTTCTCTCTTCCCCTCCCCCCCCGCCCCCAAAAGAAAAAAAATCCGTAGAAAAAAACCCCATCAAGATCAAGTAAAGGCCCTTTTGCTCATCAAGGATAGCTTCTTTCCTCAGTATTTTAATCCCTCTGGGTGCCATATGTTTTGTGAAAAGCTTCAATACATTGGTTCTGCAGCCTTGGCTAGTACACCAGTCTATGAATTTATAATTTGATTAGAACAAGATATGTCTTCCTGCTTTTCTTTAAATGTGTTTTATGACTGTCCCCTTTTTACTTAATCCATGGTAAACTGACACGTTTACTTAGCAGACTATTTATTTGACTTCTGACCCATAAATATATATAAAGATATATGAGAGATTTACTAAAGGATTTTTTGACTTTCACATAGCAGTAGGCCCTAACTAAGCTTATTCTAAAAATAATTAATTACCATTATGATCTGAAAAATAAGTCACTCTAACATGGCATGTCTACTTTCCTTTTTTGCCTTCATCTCAAGATTCAGCTCAGCAAAGCTTTAAATGTCAGAAATATTTATTGACTCTTCTACTTTAAATCTATTTAAAGTACTCATAGTGAAATGATAACAGAGTAGTAATAATTGGAACCTTACTGGATATCATACAAGCACTTAATTTCTATAAATAATTTCTTTTTTTTTTCCTCCTCCAGAAAAATACAACAGCTATATACTGGAATTTTGATTTGTTTTCCATTTTAAATGTTAGCAAAAGATTCATCATAGCTCCTTCATTCCTGTAATGAACTAATTTTTTTTTAAAATGTTTTTAAGTCTTATGTTGATCACTGAATCTAATGTATGCATAAGCTTACAAACTAGGAGGCTTAGAGGGACTGAGCTCTTTGTCCTCAATATAGGCAAAAGGCCATGTCTGGGCAGTCTCATTGACATTAATTATAATGTTGTAGATTTGTTTTTGATCAAGGACATATGGGATAGAAATTCTGCCTGCATTCACCCCCTTCATCTAGCTAAGAAGCTCATTAGACACTTATTGCTCACAAAATGGAGAGCAGCCCTGCCACTACCACCAGCAAATCCTAGCTGACACCTAACAGTCTTCCCAATACTCTGGTGTAGACTCCAACAACAGAGTGGCAAAGAATGGGATAGGTTACTTCTGCATCAAAGCAGGACTCTCCAAAAAATCTTTAGTCTCTGTCTCACTTGAGCAAAATATTACTTAAGTGGGTGTTGCTATATAATTAAGTGTGCTTGACTCCACAAGAATCCACAAGATTAGTAAGACACTGCTCAGTTCCTAATTTGAAATTAATGGATTTTGTTTACCTAATTGAATGTTACTGTCTTTCCTTTGTGTGTTTTTTTTCCTTTTTTCTACCAGAGAAGTTGTATATATTTTTTTTTATTTCTGAAGACACCATAATTCTTGAATGTTTGTGAATGGGAACCAGAAAAAAAAATGGTTAATGGAAACCTGTAATTAATAACAACAACAACAACAATAATAATGACAACAACAACAATAATAAATTCTTAATAAATAAAATTTAAAATTAGTTGTCCAAACCACCTTCTTTCCAATTTTGATAGTCAGTAAACAGCTTACCTTTATCCAATATAAAAGCTAGGACAAATGTAAAAGCTATCATGTTGCAGAATCAGGATTTTAGCAAGATATTATTTTGGCATATTAGGATGCAAGAAGAAGCAGAAGACCACATGGCTCACCTCTTCAAGGAACCTAAACACAGAGGCTGGCAATCAGTTCAGGGATCTGATTCCTAGCTGCTGCAATCAAAAGAGCTTCAAGTCATGAAAGAAGGAAAATGGATATGTTTTTGAGGGCAATCCTTCAAAAGAAAAAGACAGTCTTTTGTCCTGACAACCTAGAAGGTTTCTATTTGAATGTTTTTTGCAGTTAAATGTAGACTATATGTCTTGTTTGTTGAATTGACAGTAAAATTCCACTTAAAAAATTTACATGGGGATTTTTGTACTTTTGCTGTATCTGGTGCTGTAAGCCACAGCAGCATGTATACTTGGGCAAT
Source organism: Poliocrania exsul (assembly GCA_035041345.1). Classification (NCBI taxonomy): domain Eukaryota; kingdom Metazoa; phylum Chordata; class Aves; order Passeriformes; family Thamnophilidae; genus Poliocrania; species Poliocrania exsul. Next base: position 52,912,597 of record JAWWLZ010000139.1, on the reverse strand, counting down.
GAAGGAGGAAGAAAACAGAGTCTTATATTAATAGGAATATTTATGGGCAAAGGAGTTTGAGTTGCTACTCTTTGATACGCTAGTTGCATATTAGAGATGCTTTTCTTTTCTCTAGTAGAAGAACCTAATACTGAAAAGTGAGAAATGGGTGACAGTCTAGTGCATACAGGCACTTTAGGAAAAACGCATTCTTGGCTTTATTGACATCTTTTAGAATTGCATTTGTAAACGTAGTCTGTGTGTTTTATATCTGGAAATGTTGAAATTATTAAGACGGATAAAACATTCAATGGGAAGTAACTAGGCAAATCAGAACAAGATCTTATTCACAAAGACACATGGAATGGTTTCTTAACCCTCCTGGGTAAACTCTTGACTCAAGAAAGAACACTTCAAATGCTTGTATACTTAGTGTTAGACATGCTAAATTATGTAAGATTAAATATTTTATTTTTTATGATCACAAATGAAATTAAATACATGTTTAAGTTCTTATCTCATTTGAGTGCTATAAGAGTAGGCTGTTTTGCCTGTCTGTCTTGATCTGGATTTCACACAGTTCACTTTGCAATGGCTGTTGTTTTTGTCATATTTATGTTATAACTTCTGCAATTTCTACATAATAATCATATCTTTATCTATTCAATGGACCAATGTGTAAGCTAGGAGAATGACAATTCTGTATTTTATTATTAATTTCACACTTATCTTTGAATAGATAGATTAAATCAAATTTGTCATTTTAGTTTCCACACTACTTACATGATAAAAGCTATTTAATAGATTTTATGAGGCCAGAGAACAGTATGACAGCCATTTAGTTTGATCCTGACCAAGAAAGACTACAGGATTCAGTGAAGTTACACACTCAAAACAGTAATCGTGAGCTTCCACTTATCTTTCAGGGGGCTTTCAGAAATTTAAATTATGAAAAAAATGAACTAATTTTGTATGTGGTTCCTATGACTTGCTCTATAATAACAAAATACAAAAAAAAAAAAGGAAGTTAAAACAAATACAGCATGTAGACTGAATTTCTATGGGTTTTATACCTTAGTCAACATATTCAGTAAAATCAGATATGTCTGTCCATTTAGATACTGGTCAAGTCTCTTCTAGTTTGATAAACAAATAATATCTCTCTTTGTCTCAAATAATAAGGCAGTAGCTGTCAGGAAGCATCAGTAGCAGGGCTGCTCCCAAAAGAGGAGTGCGCTGGTGGGAGGGTGGCCCCAGGGCAGGCAGGGCAGTGTTGTCTCAAGAGGGGAACACAGCAGGCTGGCCACAGTGGTGCATCCCGCTGCAGCACAACCATCACCAGACAAATGTGAGGTGAAGAGTGAGGTCGAAGATCAGTCTGGGGGGTGCAGTCAGCAAGTCAGGATGGGCAGGAGCTCAGGGACACCTACAGCAGGGCTCAGGCAGGGGCCCAGTATTCAGCTCTGAGCTGAAGTCAAGTGCCTGAGCATGGGAAAGGTGTGTATGGTTGTATATGTGTGTATTAGGGTAGCATTCAGGGGAGGCTTGCTAGGGCTAATAGCCTCCCTGGGATATTGAGATCCTGTGCACTCAGAGCCCTGACTTTCAATTTCTCAGAATATTTTTGTTGCTCTCTTCTAACCTCAGTTTTTCAGTATCTTTTTTTAAAATGTAGACATTAGAACCAGATCCTGTGTTCCTTTGTTATGCCATTAATCTCATATTAATGTAACTTATCCCTCTACTAATATAGAAAAAAACCCAAAAATTTCAGCCTAAGAGCTCTTATGAAAAGTGTTTCATAGTGTTCAGTATTCATGTGAACATGAATTACTGATATTTTTCTGATGCATAGATTTAAGGCTACAGGATCCATCCTGTAGGTGTGAAATTTGTGTTCCTGATTGTATCATCATTTAATAACTTTATTAAAACACATAGCCCTTTTATTTATTCAAACCCCTTTAATCTAACATCCTGTTCCTTTTTTTTAGAAACATAGTCTGAGGTTTATTTATCAGAGAATTTTAATATGTCCCTTGAGATTTTTTCAGGGATTCATACTCAGCACAGTATTTATTTGGTATAAGAAATAAAAGAAATTATACTAGTTTTATGACTTGCTGGTAACCTGCGATAAGGAGAGGTTTTTTAATGTATCTGATCTGCAAACAGATCTTTTTCCACTGGCAAAGGCAGTCCACCTGCTGGAAGATAAAGCTGATGGAGTTTGTGTCCTCAATTCAGCTCTATGACTTAAAATCAATTCAGTTAGGGAAGAGGGATAAAGTCATTCTAGTACAGGCAAGATACTGTGAATTTCGACATATAATGGATCAAGCCCTTAGCTGTTACTGTTTCACAGGGAAATACAATCTAAGTGCCTTCCATAAATACTTGCAAAGATTGTTGACTGTTAGTTACCTGTAATGTAAGAAAAGCAAGTTTACAATCTTCAGATTTGTGAACTTTAGGCTTCTCTTAAATGCCTAACAATGAATTAGGAAAAAACAAAAACAACAACAAGAAAAACACCAAAAAACCCCAAACCACATAACACAAAACAAATAAAACATCAATGCAGAAGATGCACAGGTTATGTACAACCATGTAAAGCTGTATGAAAATGGCCATAAGCACATTTTAAAAATATTTTGCAAAAGCAAAGTTCATATTAACCTCATTTCAGTCCTTTAAGAGCATCTCTTTATAAGTGTCATGAGCATCAGATCATCTTTATTCAGAGCTATGTACAACACAAAAATACTTTTTGCCTTTACTCATACATGAATTGAAATGGATTATCTAAATTTAACAGAAGAATATAATAAATAATATACAATGTGTAATATGGCATAAATTTTACTATATAAGACATATGTATCATACATAGTGTATAATACATGATATACTCAACTCTAGGAACCAGTTAGCAGTTAGTTTGGGATCTGTGATTTTTCCACAAACTTTACTTTGAATCATAAAATGGTTTAAGTGAAAAGGAAGATTTGAAGCTGACCTAGTTCAACCTTTCTGCAATGAGCAGGGACATCAGGGAAGTCAGATTGCTCAGAGTTGTGTCCAACCTGACATTTGACACTTCCAGAGATGGAACATCTACCATCTCTCTGGGCAAGCTGTTCCAGTGTTTCACTGGAAAAATATCTTCCTTACAGCTCATTGGAATGTCTTCTCTTTTAGTTTAAATCCATCAACCCTTGTTTTACCACTAGAGGTCCTGTTGCCAGTCTTCTTATAAGTCCCCTTTTACTGAAAGGCAGCAATAAGCTCTCCCAGGTATATCCCAAAGTAAAAGTAGTGAAATATAACTAAATTTACAGAAGAATAACAATTTCCATTCTGGGGGGAAACAAACAAACAAACAAAACCTTAACAAATTTATGATTGGAAAGGTACATAGCAGTGTATTTAGAGTACCTTTATGAAGAAAAGTATCTAATAAGCAAAGATGGAACTTAAATCAGATGCATAAGTTTCAGCCCAATACACAATGACAGATTCATTAATACTTTCTTGAAATTTAGGTAACACTAACCTGTAGGTATATTTTCTTGGGTTTTTTTCTCTTGTTCCTTCCACAGATGTGTACTTTCTGGTTTAGTAATGCTCTTTTGTATGTGACTTGAAATTACAGTCATATTTTTCTGACTTCCACAATTTTTCAATTCAAGAGGTAAAGTAAAGTAAACTAAAGATAGAGTCATAGGATCTTTTAGGTTGGAAAGACCTTTAAACTCACTGAGTCTAACTGATAATATAACACTACCAAGTCCACCACTAGATCACATTCCTAAGTACCACACCTACACTAAAGTAAATGAAGATTTACTAATTTACCAGTGCTGAATCAGGTTCAAGGTTTCATAATTTCTAATATTTATTTAGTTAAATTAGCTGTATGTGTGACTACTAAGACTTGTACCTGCTTTTATATTTTTATTTGAACATATACATGTTGTTCATATTAAATCATATTAATAATAAAATTTAATAATTAATAAAAGTGGGGTTCAATTGTCCTAGACACTCTATACACAGAGTGCATATAGATCACACTGCTCAAACAACATACAATCTACATATGCAGACTAGAAACAGCTGTACACTGGATGTATGCTTAAAGTGATTCAGTGCCATAAAAATAATGCTGATCATAACTGTATGTGTACAGTGAAAAGAAAGAATGAGAGAAAGAAGAATGGGACCAACTAAAACAAAAGTGAAAAGTAAAAGCAGTAGGAGAAATGAGGATGTTAGAAAAGAGGATGTGAGTTTGAGAACAGAAGAGGAAGGTCTAGAAGTGATTGTTGCAAAAAGGGATGCCTCTATTTATTTGATGCTTAGTAACTTTCTTTTAGCAATTTTAACCAATGAACATATGAAGAAGGAAGTGAAGGCAAGAAAAGAGGACATCTGCATGAGGGACAAGCAATTTATTACCTGGTTAGGAAGCCTTTGATCAACTGTTCTGCATCTGTTTAGAGCCAGTATTTCCCTTACCCTTGTCCCATGCAAGTGCTTAGATTTTCTAGTTTTTGCAAGACAGTCTTTCAGCTAAAGCCTAATTGTAATTAACTTACCAAAAAAACCCAGGTGCATTTAGACTTAGTACCTCTAACACTTTCAGAATAATAAATAATTATATGTTTCCAGACCAATTATTCCAAGTGAGTACAATGTTACCTAATTATCAGACATCAAACATGTATGCTTGCTACTTGATTTTTTTCAAGAGTACTCAAGCGTGACAACAGCAACACACATAGACAAGTTCAATGGACTAATTAGATATTGGTAATGAAAAGAAAATGTCATTGAGGACTCTCTTGTATACAAACTCATTTATTGGTGGGTGAAAAGACACTCTGTTTCTAATATTTATTTTTCTCCAAGAAAGTTAAATAATGTAATAGAAAATAATTGAGAATACAGCTTAGAATACCAACAAATCCCTTGCCAGATTTGACAATTTTTTTAATGCAATAAATATCCATTGCTTCCAAATTTTATATTTTTCTACATTAAAAAAAATATATAAAAAGGAGTAAAAAATAATAATAACTCTGCTGAAGTGATATGATAACTAGGGCTAGTGAAATATGTAAATGATATTATGTTTAGGGGAAAATGTGCAAATTTATATGACTTTTTAAATGAAAAATGATGAACTAATTTTATGCTTCTATTCCAGACTAATGAAAAACCCAACACATAACATAGAATAAAGGTTGAAACATATTTTATTTTTATAAAATTTGATTTGTTTGTAATATCTCATTGCTATATAATTTCTCACAGAATACCAATTCTCTGACAGATCTAAAACTCTAAAAATGCTTAGTAGAGGCTTTTGCGTGAATATTTCTTCTAGGAATGTCTCTCTTTTTATTTCTTTTCTCCTATCCTGTTAATGTATTAGTGAGAACCAGGTTTGCCAGTCAGTAGTCTTAATTTATACTTTTAACAAAGTGAGTTCAATTTGAAAATATTATCTCATTATCTCAACACACTGTACATTTGTAAACTCATATCTAGTCAAGTTGCATTAATAATATTGATACTAATGATACAACTAGGTTATGCTTCATAATAGTTTTCTGAACAAACTGAAATTGTACTGTCAAAAAACCCTGACGTGTAAAAAAAAAATAAAAATCCCATTTTATATTGTTATGTACTTTATTCCCATGTACATCTTAGAGCAGTTTTGGTTCTTCGTAAATTTCATCTTTCCTAAATAAAAGGAAATACAAAAATGCTGGTGAAGACTGCACAGAATTGTAAAAGGAGGCTGGAGGTACATTATACCTTTCCAACAGGACAAACTGTAGTTAATGTTAGTGAAGAACAAGCCTGTGACAGACAATAGTTTGTGTGTCAAACTATATGTATAAGGAATGTATAGCCACAGGCAAGCCAGTGTCAGCAATGGCACCTAGGGACAGCAATGAATCACAAAGAAAGGAATCTGAAAGAGACCAAGGCCCAAATTGTGTACTTGTGGCTAAGAGACAGCAGTCAGCCAACAGCAGTGTTTAATTCCTTTTCACATGGGGCAGAAGAAAATAAAAGATACTGCGACCACTTTCTGCTTCTGGAAGAATCCCTGGTAACAGAGAGAACAAGAAACACAAAATGAAACAGATGTCTTTCTACCATACTCGAAGAATTTGTGTTAATACCCAGTCACCAGGATACCAGTAGTTAGGTTTTTAAAATATAAATCGTACAAATAAAATAAAATGTAAACAAACAGTATCCTTAAAAAACAAAAATCAATAATAAGCACAATAGATGTGTTCTAAATTTTGTAGGTTGCCAGCATGTTACCAGTAATTTTCAACACATCTCTCTTCTAGTGGACATCATTACACATTCTGAAAAAAATATGTTAAAATCAAAATGTTATCTGAGGCCATGTTTTATATTCTGATATATGACAACTTGTATTCTTATTCTGGTCATAGTCAAAGGGCTTTAGAGAAACATCAGATCCTTAATTAAAGGAAAGCTTTATAATTTTAAAACCCATTATTTTAGTGGGTTTGCCTCATTGTTGACAAAAGCAGCTGCAAAGGTGGCCTGGTTAGAAGGTGAAACTTAGCAAAAGAAAATGACTGCTGAAATGTACTGACAGAGAAAAGACTCCCAGGCTGGAACTGCCAGCCTGGGAACTAGGCCTGGGAATGATAAATGTCCTTGAAGTACAGCTGGGTACATACAAACGACACAACTTGAGATACCACTGACAAGCACAAAAACAAGGCACTGTAACAGCAACTTATTGTCTGAAAAGGTGGAAAACTGTCTGGAAAAATAAAATTGATCTGAAAGAACAGAAAAGGCCATCATATATTAGCTGTTATAGGTTTAAAAATTTCTGTTAATGCTTTAAAAGAGTCAAAACTGAAAGTTGCCTTCTCTGAGTAGTATATTCTATGCCCGCTTGCATATCTGTGTTATAATAAGGCTTTAATTTTTATCCAAAATGGAGTGCCTCTCTAAAAATTCCTCATCCGAAACCTACTTTCCCTTTCTTAAACGAGTTGAATGCTCCACATTAACTTTCTATGAAATCTTGGACTTCCACCAAGAACACTTACATGGCTGCAGACTCTGAGACACAGATGATCTTTGAAGTGAAATTCTGTGTGCTATCTTATTGTACCCTAGTTTTGGGGTTCATTTTTTTTTGTCATTTGACACCTGGGTTGGTTGGATCTTCCTCTGGTATCTGTTTGTCCTTCCTTTTGGGATTGTTTGTCCTCTTCTGAAATCTGTCTAATTCACTTGATAGTGATGAGATATTTATCTCCTTATTAGTACTCTATTATACCTGCTCTTATATTGTGTATAAGTTGCTTCAGTAACTGTAAGTTTATGTTATGGTATATGCATACTTAGCAGTTGCTAAATGATTGATTACTGTTATTACTGATTGTTGTCATACTTTTAATTGATATTATATCAATGAATGCTGATAGTAATTTGTAATAGTTTGAGATATATATATTTAGTTTATTAGTCATAGGTATACTTGCTGGTGGTTACTTTTGTGATAGTTTACTTGGTAGTGGTGAGTCACGTGTTATTTGTGGTAATCTATAACTGAGGTGCTGGAGTGGGTCCAGAGAAGAGCAACAAGTCTGGTTAAAGGGACTTGAGCACACCTCCTATGAGGAAAGGCTGAGGGACCTGGGGTTGTTTAGCCTGGAGAAGAGGAGGCTCAGGGGAGAGCTTATCACTCTACAACTACCTGAAGGGATGTTGTAGCCAAGTGGGGTTTGTCTCTTCTCTCAGGCAACCAGCAATAGAACAAGGGGACATGGGCTCAAGTTCTGCCAGGGGAGGTTTAGGTTGGATATATGAAAGAAATTCTTTACAGAGATAGTGGTCAGGCCTGCCCAGAGGAGTGCCCAGAGAGTGGAATGGCCTGCCCAGAGAGGTGGAGGACTCACCATCCCTGGAGGTTTTTAAGATGAGACTGGACGTGGCACTTAGTGCCATGATCTAGTAATCAAAGTGAGGTTGAATCAAGGGTTGGACTTGATGATCTCAGAGGTCTTTTCCAACCCGGCTGATTCTACGATTTTATGATAATATAGTAGAGAAATTTAGAGGATAAAGTCTCTGTGTCCTTGCGTATTATAGAATTCTACTAACCCACTGTTGTGATCTTTATACATCTGCAGAGTAGGTAAGACTAGGTTTTGACAATCATTAAACTCAATGAATACAAGGTTCTTTGTCAAAAAGACAGACTAAAGTTAAATGAATGATTGCCTGAATAGTATTGCCTCAAATATTTGCAAGTTATGAATTGATGTAAAGATGTGTTATCTTTTTTCTGAGTTGTCAAAAGTTTGAGAGTTTATCAGTTTTACATCAACTGCTTCACAAGAATATCAATAAATACATTACTTATATATATATACACACACACATATACAGTATTTGAGTATTCAAAAACAGGAGGAGGTGTGGGGGGTGATAATTGGATAAATATTGGAAAGGATTAATAATGGAGAGAAAGGAGAGAGGATTAGCTAAGGTGGTTGGTTTTCTATGCCTCGTTATGCTGAAGGTTTCTGCAACGGTATGGTACTTCGCCTGTTCTGGCTATTAGACCATGAACTTAGGAGAAGTGTGTGCTCAGTGCTTACCCAGCCATGTGGCCTCTGAGTATC
>JAWWLZ010000139.1:52885885-52896385 GCA_035041345.1 Poliocrania exsul | reverse complement strand
TGGTGAATCCACCACCTCTCTGGGCAGGCCATTCCAATGCCTGATTACTCTTTCTGTAAAGAATTTTTTTCTGATATTCGACTTAAATTTAATGCTAGCATGTAGAAAACAAAAGCTATCTGAATTAAGTAAAATAAGAATCAAGATGTATCCTGAAAGTCTATTTATCATCTCTTATCTCCTCCATAACTGCAACATGTATGATTGCTATATATAAGAGGACAAAATACTTTTCAAGATCATTGGTGATTTGTTTGGGTACTCCATATTTGGACAAAATAAACTAAGTTTGCTGTAATTCTTTCTGTTTTGGCTATGTCTATCCTTTCCTCAAACAGGCTATCATTTTCTTTAATTTTTTTGCCTTATGAGAAATCAATATAAAATTTGTCATAGATTAATTCAAAACTGTCTTCTTTGAGTGTTGTGCCATTTTTATTTTTAAAACACTACAAAACTCACCACCCTTGTACTGATTGCTACCCCAGTGACTCACAAATACTAAGGAAACCCAGTCTTCAGTCACATCCTATTGCAGTAGATATTCTATAAATTCAATTTTAAAAAATAGTCTTTTCCTCAAGTAATTAATAACTTTCTAGAAATGAACTATTTTATAGAGGCAAATGTCTACAAGGCACTTGCATATGCAATTGAACTGTTTGTATTCAAAGTGCTTTGTAAAGAGAGAGCTTGAATGATGACTGGGTTACTCAGGCTACCTCTCTACAGCTGCACTTAGCTGTGTATATTGTTTGTCTTAACACCTAATTTTTTCACTTTTGAGATAATACTGACTCAAATGTTCGATACTATTTTGACATAGATTCCTGAAGACTAAATGTGCTTTCTGTAGTTACTGATGTCCTTCACCCTGGCAGAATGTAAATCATTTAACCTGCTGTTTTGAACTTCTTATTCTAGGCTCTGGTTGTACACACCAATATTGTATTAACCAGGGATTTTTCTTTTTAAAAGGGTCTCCTCTCATTTAGGCATCATGGAAGAAGAAAAAAGCTGATCCTTATGGGGCATTCATTCTTTTTATTGAAGACATCTTTAGTTATTTACTTGTTATCTTTTTACATTAATTACTTCTTTATTTTTTATTTTATTTCTATTTTCATAGATTCACTGTTTTTCTACATTTTCTTTCTGCTATTCTTCCTGTTTATGACTTTATGAATACTTTTTAATTTTAATTTACATTTAAAATTAATATATTTACTGAAAAGGATGAAAAACACTATCTGAAAACCCACTGCATTATGTCCTATCACAGAATCACAGATTTTCTGAGTTGGAAGGGACCCACAAGGATCATCGAGTCTAACTTTTAAGTCAATGGCCTACAGAGGGAATTGAACCCATGACCTTGGCATTATTACAACCAAGTTGTAACCAACTGAGCTAATCTGAGGGTCACTTGGAATAAATATGTTTGTCAAGTGTTACAGATTAATTTTAAGAAAATGCAAGGAAAAAACCTGCAGCTTTGACACTTTCTAAGTATCACAAGTGCAATAATTTTTTATTTGCTTAATGAGGATATGATTAATATGATTCCTAAGGTCTTCTCTAGGTGGTTCACATGGATGTATTAGAAAAACTGACCTGATTAGAAGGGGATACTGTCATCTTTTTCATAATAGACTATTTCACAAAGATAACTATAATGGGCTCAGAAACCAATCATGTAAGTTCAGAGGATTTTAAAATATTTTTTTGTTTGTGCCTGTTAAGGAAAGTCATAGTCAAAGTGGAGAATTCTTCTAGGAAGCATGATAAGCATTTTATTAAACAGTGTGGATCAGTGGATACATTGTTCACTGAAACATCACAAAGGGTTTGCTGACAAGCTGTTATTAACAAAAATGTGAGATACTGTGCACCTCTTTGTGGCAGGAGGACCCACACACAGCTGACCTTGGCCAATACTTGACAGCTGCCAGCCTCTCTTGCCCTTCTTTTACACCTCACAGCACAGCGCTACAACTTCCCACCTCCACAACTCCTGGAATTAGAAATGAGTTGGGCAGGATACCTTTGTTGACAGAGAGGGGTCCCAGCCAATGAAAGGCTTCACACCAGAGAAGTTTCTGGGCCACACCCACCAGCCCCAACCCAACCTGGTTATACACAGAGCCTCTGTGTGTGCTTTCCTTTGGATAAGCAAATCAATGAGGAAAATCCCTCCCTCTAGGTCCAAGGAGACTTCATGGAATTTAGCACCCTCACCAACCCTCCCTGGGCAAGTGACTGTTTTCTGCTGCATATCTATGAGTGATTACTCAAAACTTTAGTGGGCTGAACTGTTATTTTGGGTACTCGAGTGAGAGTCCTCCCATGTGTGCATAGCTGCATATGTGCCTTGGGTCATTGTCCTTTTCCATGTAGTGGCAATATCCTCAAGGAGTACACCAAACCTATAACATGTTAAACATCACTGGAATGTCATCATAATTATTCCCATTGTTAGTTTTGGCCTTTGGTTTCAGTTATAAGTTAATCTGAATTATTGGCATGAAACTGTTCTTGTGTATCTCAGTGACACTGTGTTGTTACTATATTTTTGCAGTGTGATGAGGTTTATGCTCCTGAGTATAGTATAATAGTAAATTTTTTATTTCTGCAACCATTCAGTTTTGCAGTTTCAATATTTACAGTTGCTTTTTCAAGCTCTCCTAGATGATATTTAATATGGTTATATAATTATTTCAATCTACAATGCAGCTTTATTTATTTCAATTTAAATATTTAAATTCTTGTTTTTTGTCTTCAGAGGAGCATAAATTCAAGCTACTAAAAGATCAGTTTCTACTTACTATATATTTCTTAGCTGTTGCAGAAATTAAATCAACATTGTGCATGCTTCATATTCAGTAGCCTGGTCTAGTAGGAGGTGTCCCTGCCCATAGCAGGGCGTTCAAACTAGACATTCTTTAAGGTCCCTTCCAACTCAAACCATTCAATGATTCCATATGCTGTTGCTAACGTTTTTAAGAGGTCTGTGGTGTGTGTGGGAGGCTCATTTATTTAGGGTAGAATTTTAATATCAATTTCTATTATTTTTATAACCACTCAATCATCCACACAAAACATTGGCAGCTAACAAATACACAAGTGGCTTTTGATAATTTAATAAAAAGACAAAGGGTAATTTGTGTAGTGTCTGAAGTCTCTTAGTCTTAATAATACAGAGAGCTTCCTATTTACATCCCTGCAATTTTTGTGTAAACCATGGCTGCAGTGATTTTTGAGAGCCTCTGTGGCCGAATTCCCATGTGTTCCCATGCTAGTTTGATGCATGGGTTTATACCTGCAAAATTTGAAGATTATTGCCATGGTCCTCATGGGAAGCAGCTATCAGTGGCATGAGAATCACACCTCTTAATCCATCTTACTTTTTGTTTTGTAGATTTTATTTTATACTCTAGAAAGCCAAGCATAGCACACATACACACAAAATGAACAGTAGTCACTGAAATTTATTATAAATAATATGTGTGATAAGGACATAATGACCAATAAATAAACAACATGTTCTAACAACTTGTAATGTCATCAGAAATAGGAATAATCAACGGGGAGCTTGAGCAGGTTCCACTGAAAAGGGAATACTAAGTAAAAAGCATGGTGAAAATCATCATGGCACCTCTTGCATTTGGGGGAACCCCAAAGGGAGTTATGTCTGTTCACTCTCTCATAACTGCTCTTATCATTTTCTATGGGCATTTCCTCCTCAACTTTTCTCTCTCTCTGACTCCTTTACTTCCTGCAAGGAAACCTTCATAGCTATAGTTCAGGTATGCCACTGGCGATATATATTAACGTGCCTTTACATTTTTTCTGCAACAAGCATTTATTTAGTTAGAAAGTCTCAATAATTTCATGAGCTAAAGCAGAAGACAGAAGGTTGCAGTATGTATTGTTATTACTTATTTCTCATCAGCCTTTTAATACAGTTCAAATTGGGCAAATGTTGAGTATGGTTCTATCTGCCTCAAGTAACTAGATATTTTAATTTAGTTTTATGTTTTTAATTTTGTCAGAATGATTTTGTCTGTTACACCCCTGAAGTAATAAATGATCCAACTTCCCTAATTGCCCTTCCTGTCACTTGAGAATTTGAACAGAAATATAAGAAACACCCACCTCTTTTGATCAGATCACAGATTTCTTTAAAAGCTTGTATACCAATTCATCACCAGCATAAGACATGTTTCCGCTTTGCATTTTATAAATTATGTGGTTATTTAACTTTCCTATATTTTTCAGAAGGCCTTTTCCCTCTTTTAATATCTAGTGAAGTCACACATTTTCAAAGTGGAAAAAAAAGGTTCTAAGTATAAGGCTTAGTAATTTTTATTGTAATTTATGCAGGTATACTTATATATTAGCTTAAAAATATAATTCCATATTTATATGATTTATATGATGAAAAAAGCTGAGTAGGGAAATAAATTAGCCTTAATTTGATTAGGGAAAGATTCTATTGCATGATTATCAGTATTAATTTTCATAGGACATGTTCTATACCTTCACTTCAGAACATGTACTGGTTTTCAATTAGTTTAATTGTTTTAAATATTTTTAAATGCATTTTCTCTTTCCCTGCCCCCCCCAACCCCCCTTTCTTTTCCTGCATTTTTGTATAAGGAAGATCTGGTTATGAATGAACAGTGTTATAAAGCTGCAAAAGTAAAACATACCAATGTTTGTAAATGACACACAGAAATATTTAAATGAAATTTACTTCCTAATATATTTTTATATAACCTTAAAATATGTGCAGTAAGATAATTTAACTAAGCAAGATAACATACATTATGTGTAAAATTACCTGGACTCATTTGGAAGCAAGGTACTATATGTAGTGTACATAGTACTATACTTATGTATATGGTTATGAGATATTACAATGGTTAAAAATTACTGAGGATTGTATTTTCCTTTTGATGTACCTACTAGAAAGATATAAGGATATGATATGTACCTTGAATCAAAAATCTGCCAAAATAAGGGGAGTAAGATACTATTTAATTTGTCTTGCACAGGTGAAATCCATCCTTTTGGCGTCTAAAGACACTTGATAACTGGAGAAGATGGAAGAATTCCTTCCCTCTACCACTCTATGGAAGAACTTGGAGCAGGAAAATAAGCAGAATAAAAGAATATCTGAGTATGTCTTGGTGAAAGGATTCAGTCAAAACTAGCTTGACCATTCACTTTATGCATTTGAAAAAGCATGTTGATTAGGGAAGAAAAACACAATGATAAGTACATACCAAGAGTTATGATACTTCGTCTATCAATTCCATTCTGTAATAGTTCTGTTGCTTGCACACTTGAAGAGCTATCATTCTCCTGTTTTAAAGGCAAAAAGACCAGGCTTCCCACACAGCTAACACAGTGCAATTTAGCAACATGGATATAATCTTCAGGAAAAAGTCTAAGCAGATTATATCTTGGTCTGAATTGTTTTCTTTTTTTATTTTTTTTTTCCTCCTGATCTCATTTTTAATTTTATGATGCTATTGTTTCCAGAGAAATAGAAATAGAAAAGAAAAAACACAAACCAATTTTTTTTTCATCGAACAAATTATTGCTATTTAAAAAAACAATAAACAAGCAATAATTCACAGTGGCACTGAATCATCAATAATCATTTATTCCTTCACTCACTCCTAAGGAGGATCAATCTCTCATTGAAATTAATGGGGCTTCAGCTACAGCTGTTTTCAATGAAAGTAAACCCCAAACATGTCAATCAGAAAAAAACCAAAAAAACCCTACTCCAAACCCCCATCCAAATAGTATTCTAGACATCTATCAAAAAACCCCCGAAACCAAAACAAAAGCAGTCTCTATGATCATCTTTGTTCTGTCCTTTAAAAAACCCATTTCCTTTGCTTCTGTTGAGTAAGTAAAGAGATAGGGATTAAATGACACTTTTTCTTACTTAAAGAACCAAACTCTTGAAATTAATTTTTTAAAACCCTAAATAATGTGAATCTTGTGATATGAATACTTCCTCAGGAATAATTAAAATTCTGCATTAAAGCATGTTTTCACCAAAACTTATAATAAAACACATGGGAAAATGCAATAGTAAATGAGACACTTGCTTAAAATATTCAGATGTTTTATTTTCTTGCCTCACTGTAATGACTATTTTGCAAAAGTATTATCATAGATGTCCTATATCTATGATACATCAATATATATTATGTTTATGTGTATATATATAATACCGTGTATTAAATATACAATTCATTTTATAACTCTATTTAATCTAGGACTTCAAATTAAGCAATAATTAAACTTGTAAGAAGCATAAGCATAGTACATATTTTCTGTTTTATCTGCCATTGGCTTGAATGAATGTTCAGCATAACTTTTCCACTACATAGTTTCAGTATGCTTATTTATTAAAATAGAAAAAAAAAAAGATAGAAATCACCCCTTTCATGTATTTCAGAAATATTAAAATAGTTAATTTTGAGATGTCTTTTTTATGTTGCTGAATAACCCAGTTATATATTTCATCAGAAAATAACTAATATTTTAGCAAACATCAGATCAAATAATTTGCTTCCAATATCTTTTATCATTAGGCAGTGTAAAACACAAAGAAAAGTTCATATAAATGCAGTCAATATGTATGTATGTGCTGCAAAGAAGTAATGGAAATGTGTTTCTTCTTTCAAATAATTACAAATTACTTAATTTTCCAGGTATGAAGCTGCTTTCAAAACATCATTATATTGATTTAAAAAAAATATGAAAGGTGAATGCTTTCGTTTAGAAACACAGCACACAACTAGAATATATAGTTGAAATGAAAGAATCCAAGATTGTTAAAAGGAATAAAAATAGAAGATATATTTGAAAAATGAAAGATACAGATGAGTTCTGGTAACACTCTGTTAGTTGAATGTAATGGTGGTTATTTCCCACATAGCATTTTAATCATGTACTATTATTTATGAACAACTATACCAACAGTGTTCTGTCAGGCACTTCTATTTTCCATTACTGCGGTCTCTCCTGGACATTTTATGATCACCCATGAAATCAGTTGTGTCTGAAAGAAAGCTGTCTGCAGTAAATTTATTTATTGAAAAGTGCTGGCAAGACTTTCTATAAGAAAGAAAGGATCAATTCAATGAAGAAGAAAAAAAAAAGACAAAAACAAAAAAACCCCAACAAACCAGCAGCCAGTGTAAGGCCTATTGCTGCTTTTAGATGTAAAAATCAAATCCTCTTTCTTTCAACAAAGAGGCTAACAAAAATAAAACTTAGAGGTTTTCAGATATTGCCATTGACTTGTTTGACTGACTTGTTCTTGTGCAATGGAAAGTAACCTGCAGCTTCCTTCAGTCAGACAGACCAAAGAATACTTGATATGTTTACTCTCAATTTAGAAGACCTAGGGTCCTAAGAAGGGAGAAAACAACCTGCATTTCCTATCTCAGCCTATTCCTGTGAACAGTTACAAGATAACATATCAAATACTGGTTTTTTTCTCTACATGTTATCGTTTTTCTAAGACAGTTCTGAATATTTCCACAGTTTCATTGTATTAAAGTTCAGTTATACACGATTTTGTATAAGTCTACCTAATTTCTTAAAAAGTAGTTTTACTTGGCCTATTTTTTTGTGTTAGTTTGTAATCTCATAGGAAATCAGATGACTTAGGTAGAAGCACAATTCAACCTGCCAGCCTTACTACTTTACTTTTGTACATTACCTAAATTAACATGGACTAAAGAACTGAGCAAGGTGAGTAAATTAAGAATTCTTTTTCACTATTGTCCTTCTCTGCTGATGACCTATAAAATGTACTTAGAAAATGCAAGCAATTAGTTTCTTTAAAATGTCTGTAAAGCTCTGTAAAGATAGTGATTTGGTGACTGTTTTCTTTTTTTTTTTTTCTGTTCCTATCATTAATTATACTTAGTGTAAAAATACTGATTTCCTACTATTTAATCTAAATAATATTTTTGAAAAATTAAGCCAAGTAACTTTTTGTTATACACATGAATTTTGCATGCTCTAGCATTTATACTGGGATATGTAAAAAACCCCAAACCTATATACTAAGATTTAGCCAAATGAAAAACACAAATGCAAATTATTTGTTTACATAGAAAAGATTTATTTTAAGGAGCTAAAATATGATAAAAATATGAATGAAACCATTGTTCTAGTGATTACAGACCTTTCAGGAATATTTTTCTCCAGTACTATTAACAGCCTATATACTGGGAGCTGAAGTTTTGTATAGTATCACCAAAACTGCGCTCCTAATTCTAGAACTTATCTACAATGGAATGTAAAGGATCATAGAATCAAATATTAAAATTAATTAATTTCAGTTATATATATTAAATTGAATGCATCCCTTATAGAATCATAGAATCATTTAGGTTGGAAAAGACCTTCAAGAGCATTGAGTCCAACCTTTACCCTAGGACTTCAAAGTCTCTCTATGTGTCTCTTAAATACCTCTAGGGCTGGTAATTCAACCACTTACCTAGGAAGTCCTTCCAGGGTTGACAAACCTTTCATGGAAGGCATTTTTCCCATTAAACCACCTAACCTTCCCCTAGGACAACTTGAGACCGTTATTAAATGAGAGACTGACCACACCTCACTACTACCTCCTTACAAGTAGTTGTAGAGAGCAATAAGGTCCCCCTGACCCTCCTTTCCTCCAGGCTAAACTGCCTTTCTCCAGCTCCCTTAGGTGCTCCTCATAAGACTTATGCTCCAGACAGTTCACCAGCTCCATTGCCCTTCTCTGGACATGGCCCAGCACCTCAGTGTTTTTCTAGTAGTGAGGGGCCCAGAACTGAACACAGGATTCGAGGTGTGACCTCACCAGTGCCAAATACAGAGGGAACAATCACTTCCCTAATTCTGCTGACTACCTGGGCACAGGCTGGCTCATGTTCAGCTGGCTATCAACCAGTACCCTCACCTTCTTTTCTGCTGAGCAGCTTTCCAGCCACTCTGCCCTCTGCCTGTAGCACTGCATGGGGTTGTTGTGATCCACGTGCAGGACCTGGAACTTCACCGTGTTGAATTTGAAAAAGATTATCTTATGTGGCAGAGTCTGTCCACATAAATGTCTAAATGCAGCCTATTATAATTTTTTAAAAAATGTAATTGGATATAGTTATCTAGTTTTTATTGTGTAACAAAGCCCCATATCAGTAATTGTTATTTTACTCCTATTAAACCCAAAGTGTACAGAGGAGCATAAATACATATAGGTGTGTATGTTTATGTCTATATACATATGTATATTTGTATATATATTTGTGCCTAAATATTTATGCATACATATTTTAGAAACGTATCAAGTAACACTTACATATAACTCCAAAACATTAAGTATTTGACAGTGTCTTTCAAGCTACTTAAATACCTTTCAGAACAATTGAAAGTCACACTTCACTTGAAAAGGAATTAGATATATAGCATAGATATATATGTTGGCAGTAAGTAATTCACAAACAAAAAAAAAGGAAAAATCATGAAAGAATAGGCAAAACTGGAGTCATTTCTCCCATGTCCAAATTCAGTGCTAGAACTTGGAAATATACATTGTCCAATTATTTTGTTGGGGGGAGCTTTTTATTTAATTAATTAACATTTTCCTTTGAACCTATTTAAAAGTTCTTGAATGCACCTATGCTTTTTATTTTTATCTTTTTTTTTCTTTTTTCATTTTCCCTTTTCTGACACATTTCGTTCTCCTATCAAGGTAAAACTTGGAGACATTTGCCACTCTTGTATCTTTGTCATCTGTTTGTCTTTAAAATTTCTTTTTATTAAGCACTTGCATAGGACTGAGGACTTTGAACTGCCATAAAAAATGGTTCAAAGGATTATATTTCATATATTTATATCATTTCCTGCCAGGCTTTGTTTGCTGCTCCTTCAGCTGTCAGCAGGTGACTCAGAGGTGAGTTGGAGGTATGGCTTGCTCGTTAGCAGGAGAGTGAGAAGGCTTTAAAAACATCTCTAGGGAGCACAAGCGACCTGGAGCGCGGTGAACAGGAGCAGGTAAACAGGGGCAGGGCACGTCAGTGAGGGCGTGGCACAGCACTTTGCACAGCAGTTCGCACAGGCAGGGAGAGCAGGCAGGGCACAAGCCTAGGTATTTTTTGTGGCTTTTTTTTTTTGTTTTTACCTTTCCCCACAGCTCAAGGCAGTCATGCCTCCCCAAAAAATGAAAGCTGTTGCTCCTGTTACCAGTAGAGGGGTGTCAATACAGACAGAACCCTCTAAAAAGGATACAGCCACTCAGGCCTCTGGCTGCATAGACTGTTTGAGCCTGGAACTGCCACCAGAGGACAGTGTGAGAAGCACCTGCATACAATGTAAGCAGGTGAACAATTTGCTGTGTCTGGTGGCAGAGCTAAAGGAAGAGGTGGATAGGCTCAGAAACATAAGGGAGAGTGAAAGGGAAATTGACTGGTGGAGTCA
>JAWWLZ010000139.1:52867451-52885785 GCA_035041345.1 Poliocrania exsul | reverse complement strand
GCTCAGTGGTGGTCCTCCTGGACCTTCCAGGCATCAAAGTTGGTTCGTTCCTCCCTTGTTCTCTGCCATTCGTTCATATCCACGTAAGTGCTATCTCCAACATATACTTATATTTTAAAACATGAGATAGCCTAGAGAAGTGATAATAAGATACAAGACACTTTATATTGAAATAGAACTTTATGACAGAAGAACTTCTTTCAGTCAGTAGAATGTAGGTCTTTGTTTCACAGTGCTGCTTTCTTAACAGACATCAATTTCTCCTAAGTGAAAGTTCTCAAAAATAATTTAAATCAGCCTAAAACTAATTCCTTTAATAATATACATAACGTTAAGAAGTCTTGATATCTGTTAAAAAAATTATACATTTTATCTCAGTAATGGAAACTGCCTGCGCTGTTAAATTCAAAGTACAACATTAGCAGGTCTGCAAACTTTCAGATCCAGGTTTGTACTTCATCTAGTTTTTTGGTGTCACCCATACAGAAAAGGTTTTTCTGAGTCCTGGTAGCTTTGGAAAGCCTTGTAATACAGGAAATAGGAAATACTGACTTGTTTGGAGCAATTATTTCTGACACCTTACAATGACTATACTGACAAATATTTGAGGATCATAAAAGGGAAAGAAAGGAGTCAAGTAAGATGTCATCTACTTATTTAGAGAATTCCTCTTTGTGCATTTGCAGGGAGGAGAAATGCAGATATAATGATATTAGAATAAATCAAGTCTATTTATTAAAATTGATTTAAAATCTAATTTGTAAAGACATCATTGTGTTTCACTTTCAGAAGATGCATTTTTTTTTCTTGTTATGGACTGAAATTTTTAGGTGCTTAACACCTGAGGTAGAAGTAATTCTGTTACCACATGAAGAAATTAAAATATTTTCCTTAGGAGTGAGGGAACTCCCTGAGGAAAATGCAATGAACTTCACAAGCTTGAGAAATGAGCTCATGCAAACCTTATGAGGTTTAACAAACCTAAGTGCAAAGTCCTGAATCAGGGTCACAGAAAGCCCTGACATCACTACCAGCTGGGGGATAAGTGGATTGAGAGCAGCTCTGCTGAAAAGGAATGGGAGAGGCTGGTGAATGAAATGCTGGGCTTGAGCAGACAGTATGTGCTTGCATCCCAGAAAAAACAACTGTATTCTGGGCTGTGTCAAAAGATGTGGGACCAGCAGGATGAGGGAGATGATTCTTCCACTCTACTCAGCTCTGGTGACACACCACCTAGAGTATTGTGTCCAGTTTTGGAGCATTCAGTGTAGGAAAGACATGGGCTTGTTGTCCTGGATCCAGAAGAGTGCTGCTGGATGGGACCATTGGAGGACCTCTCCTATAAGAAAGTCTCAGACTTGGTGTTGTTAAGGCTGGAGAAGAGAAGGCTCTATTTGCAGCATTTCAATACTTAAAGGACCTGATAAAAAAGATGGGGATGAACATTTTATTAAAGCCTGTTGTCATATAAAAGAGGATAACAGTTTAAAAGAATGTAGATTTAGACTTCTTTTTACAATGAGAGTGGAGAAGCACTGGAACAAATTACACAGATGCCTCATCAGTAAAAACATTTTTGGCCAGACAGGATGAGACTTTGAGAATGTGATAGGCAGTCCAGAAATGAGATAAGAGAGAATGGAAGAAGCATATTTCAACTCCTCTGGCATCAGGCCCCAGAAAGAGAGACAACAACATCTCTCCTTAGGGAGAAATTACAGGGCATGGAGAAAAGGGAAGGAAAAAAAAAAGTCTGTAAGGAAATTGTGCCTCTCTGTTGTAAAGTGGAGGCTTATGAGTAGTGATGATAGCCCTGATAGCCCATACATTTTAATTAAAAATCATCATGAAAATACTTTAGACTTCAATGTTTTAAATGGAGATACTTGCTAAATGGCAGTGTGTGGTCCTTCAGCTCAGACATCAATCCCATCCCTGGTAGAAATTAGGAGGCTACGGTGTGTGTACTGCATGTAGTCCCTGCGCTAACTGATTTCAAAAAATAGTATACTATAATATCAGATTTTTGCTGTGGCACAAAGTAGAATTTCTGAAGTCATGATGGAAAACCAACAAATTGTCTGCAGAACCCACTCCTCATATAACTCAGATGTCTGGCCAGTTGGAAAAGCAGACAAGAAGTGACATTTAACAATTGGTTATCAGCACTGAGTGCTAATGAAGCCCCGCTAACAGCTGCTGTACCAAACATTGCAAATTTAACAGATACTTTGCAAGCAGCTGCACGCCCATTGATGGTGGTGCTAGATATAAAAAATATGTTCATTATGGTTCCCTTGAAGGAGAAGGATAACGAGAAGTTTGCTTTCACTTGTGAGGACACTCCCACAGGGTTATAAACATTCACACACAATTATTCATGTTGAACCTGCTGAACTTTTGCAGAGAGATTCACTCCCCCAATATGTGAAACTGTAACAAAATATACAGATGATATTCTGATTGCAGAAACTTCCCCTGAGAAGGTGGAGGAAGCGGTGGCAGCAGTATGACAAGCAGTAAATAAAGCAGAAATTGAAATTCCATCTGGAAAATATCAGGGACTAAGTAAAGAAAGGCAAACCCTGAGTGTCGAAATTAAAGCATAAAAAGGCAGTAAAAATTCTAACTGAAGAATTAAAAACATATCAGTCACTAGGACCAGTACATCCACACAATCCTATTATAGCTGAATGAGTTTTCTGTATTTTATTATAACATGTATATAATTGAAATAACTATTTCCCCTCAATTTTTAGAAATTACCCTAATTTTTATGATAATAAATGTGACTCGAATGAAACAATATGTTTCTTCCCCATAAATTGGACAGAATTTAATTTAACAGAATTCTGACAAAGGTTTGACTTCAAGTTAGTGTATTTGTTGTGTAAAATATGTTAGTTCACCCTTCCTCATCCCTTCCTTTTCTTAAACCTAAACTCATTTAAGAAAGGGTAAGACTTCCAAGTAGATGAATATTTACAAGAAAAGGTCTGGATTTTGCTCCATTTTTGTAATTTGCACTTTTGCATTTCATATTTCTTGTCCAAGATTTTGATCTAGAATTGTATTACATAAATAGAAAGCTAAAGTAGTTAAAATAATATACTAAGTCAGGTACAGAAGTACAGCTTGTATTTTTACCCTTACAAGGGCTTTTCAAATAATTTCCATTTTGTTAATGGATCTATTGGAAAAATATGCCTTTTTTTTTTTTTAATGACACTTTTTTTTAAACCTTGGACAACCAAAGTGGAATAATAATTTGGACTGTAGCTATCTGCTTCTGTATTACCTATATTATGTTCCAGATTTTATCCAGAACTTTGTATTCACTGCATGAAACCTTTATGCCTGCTTAAAAGTATCCATTGCTCTTCTTTTGGATCCATTTCACTTCTTATTGGATCAATACCTCAACTGAGCCTTTCTATTGATGTGACAAAAAGAGTTAACTTTGCACTTAACAAACTATATTTAAAGTGACATAGTATAGTTTCCTGAACTTTGTTAAACCAATTAGTGAAGCATACCCTTTCATGTTTCTCAAAATAGTGAAATAAAGTGAAAAAAACCCCACATTGGTTGCTTGATCACCAGTTCCAAATGATACCTAGTCCCAGTGAAATAAATTACTAAATTCCCATTGTTTTCTTTAGTGTTACAATATCCTGCAATAATGCATGGAAAAAAAATAAAATAGTCCACTGATCTTAACATATGGCATTAAACAGCACTTTTGATTTTGTTCTGGCTAAGATAAAAACTCTTACCTTGCATAGAATTAGATTTGGAACTGAGAAAAAGCTTAAGTACGGAGGACACTGAAGCAGTATGATCTAGTTAAAACCTACCTGTCTCATGTGAAAACAACATAAAAATCTCCATAAAAAGTTATTAAGTAATAAACCATTATACTTTATCTATAGTTGTCCTCTGAAAATGGGTTTTACAGTAGTTTAATATCATGACTCATTAATGTAGCTGCATTTATTTTGTTGTGAAGCAGTTAGAAGGTGAAAAAGGAGTATTGGTTTGATGTGATAGAAATTACATTTTTTAAAGTTACATAGAAGATAAATTTATGTAGAAAAAGTCCTCACCATTTCCTGGTGTTCTACAAGAGCCAACAGTTTTAAAGGATTTCCAAACTATGAATTCAAACATCCCACAAAAGTGATAAAGACCTCCTCTGATCCTTGCTATTTCTTTTGACTGTGTGTGAGTGTAATTTGGTAATCCAAGACATCTGGCACCCTAACAGGCATGTACAAATCCCATCTGCAGGTACAAATTCTTCTCTGCTTGCAAATGACAATGGACACTAAACTGTGGTATAAATGCATAGTTATGTTATTATTTTTTTGCCTTGAGTATGCATGTGAGTGGGTACAAAGAATAAACTTAACTCCACTTCTCCTTTTTTGTTCCACAAGACCATTCTTAAATCCCAGAACAGCTAGCGATGGCGCTTTGAGAAAATAGTAGCATGCTTTAGTTTTACTGTATGTTCCATTTTCTTTGGTGTTGTCAGTATAATTTGAGAGTATTCAGTATCACCATAAAACAAGTCTAATAGATGCAGACCCTGTATGATGCATTAAAATCTGACTGGTAAGCAGAATCATGGAATCATCGAATGATTTGGGGTGGAAGGGATCTCAATTGCCATCTTGTTCCAACATCCCTGCCATAAACAGGGACACCTTCCACTAGACCAGGTTGCTCAGGGCCCCATCCAAATGGTCTTGTCTTGAACATTTCCAGGGATGGGGTGTCCACAGCTTCATTGAGCAACCTGTGCCACTGCCTCATCACTCTCACAGTAAAGAATTTCTTCCTAACACCTAACCTAAATCTCTTATCTTTTAGTTTTTAACAATTCCCCCTAGTCCTGCACTTTTGAACAAACCCATGCAGGCTGGGGGAAGAGTGGTTGGAAAGCTGGCCATCCAAAAGGACCTGGGATTGTTGAATGACAGCCACCTAAACATGAGCCAGCAGTGTGCCTAGGTGACCAAGAGGGCCAATGATATCCTGGATTGTATCAGTAATATTGTGGCCTAAAGGATTAGGGCAGTGATCATCCTTCTGTACTTGGCAGTGGTGAGGCCCTACCTTTAGTGCTGTATCCAGCTCTGGGCCCCTCACTTAAGGAAAGATATTGAGGTGCTGAAGTGAGTCCAGAGAAAGGCAACAAAGCTGGTGAAGGGTCTAAATAGTAAGACATAAGAGGAGCAGCTGAGGGAGCTGAGGTTGTTTATCCTGGAGAAAAGGATGGTCAGGGTTCAAGGGAGGCCTTATCACTCTCTACAACTACCTGAAAGTAGATGGTAGCAAGCTGCGGGTCGCCCTCTTCTTCCAGGCAACTAGCAACAGGACGAGAGGAAGTGGCCTCAAACTGTGACAGGGGAGGTTCAGATTAGAAGTCAGGAAGAATTTCTTCACTGACAGTGTGGTCAAGCGTTGGAGTGAACTGGCCAGGGAAGTGGTGGAGTCACCATCCCTGAGGTTTTCAAGAAACTCAGCACTTAGTGCCACAGTTTAGTGGACAAGGTGGTTTTTTGGTGTGTTGGGACAATCGGTCAAAGGTCGGACTCCATTATCTTGGAGGTCTTTTCAAACCTAAAGGATTCCGTGATTCTATGAATGACTGAACACAGATTGTGTCATCCAGTTTCTGCTCCTTTTTCTTCAGAGTTCTAGGGAGAGCATGGGGGTTTTGTCTTTTTGGGGCTACCTTTGAGGGAGGTTCTATTGACTTTTTATAAGAAGGACATTTTCCTTACACAGCACAGATGGAGTAGGACTAATGTCTCTAATACTCTGAGCATCATTTAGTTAGTCAAACCAATAGTTACACAAAAAATTATTGTTATTTAGAATGCTTGCTGTTATCATACCTCAGGTATCTGCTTCAGATCTCTAGCTCCTAGAGCAATACAAGTAGCACATAACTCAAATAACAATAACAAATATATCATGAATCATTTAATAGGGACCAAAAATAGCCTGAAATGTGTGGGAGTTCATGTGGATATTGGTATCACTGATAGGAAATTAGCCAGTTTGCCCCATTTCTACTGTTTTCTAATTTAACTGCAATATCTTACAAACTAGGGCTAATTCTGCCTTTGTCTTGCAAAGCACTGTCAATGTCTCCAAATATTTCTCCAAGAAAAGAAAGCTCTGTGAGAAAGGGAAAGAAAAAAAAAATTGATTTTGATAGTTAAGAGTTTTTACAATAAACATTTATTCTGCAATAAATTACTGTATACATACATAACATGATGTTATGAGATAGAGTGTACTTATTCAGTGCCTCAATATAATCTAAATAATGCTATGTTCTGCAAACCATACTTTCAGTATGATTTTCTCTTTGAGGTTAGTGAGCAGGTTATAATACATACAATCAAATAAACTTTAAAAAGCATTAATAAAAACAGGCAGTATTACTGCCTTTAAAAATCTATTCTAAAGTATCTATATTTTGTATTCTAAAACTATCTGATAGCTTAAAAATCTATGAAACACTTTCTCCTACACTGGAAATATTTTTTTTCTCCTGCGTATTTACAACTTGTTTCATTAAATAATTATATCTAAATTGTGTAAATTGTAATCAGTCAATCAAACTTCTTCACTGAACTCAAATAATTGAAAAAAAAAAAAGAAACCAGAGGAAAAAAGAAATAAATATAAATGAATCAACTGGCACAGACCTGCTATTTCCCATGTTCTTTATCTTTCTTTGAACTTCACTATAAATTGTTGAGATTAACAACCAAATGTAATGTTTGTCCAAAGCCCACTAGAGAAGAGAGTATTCTCTGGATTGATTGGGCAAGTCATCAATCCCACTATCATCCCTGAAGGTATTTGCATCACATTTAGTGATCCAAAACCTGAATGTCATAATGTTCTCTACATTGTTGCAAAATAAGTATAATATTTTTAAAACATCAGTTCCACTATTGCCATCTTTCAATGATGACAAAAGTTTAGATGAAAGTACCTTAAAAGAAAAGGACTAGTTATACTCTGCTGTGAGAGTCATAGTGATAAAAGGAATAAGATCTGACAGTTTAAATTTAATCAGTATGTCTTAACAGAGGAAGATCATTTTATGTTGAGTGCTTAATTTACAATCAGCAGAAACACAGGGATAATGAAAGTAGAATTCCATCACTAGTTTTGTGCAGAGGGTTTGGCAATTAGGGCTGCAAATAACAATTCAAATTAGAGGCGAGCGGTGGCAAGCCTTGCTAATTTAGATGGGTACAAA
Source organism: Poliocrania exsul (assembly GCA_035041345.1). Lineage (NCBI taxonomy): Eukaryota > Metazoa > Chordata > Aves > Passeriformes > Thamnophilidae > Poliocrania > Poliocrania exsul. The sequence goes on along the minus strand of JAWWLZ010000139.1, from coordinate 52,878,494 downwards.
CTTGGAAAACATTGTAGCCTCAAAATAACTGGTTCAGTACTAAATATATGGAATGCTTTCTTTTGCCTATTGCTGTGCAGTTTTCTGGTATATGTGACTGCCTGTGTTTTTTTCATGTGTGTAATATATAAAGTATAAATATTTTATGATTTCCAGGAAAGAAATGTGCTATTAAGAATGCTCAGTCTTATTTCTTTCTGCTTTTCTATTTGCATAATTTGCTGTTTGGTAAATGTGCCTTTTGCTGTCACGGTTTTTCTTCATGTTTCCCTGTTAAAAACTCACATCTTGATATCATGTTTTGACTTCAATGTAAAAGTGTTCTGTCAAAATACCTAAGCAATCAACAAGTAATTAAGCAGTAAAAAGTGTATTTTTTGTGGAACTTGTTATGTAGGGTTTTGTTGGGTTTTGTGGTTTGCTCTTTTTGCTGTTTGGTTGGTTGGTTGGTTGCTTGGTTTTACATTTTGGTTTGGGGTTTTTTATGTAGGAAATTTTAGCTTATTTGAGGAACTTTTTTAGGAATAAAATTTATCCTGTAGAAATTAACAAAGTACTATTTCATCTGTCTGCTAAAGCAGTGTAGTGTAAGTTTTCAAGGCAAGTAGTGAATAGTAACACACGTGCAATGAATTTTCTCCAGGAGTATATTTTATCACCATCAGGGTTAATTCCACTGCCACTGAAGTCAAAGGGGTTTTTCATGTTACTGTGAATGATGAGTTAGCACCTGCTGATAATGAAAAAAAAAAAAAAGGCAAGAAAGAAAACCTTCCCATATATTCCTTTCTGAAGGAAAAGAATGATGTAATAATTCAGCAAAATTTGATATTGACAGTGTCATGCTACTGGTAATCCATCATATGAATGAGGTTTTTCAAAGACTTTAATTCATCATGGTATTTTTGATCTAAGTCAATGTGTAAATTTTCAGTAATTTTTTTGTTAATGTATTAAGATCTGTCGTCTTTAGTAAAACTTGTAGTACTGCATTGAGTCTAAACTACCTTTGTAGCAGTTGATTTTACTACCAGCCAGAAAGTTACTTAGGAGCATCTGAGACTTTAAAATTATGACTAGGATGTTCTTACGACATGTAAGTAGATCTCAGATGGCAGATAATTAAGAATAGAAGGCTTAGATTCAAAATAGACACTTTACTGTGTCCAAGATCATATATTCAAAGTATTCATGCCCATTGACTAACATAGAAGTCTGTTGGCTCAGAAAAAGTTTTTAAAAAAGCACTTAATCTAAACTAAATGCAGCAGTGTATCGGAAAATGGCAGGTTATAAATAACTCCAGGAGATCTGGTCAGAGAGAAGTTCATCTTAATCAGAGTTCTATGTCGGGCTGGCATCTGGAAGGGAATCTTTTGCCAGTAAACATCTCTCAGAACTTCATCCACTTCTCCACTCTCCTAGATGAACCAAATTCTGATGTGAGTGTCTCTTTTCACCTCAAATGGTACTTCTGTCATATTATATACAAAATTTGGGGGAGACAGTTACAGAGAGAGTCTGAATTTACAATTGTTTCTTTGTTCAGTGGAGATGTGGAAGACTGATTTGAAATGAATATTTACTTATATGAGATTGAGAACTTCAAAGTACTTCTTCAAAAAGAGAATTCAGGTCATATTTTCAATATTGCCCCCTGTGTCAGACATACCAAAGAGGAGTTACAGTAAGATAATTTCCATCCCTCACCTATGATATTCTGTGGCCTTGTGACTGATTGATTGATTGATTGACTGATTGGCTGGTTCATAGTTTTGATGGGATTTTTTTTTTTTTTTTTTTTTTTGTTAGATGAGGCTTTGCTTCTATTGACAATTCCAAGTCACCACTATGGCTGACAGCACTGTCCGTGACCAGATGTCTGCATGACCCATTTTTCAAAATCTAGTCTTTCTGCCTCACTCTCTTTTTCTCTTTTTCTCATCTTTTCTAGGTAATCTTTCTATCTGTCACCAACTGTCTGCTTTTACAAGTTCATTGCACTTTTATGAAGCTACTGAAAATAATAATTGAAAAAATACTTACATTACTATAATTACCCTATTTCTTTAATAATCTGATTTTAAATCTGATTTGTATGGAAACTAATTTTTCTACCTTCATAATTTACAGAAGATAGTGAAGGAGAATCACATTTTCCTTCAGTGCTTAAGCTGGTGAGACTAGGCTTACACTTCATCTTCCATGACAGTGAATTTTACAGTGACATATTGTACATGAAGAATACTTTTCCAATTTAGGCTGCTTCAGAATAAGTTTCTGCTAACTTTTCCATAAAGTACAGTTACTTTTTGTATCAGCAAAGGACATGATCTCTAAGGTCATCCTAGAAAAAAAAAGCTGTTAGATAAAACTACATTGAATAGTAACAGTAATGAGTAAGAGACTAAATGTCTGATATGCTTTCAGGGGACTGTTTTTTTCAAGGTAATATTTTATATAAACTGGGATTTTCATGGAATTTTCCAACTCAGTATTGTGAAGAGTAACCTATTGTCGTTTAACAGAAATAAATATATGCATGCTATACATCAGTACTCCTTTTAAAGGAATAACAGAATTTTTAAATGAAAAGACGTAGTAGTAGGAAATAACTTGGCTTTACTTTGGCAGTGATAATGAGAATGGTGCTTCTGATAGGAAAATGAGTAAACATTCCTGCTAGTCCCCTACAGATTTTTGCTTTTCAGCTGAGTTAAGAGAAAGCCAGTTTCAATTTTTTCTTGTTTCTCTTGAGGTATTTTGACATTAATGTGAGGATATTAAGGTTTCACAGAGCTACAGCCTCTGGTATATTGATGGAAGAAGAATATTTGGTAGCTCAGAAGTTCTCTGTAAGCCATTATGTATTTGCTGAGCATTGCAAAAATCAGTGTTTCAGGGTTTTGTTTGTGCAGGATTCAAGAAAAATGATATGCCATTGCTCATCACATACTTCAGAGATCTGTCAGAGAAGAAAGAGTATGTAAGTTACTTGAGTTTCCTGACATAGAGGTAGACATCACGTCCTTAGACATCTAAATTTCTTAAAGCTGAATGAGGCTACTCTAAAGTCATAACTTTCACTTGTATGGTAAAAAAGAAAAAGGGTCTAACTAAACAGAAGATTGAAGAAATGTCTTATTAATTAAAAAAAATAAAAAAATAACAGAATTGACTAATGACCTTAGATAGACAAACAGACAGACAGTCTATTTGAAAGTGACAGCACATTCCAACAGAGTAGGTATAAAATATTTTCTACTAAGGTAGCATTTTCACTGATAGGGACCAGAGACTGGAGAGAACACTATTGATTCAGTTGTACTAAGAACATCACTTCAAAAGAAATAATATGGACTCTTAAATTTTGCTTACAGTCTTGTCTTTCATTTCTGGATGTTTTCCGTCTTTCTATGTCATCTATCCTTCAGCTCAGATAAGAGAACTGGATTAAAGATTTTTCATTTAGAAAAGGCAATTTTAAATTATCTTGAATTCCTTCTGGCAACAAGCTTAAAAGCTTTATAAATTTCATTTGATAATATGACAATGCCTCAAATAGGACTTATTATTGACTGTGAGATAATTGCCAAAATGCAATATATTCATTCTACTCATTCAAATAGGTGAAATACATTCTGCTCATTTATACAACTAAGATATTGACAAGGGGAAATTATTAAACATATTGGCGGTATTATCATTGCAAAAGCTGCATTAAGTTGTGAAGAAAGTCATGCTCAATGAACCCTCTTTTCACTTTGGAAGACAGCATTCCAGAAAAAAGTAGCCTGTCACCTAAAGCCAAGCAAACATGTTTCAAACATGATTATCTTAGTCATGTCATTCATACTTCCCTATTGTAGCAGTATTTTTGTTAAAACGGAAAGAGTTGATTAAACTTTAATGCTTCCTTTTAAAGTGGAAGATTTTTTTCCCCCTAGACTAGATGTGATTCCATTGATATGTACTTACCATAGGAGCACTCCACATTGTAAATACAGTGCTGCTGGCCTCGTAGATGTAATTTTGCAGTGTCAAATTCAAATGGAGGCAGATTTTGTTCAAATTCTTTGTAAATCAAATTTCAAATCAAATTTCTTTAGGAATAGCAAAGTAATTAATCAAAGCATTTTGTTTTGGACATAAAATTGAGGAAATTCACACCTAGTAATACTGCCAGGTGTGGGTCTTTTTTTTTTTTTTTTTTTGGATAAACAGAAGAAATGTTGGAGAAAGGCATGTTTATACTTTTTGCCAGAACTCTCAGAGTTTGAAAATGTAGCTGATTATTTTAAGTACATAGTCTTGGTAACAACCTCTGTAATCTGTCTTTATCTACATGCATTTTGCCTCAGGAATTCCTATATTTTATCATGTGTACCCTTGATACTGTGTTAACTTAAGGTAAACAATATAATTTTGAGATATCTTAATTCCTGCATGATGAGAACTTGTAAAAACTACTACACTACCCATCAAAAATGTACTACAATTTCAAGATGTGAATATGAATCTGTGTTTTGCATCAACATGGAGCAATTGAAAGCAATAAAAGCGGATTAGCTGCTGCTTGGTGAGCAGCTAAACTTCTGTATCAAAGCTTTCTAGCTAACTTTTTAGAAGGGGTTTAGTCTTTTCATTCTACCACTGATCAGTCAACACAAATTACATACATTCATTATAGAATAAAAGTAGTAAATACTGTGTATTTTCATCAGCATGCATAGTAGTCTGGGGAAGATTTTACATGTTTTTAATTTTTATTGTGCATTATAAGCAGATTGTTTTATTAATTTAAATTGTATCTGAAAAATACTAAAAGGATGACAAAATCATAAGAATATATGCACGAGTTCTAACATTGCAAAATTGTCTGGGACTGAAAGGTATGGATTGGTATTGGATATGCTGCAGATTTAACAAGATTTAACCTAACATAAATATTTGTTTCTGCTGGTAAGAAAGCTGAGTATGTTTAAGATAAATAATAAATGAAGTTGAATAATTTATAATCCATATTTACTATATGTAACATTTTTCATTTCAGAAAAGATCTTGAAGCACTACACAATGATATGCAGTAAACACAGAAACATGCTCATCTCACTTGTGCTGTGAATCGAACCAAAAAGTCAGTGGGAATACATCATGCCTCACAATGATAAAACCCTGATACAGCCTTAGATACATGATTATTTGCATGCTGTTTCTCATTCTGTAAAGTGGATTTTACTGAATAAAGCATAGCATAAAATGTTTTTCAAGTGACAAAAAATTGCAGTTTCTGGACTGCATATGAAGGAAGTCATTCTGCTTTCGAAGAGAGAAACTACTGAAACTACTGAAACTACTGAAAGGGAAATACTCTTCACGATATATATCTCATAATATGTTGGCATTATGCTCTGGTGTCAGGTACTGTGTACATGCAAAAGCATTTAGTACAAAATCATTAAATTTTATAATTCTTCAGGCCACAATAAAAGGGCTATAGTACAGAATAGTCTTAATGTGCTCTTCTTTCTACGTCTACTTATTGTAATCTTATGCATCCTCCTCTGGAAAACAAAAGTGTAAAATATTTTTTCCCCTTCAGCAATTTTATTCTTTGTGGATCATGATTGGAGTGCAGCCAGAAAACTTCCTAGGCAGGTGGATCTATGGACAGCCCTGGTGGTGTCACTTTTGAGATCTGTTGCTTGGGCAATTTTCTTACCGAGGACATTGGTATGAAACAAAGCTTCTGGTAAAAACACGTGTTTCATCCTCCTGGAGCTGAAGAGTGTCTATCCAATATACAGCTGGACAAGCAACTTCAAAATTGTATTTTTGCCTGTTTTATAACAAGTAATTGCAGTAAACTGGACACAAACTAAAACATTCGTTTTCTGTTCAGAAATCAGGCCTACACTCGGTGTGCTCAGTCACCTTGTACTCTCTGGGTGTAGTTGTGAATCAGACCCCCTGCATGCATTCAGAATCAAGTGTACTTTTCTGCCACTTAAATAAGAAACAAAAGCATTTTTTATTGTCTGGCACATCATACCACAGATGAAAGAGACAAGGAACTCAATGCTCTTTTCTCATGGTTGAAAACTTTGGCATAAAACAAGCTGTAACAGCATATTGGGGATAGAACCAACTGTGAGCCTCTGTTGACTTTCATCCTTTGCTAGTTAAAGCAGTAGGCAAAAAAAGGAACAATACATATGCATTGTCTGACCTCAGACTAAGTTTGCTGATGTGAAGACCTTATTCATCAGTACCAATAACAATCATGCTATCCTTTCAAATTACCATCAGAATGAGTCAGAGAAATGAATTTTTCAGTCTCATAAAATAGAATCATTTTAGATGTGTTACTTGGACTGCTGCATTGCCAGTTGAAACCTAAAAGCCAAGTACCAAGGCACACATGGACAAGCAAGCTGAGCAGCTGTCCCCGTAGCATGGAAAAAGGGGAAAAATCATTATTACCATTAACTTTCTTTTGTTATGATAACACATACTACTAGATCAATGGATGATATTGGCAGAATTCTACATTACAAAACTTCATAATAGAACCAGAGGGTTTGAAAGACCTGACTAATTGTTTCAACTGATTATGAATGGGAGAGAAACTATTTTTAAATAGTTTTTAAAAAGACCAATATGAATCAAAATCTCCAATGTCAGCAGAGAAAGAAATGAGAAATGAAGACACAGAAAGACCTGAAAATGGGAATGCAAAGAATATAAAGTGAAGTACAGGTTAGACATATACAAATTGTAATAATTTAGGATTTATGCAAGAATATTTGAAGAACATCTGAACAAATATTCAGAACTGTACATTACAAGTCAGTGAAGGACTTGATCTAACTGGGCCATCTCAGAGAGCGGGGTTTGAACAGATGCTCCCTGGGGGTCAGTCCCAACCTCCATGGTTCTGTGACCTAATGGAAACATTATGGAATCATGGAATGTTAAGGGATTGGGATGGACCTTAAAGATCATCTAGTTCCAACCCATCTTGCCATGGTCAGGGATACCTCCCACTAGGCCAGGTTGCTCAAGGCTTTATCCAACCTGGATTTCTTCCTGTAGTTTGTTTTTGGGTTTTGTTTGTTTGCTGGTTGTTTGTTTTAATGACATTTTGTTGGTTTGTTTCTCTTATGAAAAGATTGATATTTAAAATGTGATTCCTAAAAACACCCTGTCAATTCAAGTTAATTTCCCCTTTCTCCATCAGTTCTCATCTCTTCAGTTGTTAATGAAAGGAAAAATGTGTCCATGAACTAAACTTCTTTATTCTCATTGACCTATGACAGTTGCTTTATGTTCCCTAATGACACTTAATTCAGTTTTTCTGAATACTGAATTCCTTAAAAAAAACAAACAAACAAAAAAAAACCAAAAACCCCCACCAACAAACCACACAAAAAAAAAAAAACCACAAAAAAACAAAAGACCATTTAATTTTCTTAAACTTTACCGCAGATTTGGAATGATAAGAGCCAATCCTGAACAACTCTGAGCAAACATTGGCATGTTTCAGGACATAAGCCAATAATCACAGAAAAAAATCACAGTTTTCATACAGAATTATTCCTTTGATGTCTGGTATTCTTGACCTATTCTTGCAATCTGGTTTCTGCCAGGTCCCATGAAACAGTTGTATATGAATGAATCAAAAACATCAACTGAATACAGAACCAAATGGAAAACTCATCCTGAGAATGTCAGACTTTGTACTTTAAAGAGAAGGAAGAACCTTATACTTTCTTCTCTTCTTTTTTTCTTTTTTTTTTTATCCTGGGATCTTTCTGATATTAATTTTCCTATCAGCTTTTCTGCATATAGTGTTTCTCATATCTAATTTTTAGATATCTAATTTATTTTGTAATAGATATTAATATTTCTATTTGTTTAGTCTTTGATCTCTAAGAAAATTTGATCTTGCCACTCAACAGGAGAATAAATGACATCAGCTCCAGAGATAGTTTCAATTTCTATTTTTATGTTTCTCTAATACTTTTTTAGAAAGATGAAAGATAGGACAGAGTTTTAAAGAAATGTTTTAGTGGTATTTATTTAAGATTTTTTTTAGCAATTAGATTCTGTTTTCTTGGGGAGAGAGAATTTCTTTGGTTCTTTGGAGAGTTTGGGTAGGGTTTTTCTTGGTTACCCATAATAAAACATAAACTGTCTAGTCTTATGGTTTATTGTGAGTTTTACATTGTCAGCTTGAGTCCCAGTCTGTACTATGATTTCATTAAAATGTTTGGATTTAAAGATTTCTTGACTGCATCATTTATAACAGTCTTCAGTACATGTATAGAATACAGTCTTGTATTTGTTGGTGTTATTTAAAAATATAGAGTGGACTGTTATTTATTATTAAGATGATAATTACACTGTGTACACCGTCTTATCATTCTGCTGGTACAAAATGTATCTCTTTAACACAGTCTAATATTAACTAATTTAATATTAACTAATATTAACTTTAACATAAATGTAATGCATAGTATGTCTTGAACTCACCTATACTGTAGATATGAAACTATGTCATTGGAATTAATTCTGGTTTGAGAAATTTTTACTTATCTTTTGAATGATAAATCAACAAGACAACGAAAAAACTGACAAACTAACCCTACTTTAGGAAAAAGAATTTTGACTAGGAAAAAGAAAGCAAAAAAAGGCCAGCTGTGTCCTGGAGTGCATCAAGAAGAGCATCACCAGCTGGTCAGGGGAAGTGATTGTTCCACTCTACGCTGCACTGATGCTGCCCAGCTCAAGTACTGTTCGCAGTTTTAGGTACCTCACTATAAGAAGGACTTACTATAAGCTACCGGAATGTGCCCAAAGGAGGATGACTAAGATGGTGAAGGGTCTCAAGGGCAAGACTTACAAGAAGTGGCAGAGATCACTTGGCTTGTTTAGCCTGGAGAAGGGATGACCTCATCACAATTTACAGCTTCTTTAAGGGAGTCAGCAGAGGGGCATGTGCTGATCTCCTGCCTCTGGCAACCAGCAAGAGGACATAAGGAAATGGAATCAAGCTGTGTCAAGGGAAGTTCAGATTGGCCATGAGGATAAGTTTCTTCACTGAGTGGGTAGTTAGTCACTGGAACAGGTTAGCCAGTGAAGTGGTCATAGCATCAAGCCTGTCAGAGTTCAAGGAGCATGTAGACAATGCTCTTAGTCAACCATTTTAGGTAGCCCTATTACCCAATTTCTGCATTTGATTCCATTTCAACTCAAGAACTTATAACTACATACAGTTTGATTTGGTAATGTATAATATGAATATCTATGCTAAAAAAGTGTTACTTAAAAATATTTTATTCGGAAAAAAAGAAAAAGAAAAGAAAAAAGATCTTGGCTTTCTGCTCCTTCATATCTTGCTAAATCTATTTGAAGTATACTAGAAGTACACTACTTTCACATAAGTGTATTCAGCCATGAAATAGAATCATGCATTTTTAAATAAATTGCTTTCTAACAAATATATTGCAGAATATGCACATAATTAGAGCCACAGCTCTCCACAGTAGTCAGTATTATATCACTATTTGCCATCCAGCACTTTGTAAACAAGGTGGACCATCTCAGGATGTGCATTCCATTTCTAAATTTTACTAGTGTTCACTCAGAGATAAGAGGTATTTCAAACTGAGATATTTTATTGACTAACTTGATGTTAGACTTTGACAAAGGAATCATGCTGACAATAGGATGTTTATTTCCATGTAGCCTGATTAAAATAATAAAATTTTAGAAACAATTGGAATTGTGTCATTGCATATCAGATAAGATGCTGCATTTGTCTTCTAGTGATGTGAACTTATCAAGACTTCAGTATGGTTTTTTTTTCCCTGAAGCTCTGTTACACAGCAGATGGGATGTCTAACATCTCTTCTATTTGAAACATGCAAGTTCTAATCAACAAGAGGGTTTAGAATGTTAAACCAGCCAGCCATAAGAATTGTGTCACATAGTTCGTCGTCATCCTAATTAATTAGATAGCATTATTTGTTGGCCCCAATGAACTCTGATGAGCTCAATGACTGATAATAGGCTCATTCTTTTCAAGGATTTTCTTTTATCCTTATTCATTGGATTCAAGAAAGAATGTTTAAAGAGGGAATAAACAATCCTCCACCATGAAAGGCTTTTCAGAAATGTATACTTATGACTTACGAATAAGAGCAAACATTTTGCCTGCTACTAAGGTCATCTTCCAGGGTAACATTTCTTGATAAACCATTACTTCCATAATTATCTTGCACTTTCTTAACACATTTCTGGACATATTTTGCCCTTCAGACTGTAGAAAGGCAATAAAATGATGTGAACATCATTTATAATGCAAGACAAATAAAATCTAAGGGTTAACATAACACACAGGTCTTCAAATCAATGTTAAATAGAAAAGTTAATGGGTTATTTTCAGTCAAGAAAACATAATTACTTGTGTTTTCTTGTAACTTGAATGATCAGATTTGCACTGGAACAAATACTTTGATGAACACAGAATTTAATCACACAGTGTTGACTTAACATAGAGCACTAATTGTGCAATATTTACTTTTCCATTTGTGACTATAAAAATAATAAAAGTCAGTCAATAGAAAAATCCACAGATAATGAAGGTAATAATATGACTTTAATAAAGCAAATGGAAGTTTTGTTGTTTTGTGTGTTTGTTTTTTGGTTTGGTTTGGTTGTTTGTTTTTTTTTTTTGTAAAAACATTGCACTTCAGAAAAGTATTAAATTCCTCAGTGGAAGAAGAAACAAGGCATTAAATAGGCTAATCCAGGTAAAGCACACATCTGCAAATGAAGATGATTGCTTCAAAATATATGTGCTGTTTTTGAATTTCTAGGTGCTTAGACTTTATTACTTAGGTCATGTGCTATTTTTGTCCGCATACCTGCCATAGTACCATTTTATCTTTTTTACATTTATGAATTTGGGGGGGGGGGGGGTGTTGTTTTTTTTTAATATGTTGGGGTTTGGTGGTTTTTTTTTTTTTTTTAATTTTT
>JAWWLZ010000139.1:52856275-52867351 GCA_035041345.1 Poliocrania exsul | reverse complement strand
GTTTGTTTTTAATATGTTGGGGTTTGGTGGTTTTTTTGTTTTTTTTTAATTTGTGAGTTGGCATGGCTTCTAACTAACTAATGTACACTCTGGTGCCCTTCTGATTCTTAACACCCAAATAGTTTTCCACAAACAATCAAAAACTCTAAAAAGGGTCAAACTAATTGATACCATCTTTGGTAAAAACTTTTACATCTATAGAAGTAAATGAGAAGAAAGAGAGTGCAAGAACAAATTCCTTTCTGAGGGAGGCAGTACTTAAACAGTTATGCTTCATAATCTAATGAATCATTCCTCTGTACAGATTTCAGTCTTACACGTCATGCCATAGCAACATATTCTGCTAGGCATCTATGAAGAAAAGTTTTTTCAAGTTTAACATGCTTGATGGTTTCATCGGGTCTTGCAGGTAAAAGAGGTAACTACTTCTCTAGGATTTATTGACTGGTATTTCATTTTCTCATTTTTGTCAGACTGAAGAATCAGAGGGGTCTCTGCCAGTTCTACAGGAGGTATTCCATTCTTCAGCCACTTACCCTTTTATGTACACTTACTTATCTGTGTATGTTTATGTGATCACATAGCAAAACTTTATCAGGAGTTAAAGTTATATATATGCCTTTAACAAATACCTCTTTAAACTCTTTTTTTACAATTATTGGGGGTTTTTTAAGCTCATTTTTTATGTTATATTTAACAACATTTTTATTTTGTTTGGACTCATTTCTTTTTGGAGGGTGATTTAAATCTTGCATTCTTTTATTCTGTGTCTTTATGTTCTCCCTGATTTTCAGGGCAGTTGGTGGTTTGTAACCGTGGTCAGTAGTAGTATAGCTCCAACAGCACATGCTTTCCATCAGAGAATAAATAAAAATCTATAGAGATACTGAAGTTGAAATTCTACAATTAACTTTTTTGATTCCATGTATTTTTAAACCTATAACATCATTTGTCCATTGACTCAATGAAATATGAATATGAGTGTGTGCCTGAAATACATATAATTCTAAATGGTGTACTCATGTTCATCTTCTGTCTTTTTCCTTGTTACAACTTATTTTTCTTTGTTTAAGCAAGTTTACCTTGGGTGCTACTTCCTTTTAAGTCCAAAGCTGCTGGTTCAGACAGCAAAATGCACCTGTGACCTTTATTAAAGGACTTTAGTGAATGAGTGAAACACTTTTAAAAATTATAGAACAAGATTAAATGCATTTCACTTTATATAACTTTGTATTATATATGAATATTGATGTTGATAATATCTTCACATATAATGACACCACTTTTCTGGTTTTTAACATTAAAAAAATGTTGAAATAAAATAATTAGAACTTAATATGTTTTGGTTGGTTGGTTAGTTGGTTTGTTTTTGCTCAAAGAATAGTTGTACAGCCAGGGTGCAGTTTAAAGTTTAACTTAAGAGTTGTGAGACATGTTTTAAAATAATAGAAACTCCACAGATATTTTTGTGAAAAGCTTAAGTAAGCTTCAGTTGGATGGAAGAGTTATCTTCAGCATAAATCTTCATGAAATGTAAAAGTTCTGTAAATATTTTTTTTTATAGTCCAGTGGGGAAGCTTTCAAAAAAAGAGTGTTAATAGTATGCGAAAATATGTCCTACATTTTTCATTAAAAACACTGATGTAGGTCAACTAATTTCGTGGGAATTTCTAGCTCATCCACTAGCAACAATAGAAGAGGAACGGTAGTGATGCACCACAGGGCACATTTCCCAACAGATGTTGGAGCAGCTGTCCATGCCAGAGCAGAGGCTTCGACCCAGGCAGATCTTCAGATGATAGATATAACCCTGCAAGCTGCATCTTCAGGGAGTGTCTGGGAGAGATGGTCTGCAGCTATTCTGCTGTTGCTGAAGAGCTATGTCATCAAGTGGAGGAGTTACAGGAGGAGGTCTTCAGGATGTGTAGCATCAGCAAGAGTGAAAGAAGGGTAGACAGCATTTTCCTAAAGGCTTTTGACTTGGTCCCACATAACAGCCTTGTTTCTAAATTGAAGAGATATATGTTTTGTGAATGGACTGTAAAATGGAAAGGCTGAATGACTACATCCAGAATTGCAATCAACAGCTCAATGGAGTCTAAATGGAGATCTGTAGCAAGTACTGTCTCTCAGGGGTGCCTGTTGGATCCAGTATTGTTCAGTATCTTAATCAGTGACACAGACATCCTAATTGAGTGTATCCTCAATAAGTTGAATGGTGCAGTTGGTGCACTGGAGGGAAGAAGGGATGCCATCCAGACTGACTTTGATGGGCTTGAAAAAGGGAACAATTGCGAACCTTTATTTTTTTTATATTGTGGGTCCAATTTCAATCATTACTTCATAGAAAAAGTTTTCATATCAATTAATTTGCGTCTTTTATATTAATGGTTCAGTGTTATGTCAAATATATAACAGCATAGCTTAAACTGAAGTGCTAAATTATATATTTTGAAATTATTATTTTCAGAGAGTGGTGTTTTAATTTATTTTTTCAAGAATGAAAATAGTTTAATTCCTGTCATCAACGTCCTGAAAACTATTTCATTAATTCTAAAAAAATTTGCAGAACAACATGGAATTTTTTAATTATTTTAATCATCTTCAGCATATTTCAAGAAGCTAAATATCTGGGTAATCTAGATAATTGTTCCATAACTTTATTAAATACCTGAGGAAATTTTGGGGAAAAATTAAAAAAAAAAGAAAAATATTCCTTGGACATTATGTTTCATGATGATTTAATCTCTTCTTTACTGTAACTGTGCTTGGATAAGAGTATCTTATTAATTTGAAAAGCATGATTCTACAAATGTATTGCTATTAAATTGAAAGGAAAAACAGCAGTGGTAAAAGTACTTCAGAATGCAGGAGAGGCACTCAAGGGTCATAAAGCTATAAAGGATAAGTTACATGGATTCAGTGACCAGTTTGAGAGGATCCAACACTTCACACATTCTCTATAGCAGACAAACTAGAATGAAATCAGTAGGAATCAAGGAAACATAAGACCAAGCAGATAAATTTGAAACCGTTAATTTCACTATATCTGGAGGTCAGTCACTACATTTATGGTGGAATCTCACGGAATCGCCAGTCAAGATGGTAGAAATGTCCCAAGAACTATGGCAGAGGGCTGGTGAGTTTACTGTTTAACTCCTATAGCTCTAAACAGCTTTAAAGGGATGGGAACTGTGTATTAATATGTTAGGGTTTTTAACAGAGTGAAATCACTGATGGCACAGGTAAACAGAATCTTAGTCAAGGCGTCAGCATGTCTTTTGAAAATCCTTCTCCCTAACCTGTTAAAGGCTGTATTATGGTTGACAATCATGTTAATGAAGGGAATTGTGTGCACTTAATATATTTACAAAAGTCCTTTGACCTAAGGTCCACATGACAGCCTACAGAAGCCACAAAATTGCCACACAATTGGAGGAAAGGTTCTTCTATGGACTAAAACCTGTTTCAAAAATAGAAAAGAGATGATCAGGCTTAATAGTTTATCTTCAGATGGAAGTGACTGAGAAATGCCTGTCAGTGTCAGAAATGCCTTCTTACATTCATAATACAACAGTTCCTGATACTAATAAAAAGTACAAGAGCAGTAGACTTCAATCAGCAGCCAAATAATATACTGTTCCTAAATAGTAGTACCTTTGTTACTTTTGAAAATAAAAGACTGGATTAGATAAACCACCGGTTAGAATCTATAGAATCTATTGTCAGAATCTGACTGGATTCAGATAGGAAAAATACTTGTTTACAGTTAAACCTTTCAGTTTCATAATGAAAAAAATGTAATGCAATTAACATATAATTTCATTCAGCAATAATCACACTTTTTTAATCCATCTAAGAGATGGATTAAAAAAGAGGTACATAAAAAACCCCATTACTGTTTACAAACTAAATGTAAACAACTCACTGTTTAGGAATGCACTCAGGGCAGGTATCTCAGGGTGCAGCTGCAGTGCGAGTTGTGGTGGGAGCCCAAGGAAAGAGATCATGAACTGATGACCCTAGGCAAAAAAAAAAAAAAAAAAAAAAAAGAGCACTGGGACCTGTGGCCCAGCCTGATGGATGGACACTCAGAGGCACAGCAGAAGCCAAGGACCCAGGAGGAAGAGCTGAAACTTTTGTACACTTAAACTGTCAGGGTATAAAAGTCCTGGGGTTGTTTTTGTTCCTGCATTATGAATAAATTTCTTTATGGAACAAGACATCTGAGACACTGCTATCAGAAACCTGGAGTCAAACTAGTAAGGAAACCTGGTCTGACTGTGTGAGAGTCGTGTGTGTGGGGAGTCAAGTGGGGCACCTGTCGCTCGCTGGAGCTGCTCACTGTAGAGGGGCTTCAATCCCAGCATATAAAGGCTCCTGTGGTGGGAGTGTGATTGCCAGAGATGCTCTTCCATGGCCAGACAAGGAAATTTCCTTATCACTCACTATAATATACAGATTTATACACACACACACACACACACACACACACACATGCACACACACACATATATATATAAGTTGGATTAAGGTTTTATTTTCCAGCTTTCTTTCCTTAATGAAAGGGATGTTTCAAAAATAGTGTGAATATTTTAGCTATTCTAAAAAGTCAACTAATGTACAGTCTAAGGTTTTTATTTAATTTAAAACTTGTTTGTTTGAAAACTTTTGAATTTTAAGCTGTCTTGGGTTAAGCTAGCAAAAGGCCAACTGTCCAAGACAGAGTGAAAAGGGAAGAAGAGGGAGAGGAAAAAAGAAATCCAAACTAGGTTTATGTTTAAACTAACTATATATATTTATACAGAAAAGAGAAAATAAGAGAAAATTACAATATAGCACACACTTACACAAGCTAAGAATAACAAAAAAACCTTCCCCACTCCCAGTGAAAACAGATTCTATCACTCTGGATCTATAAGCACCCCAAAAGACACTCAGCAAGAAGCAAAGTATAACAAAAAAATGTTTCTACTTCCCTGAACTCAAACAAAAGGCAAGTAGCGGCAGCAGTAGGAGCAAGGCCTAGCACAGCAAGACAATTCTAGCACGTCTTGCTTGTACATTGGCCATGGTGGAACTGACCTAACACCTCCCACTGCTGTACTCATACCTTAGGTTTGCGTCATCTGGTATGAAATATTTCCTTGGTTACCCAGTCAGGTGAGAGCTGTCTCCCAATCCACATAGATTCTCTGAGCCTGCTAATTTGAGGCTTAGCTAAAACTTTGCTGTGAGCTAGAAAGATGTTACTATTTTTCTTTCCAAACTGCATGATATACCCATAGTCTACCTTGGAAATCTCTAGTGACATTCGCCTTTGAATGTTTTCAGATTATTGCCTGGAATTTTGGATACAGGACTGAAGCTATTTATTCAGTTTCTTTACATGGCTAATTTATCTAAATCTTAAGTGTAGACTACTGCTGAGAAAGTAACCAGATGCTAGACAGCAAGTTGCAACAAAAACAGGATCAAGGAGAAACACTTGAAATGATTCTTCCAATATCCTGGAGGAAGAGTTATGGTCAGCCTAGTTAGATCTCTGATCTCAGCACATCATACCTCTCAGTGCCAAGCATACCTTTACATTAAACAGTGAAAAAAAATTGAAGAAAAAAAAAGTAAAAAAAAAGTAAAATCGCATAATAAGGGTCATTACATAAAAATACACCTTTGTTCTGTAGTCAGTTTCTCAAGGTAAGTTGAAGATGGCTTTTTTGACATCAAAATTACCTTAGCCTCCCATAATTTTGACTTTATGAAAACAATAATGGGTAGTGCTTGTTTTGGGGTAGGATTCCATGCATGATCGTAAGTGATATTTTATATGGCTTGGGGTTTTGTTTCCTTTTATTTAGGTGAGAGTTGCTTACAGAATACACATGTAAGGATGTGTTTAAAAATATAATAGTGCTGAATTTCTACTAATTTCAGAGAAATTTAACAATCTTGAAGATAAAACAAACTCTGTGGTCAGGGTACAGATATTGTAACTGTTTAGTTGCACCAAGAGATCAATAAAAGCTTATACATCAGAGATGTAAAGGTATTCTCTTCATTCTTCTTTACAGGACTGAAGATATTTTCCTTCTAGGTGTCTTCCTCCTTGTCTTGTCTCATTCAGCTGAATAAGTATTAGCCAGCAGTGTGCCCAGTGTGCCAAGAAGACCAATAGAATTCTGGCTTGTATCAGAAATAGTGTGGCCAGTGATCGTCCTACTCCTGTGCTTGGCACAGGTTAAGCTACACCTCAAATCCTGTGCCCAGTTTTGAGTGCCTCACTGCAGGAAAGTGTTGCACTGTGTCCAAAGAAGGGCAAAGAAGCTGGTGGAGGGTCTGGACCACAAATCGTTTGAGGAGATGAGGGAGCTGGCAGTGTTTAGCCTGGAGAAAATCAGTCTGAGAGAAGACCTTATTACTGTCAACAACTACCTGAAAGAAGGTGGTAAGGAAATGGAGGTCAGCCTCTTTTCCGAGTAACAAGTGATAGGTTAAGAGAAAATGATCTCAAGGTGTGCAGGTGAGGTTTTGATTGGATGTTAGGGAAAATATCTTTCCTGAAAGGGTTGTCAAGAACTGGAAGGACTGTATAGGGAAGTAGTTGAGTCACCATTCTTGGAGGTATTTAAAGGACAAGTAGTTGTGGCACTTGGAGACCTAGTTTAGTGGTGGGCTTGTCAGTGTCAGGTTTATGAATTGACTTGATGATCTTGGAGGTCTTTTCCACCATAATGATACTATGATTCTATTAACCTTGAATTCTTGGTGGGAATTCAGTAAGGACAGTGTTTTTCACTTTGTCTAATTGGCAACAGTGAAGATATATTTACATTATTTTTAAAGCCTTCAGGCTATGAGGGAACTGGAGCCCACTTCAGTAGAAGCCCTATAATATGTAGGAACAGTGAGCCCTCCAACTGGTAGCAACTGCTGTGTTTTGGAGTGAGTTCAATAGTTAGTGTTTGCTTGACAGGCTTTATCTTACCAGTGAGAGGCATCTTTGGAAACTAGAGAAATAAGGCACCTAGTTTGTGATGCCCAAATGGGTTCTGTTTGAGAAAAATGCTGAACCTAAAAAGCAAAATTTCTGTGAATTAATAGGCACAGTATCCTGGTCTTCAGGATTAAGTCAAGATGGAGACAAATGTCAAGATTGAATGTGTTATATAAGCTAGTTTTTTGAAAATACAGATAAATATGTTCTAGTAATCAGAAGAAAAGCAAACAAACCCAAAATTAAAACAAACTCCAAACTCCAAACAAACCAAAACAGAAAAAAGAACCAAAAGCCCTCCAAACCAGAATAACAGCCCAACCAACTAAAACCAAAGAAAAACAGAACAAAAATCCTAGCATGGCTTTCTCTCTTTTATTATTTCATTTCATAACATATCTGTGTTTAGAAAATACACCATTATCTCATACATTTCATTAACTTTTAAGGTGCTCTCCAGGAGTTTGGAATTCATTTTTCAGACATTTCAGCGAAATTTGAAAACCAGCTTTGTCACTGTCTTTAGTATTTTTGTCTTGTAAACACTAAGACACACGCTAAATCTCTTTCTAAATCCAGGAGGAAAAAAAAAAGAAAATAATTTGTCTGCTGTCATTGAAAATTCAGGTCAAAGCTTCCTGACACATAGATTTTCTTGAAGGATATATGGTTAAGATCAATATAGTGCCATTAAAATACATTTCTGCTGAGTCAGCTGAAAGTAGCTTGGGAGTTTTTGTTTTTAGCAAACACACTTAATTATAGAGTCTGGATATACTCAGTGATCTGTGAAGGTTAATATCTATCCATAAAAGTGATGTGCTAAGTTTCTTTTGTCTATTTGCACACATGTTAACAGGAATTTTCAAATAAAATTGAATTTTTCACCTTATTATAAAACTAATACTGACTATATACTTTTACTTGTGGTTCAATGGGTGGATACCCAATGATTTTTAGAAGCTTGTTCAGCTTTCTTTGGATTTCCTTTTGACACAAATCTGCAGTTGAAATCCTTAAGGGCCAAATTTCAAAGATGTTTCCTTTTTTAACAGCTATGGCAACATTTTTGTAAATGGCTACATGCTAGCTGTCTGTCTGGATATTCAGGTAATAAATATTTTCTTAATGATAGCAAACCCCCCTATATATATGTATGAATATATGAAAATATACACACACACACACACACACACACACATATATAGGAATGAATGAATGTACGTGTATACCTTCACACACAGATATACATATGTGTGTAATAAAATAAATTTTATATATAATTAAATTGCAATATCATATGTGCAATTATTATTTTTTCCATTATTAATTCCTCTCCTGATTTGTTTACACACTTTTACCAGTACAACCTAGACAGAAACCCCAGGAAAAAAAACCCATACAAACCAACACTACTACACCTGTCACCCTCCTGTCCAAAACAAAACAAAAAAACCCCAAACAACAAAACAATCCCCCAAACCAAACCAAAACCCCCTATACTCTTTTCAAAAGTAATATGCAATACAGGAACAAACAAATATTATTTTATATATCTGAAAGAAATATATAACAAGAAAACTTTTTAGAGTAAATTGATGCTTCTCCCCCTCTCCCTAAAGAGTGATAAAACATGTTTTTAATAATCTGAAACTGTTGCTAATCAAATATAGTTGATGTAGGAAAAATGCAAACTTTTAAAGATTTCTGCCATTGCTATTGAAAAATACACACTTTAAAATGTGTTATGAACAATTTATTAATGAATTTATCTGTCTGTTTAGGGATATTAATGTCAACCAAAATACCAGTATTATCATAGAGAGAAAAAGCTAAACTGGATAAAAGTGGACATGGCTGTTAGAAAAATGCTTCTTCGGGTTACATGAAGTAATAGTGGCTTTGCTACTGTGAAAGAAAGCAAATGAAAAAAGAAATAAACAAAAAAAAATCATAAACTTTGAGGAAAGAGAAAGGATTCAAAAATCCTTGTTAGATGAGACAAGCTTGTAAAAAAATAAGGACAGATTAACATGAAGAGAAGATATAGTACTGTGTAAAGTTATAATACATTTTATATATTCTACTCAAATGTAAATATTTTGCAAATTTTGAGTACAATTTAACAGAATTAACTATGTTCTTATGCCACCTGTATGGAAATTATCTTTAATTGAAATTAAAAAAAAATATTTTGTCATTAAATAATAGTAATGGAAATAAGAAAACTCAGAAGTCATCATCTTATTTTAATATTATTTCCTAAGTTAGTCTCTAGAGTGGCTGTATTTGATTTGGCATTATTTGATGTGTGGTTCATTAATCTTTATTGGTTAGAAACCATCATTAGTCATGGGACAGTTTGGGATGTTTGGATGAGAACATGTACTGTAGCACAAGAAAAATTTATTCCCAACACTAGAAGATTTTTTAGTAGGAAGACATATTTACTATTTCAACAATCAGGAAAGATGATTTCTCTGAATGTGTGATTTGATACAGTGAGTAATAGGAAGTAGTCACTTAACAGACTAAATTGAAGGTGAAATGTTGGTTATATTCATATCAATGAGACTTTTGCCACTGAATTTAGAAGTTCAGTCTTTTTCAAGTTTTGAGGAAAGATACAATAGTCAGACATAGGAGCATTAAATAAGAGAAGAAAAAACATTTAGGTTCTACATAAAATCTAACACAAACTTCAAGGAATAACTGATCTGAAGAATAGTCTCTCAATAGAAAATTAAACATTCATGGTCTGGCTCTCTATAATCTAGGCTTGATCAATTATATTTATTGTACAAGATAGCTACTCATATTGCTAAGGAGAGGGACAGATGACTTATATAAATTCTTTTCAGTTCTAATATCTATTAGTGCATGGATGCATTCCAGAAGTGAACTGACTGAGTTCAGGGAAGTTCAATAGCTCCCAACATGGAAGCGCCTGCCTGCCTTGTTACCTCTGGGATATGCAGTTTAAACTGATTTGCAAATCTGTTCTTCATAGAGTTGCTGATTAAATGAGCTAAGTCATTCATATCAATGCTTTTTTTTTTCCTTGAAAGAGGAAGTCTGAGAAAAACAATGTGAAAAAATAGATGCAGAGGCACATAACAAAATTAAAGTGTTAGGAGCACTGCAGT
The DNA here is from genome assembly GCA_035041345.1 of Poliocrania exsul. Classification (NCBI taxonomy): domain Eukaryota; kingdom Metazoa; phylum Chordata; class Aves; order Passeriformes; family Thamnophilidae; genus Poliocrania; species Poliocrania exsul. The sequence continues at coordinate 52,857,208 of JAWWLZ010000139.1, read as the reverse complement.
GCTAGCATGTTTTCCATGTGCTCCTCTTGTGCACGTCCAGTTTTTTGCCAATACATTCACCAGAAAGGAGAGAGACTTTGTATATTAAAATAGAACATTGTTTTGTCAAACAAAATGTTAATGAGATTTCCATCCAGGTTTTTGTAAGGCTTGTATGTCTCCATGATTTGTTAAAAGAAGCTTTGAAACAGCCATGCTAGTGTTAGTGGATATTTCTCTCCAATATTTAGTATAATAAGCCAGATTAAAATGAATGAATGTCTCTGTGATTGTCTCAGAGACCTTTTACCTTTAAAAGGTTAAGTAAGCAGGCAAATCAGACATCAAGTAAATGCAAAAATATGCAAAATCTACGTATAGCTACCTAGATTATTTACTTTTTATTATGGACTTGCTTTCGATGGTGGAAAAAGAGTTTTTAGAAGCGTGTAAATAAAAGTAGTCTGAGCTGTTTGAGTAAATCCTGAGACTGTTTTTCCTTCCATAAGAAATTAAATAGGAGATAAACACTGTGTGATTCCCCTTCTACTCTTCTCTTCTGAGACCCCACCTGGAATACTGCTTGGTACTGAATGGTTCTAGTACTACAACATAAAAAGGACATAGAACTTTTGAAGCAACTCCAGAGGGTAACCATGGAGTTGACTGGACCACCTTCTCTGAGAAGACAGGTTGAGAAAGCTGGGGTTGTTCATCCTGGAGAGGACAAGGTTGCATGGAGACCTTATAGCAACCTTCCTTTGAAGTTCAGTAAGACCAAGTGCTGGATCCTGCACTTTGGCCACAACAACCCCATGCAGCTAGGGACAGAGTGGCTGGAGAGGAGCTAGGCAGAAAGGGACCTGGGGATACTAATTGACAGGAAGCTCAACATGAGCCAACAGTGTGCCCAGGTGGCCAAGAAGGCCAATGGCATCCTGTCCTGTATCAAAA
>JAWWLZ010000139.1:52831728-52856175 GCA_035041345.1 Poliocrania exsul | reverse complement strand
ATTCTTTCCAGAGAGAGTAATCAGGCATTGGAATGGGCTGCCCAGAGAGGTGGTGGATTCACTGTCCCTGGAGGTTTCTAAACTGAGATTGGATGTGGCACTGAGTGCCATGATCTAGTAAATTGACTGGAGTTGGACCAAGGGTTGGACTTGATGATCTCGGAGGTCTTTTCCAACCCAATTGATTCTATGATTCTATTCCAATATCCGAAGGGAGCCTACAAGGAAGCTGGAGAGTGACTGCAGTGACAGGACAAAGAGTAGTGGGTTCAAAGTGACAGAGAGGAAATTTAGTGTAGATATATGGGAGAAATTATTTTCACTATGAAGGTGGTGAGACATTAGGATAGGTTGACCAGAGAAGTTATGGATGCCCCATCCATGGCACTGTTCAAGGCGAAGTTGGATGGGGCATTGAACAACCTGGTTTAGTGGAAAATGTCCCTATCCATTTTGAGGGCATTGGAACTAGATGATTTTTACATCCCGTCCAACCCCAACCTTTTATGATTCTGTGATTCTATATTGTAAGTATATTGAAAAAAAGTCCTTGTACAACATTCCAAAATTTAAACTTGTACTTTTTGTGAAGACCTGCCTTTCCACTCCACTTTTTAATATTGAGAGCATCTACAAACAAAATGACACTTAAATTTTTTTTTAAATAATCTTTTTTTAACAAGAAAACCAATATATTATTCCTTTGATCTTCATCAGTGATTGAAAAAACCTCAATGATCTATTTAATGAATACTTGTCCCTCTTTAAATTATGTTCCTTATTAAAACAGGCTGAAAAGTACTAATGATACGAATAGCTGCAAAGAACAGGATAATACTAGAACTGAAATTACAGTGACTGACAGATTTTAACTGGTGATCACCTGAATGCATAGTTAAATCACAAACTGTCAAAAAGAAGGTCACACCAGTTGACAATGCAATTTGGAATTCCATAGAACATGGAAAACATCTGTGTTTTATAACCATGAATATAGGTGATTTTCAGACTTTTAAATGATAAACACTTGTTTTCATAATTAAATTAGACACTGTTGAGGGAAAATGTCAAAACATATGAAAATAATGTCCAGAGAACTCCTTATAATGAAGTACAGAATTTTGGATATAGTTGTGAATTTCTGAGCCATACAATTTTCTACCATACAAGTAAAAACTCTAGAGTGCACACCTTCATCTTTCAATAATCCTCACTTTGTTTAATTGATGTGGGTTCTACTGTGTGTACCGCTCCAGAATGTCGAAAAAATCATGTCACCTATTTTTGATCAATTACAGTATCTATTAATATTTATATATACATGTACTTTATATATAATTGTCAGAGACTGACAATTACTTGCTGTACCTAGTAGGAGTTTCACTGCTGACAAATTCAGTTTGCTTTTAACAAGCTGTTAGAAAAGAGTTGAGCAGAGCAATGTTACCTGATTATATTTGGGCTGTCTACTTTGTTTTACTTTACAACAGGTGTGCTTAGTGACTTTCACATGCAGCTAAGGAAGATCCTACCTTTCAGGAAATGAAAGATGTTTGTTAACAATCATTTGATCGTACTGCAGCTGATATGGAGAAAATAGACAATCTGATCTATGATGACCACAGAAGAGAAAACTTTTCATTTTTGACAAATAATTTTACAGTGACAGTAAAGTATTGGCCTGACAGTAAAATAAAAATGAAAGATGAGTTTAGATCTTTGTGATTAGAGTGCTACCAAAAGTGAGAAATCTGGGCCTTCTAAACATGCTAAGAGGTTAATATTTGCCTACATGATATCAGCAGTGTATTGAGGTAAGGCTCCTTGGAGAGCTAAGAGAAAAAGTAGTTTTGACTCCCTCCAATCCTGAAAAATTCAGCACAGAGGAGTAGCATATCAGAGGGTCAGCCAAAAAGCCTAGTCTGGAATAATATATAAACAGGAATCAGACAGCAAGTCTTTGATGATTTTGTTTTTCTTTGATTATTCCTGTTGTGGTTATCATCTTTTGGTGTTACCACCTACTGTGAGTTATCGTGATGATTGCTGTCACAGAGGGAAGTGTTTTTGAGAAAGTAGTTTTTTAATGGAGTGAAACAAAAACCTCTTCTCAAGAGAATGAGAACTCCAAAGTTAGTGTAGAGATCAGTAACTTCTGGCAACAGGAACAGAGAACAATATAGCGAATAATATTTTGGACAGTAAAATATCTTGCTTTTCACTGAAATCACTGAAAAAGCTCACCACACTCAACGAATCACTGAATATGCCAAGTTGGAAGGGACCCACGAGTATCACCGAGTCCAACCCCTGGCCCTGTACAGGACAACCCCAAGAGTCACACCATGTGCCCGAGAGTATCATCCAAACGCTTCTTGAACTCTATCAGGCTTGATGCTGTGACCATTTCCCTGGGGAGCTTGTTCAGTGCCCAGCCACCCTCTGAGTGAAGAACATTTTTCTAATATCCAACCTAAACCTCCACTGACACAACTCCAGGCCTTGGGTCCCATCACTGGTCACCTCAGGGAAGAGATCAGTGCCTGCCCTTCCTCTTCCACTCACAAGGAAGTTGTAAACTGCAGTGGGATCTCCCCTCAGCTTTCTCTCCTTCATGACTCTTTATGATGGAAAGCGGACATATTTTGAAATCTCAGTTTGGGTTTTTCTGTTGATGTTGATATTGGTGATTAACAGCAGATTTTGTGAAGGAGGTAGTAAAGTACATGAAGTAAATACAACTGTAATTGGGCAGAAACCAATTCCAGACATTCTTACAACTTCATAAATTAGTAGTGCCTCTGCTGTAATCAGTTCCAAATATGAAATTCAAAATATGAATGAAAATGTGACATGTTATTATACAAATATAAACCTATACTTTATCATAAAATTGTAGCAACATACTTGCTATCAATACAGAAAAACAAAAAGCAAACCAAACCAAACATACAAAATAAGAAACATGGCAGAAACAATAAAATATACATTACATAATTATTATCAGACACAGCTTTATTGTACCTGTAGTTACTGGAGCTGAATTCATTATATAGGAGGTTTTTTCAGTCATATTAGAAAAGTTCTGCTCAGAACATGCTTTATTCATTGCACTTTTCACCTCTAGAAAAGTTCCCCAGCCCCCTACTTTAGCAGTATCTTTCTTCAAAGATTCTGCACATTTCTTATGCCTCTTTCAGAATTTTAATGTGAATTTCTGACAATATGGAGTGTTATGAAGCATTAACACTTAAATCCACTGCTAATCCCCACATGGCTTGCTTTATTCTTTTATATCTGTATATTGTATGAGCTACAAAGAACAATAAAACTGAATAAGTACCTTGGAGAGAGAGCAAGAGCCTGTATGTGGAACATGCTAAGTAATTATAGTGGTGTTATTTGAAGAACTATAGACAAGGCTGTTTTAAATACAGAACATTTTCAATCAGATGATTAGCGGTAGTTAAAATGCATTTTGCTGTTGAAGTTTGCCTTGAGGCCTTCTGTTACCCAGGGGTTAATTTGGATAGAAAGTGAATATCCAGTTTGCTTCAAGAAGCAAAAATATGTAGGTTTTCATTGTATGTGTTCATGGACATACAGTTTTGAATCAGCAACATAGGCAAATGAGTTTTATAGCAAGTTCTGATTCCCAGTCCTGTAACTCCAACCTGACCTCGTGTTTACTGTATGCAGTGGAAAAAAAAAAAGATTTTCATTCATAACACACACTGAAACTTAATATTGCTTTTCTAAAATGAAAAATATGTATTTTAATAATTCAAATCTAATATGGGAAATCAAAGTACACCCTATTGAGGATATTTACACAGAAATTGCATATTTCTCTTGTTTCTTTGTTCTCTTTTTATTCAGATGTACACATTTCAGGTTTTTGTGAAACAATTAGAAAATGACATAGCAGATTTTTCATATTCCCTTTGTGTTAAAGTCACCACTTTTTAAAAATTTGTGACTAGAGATCATATCACTAAGCATAAATAAACAGCTGCATTACATAAAAATGCATTAGGTGCAAAACACCACAGAATCATTCTGCTATTATTGTCCCATTTTGAGTTTACGTTGTAATTCAGATAAATCCAAATCCAACACTGTAAGAATAAATGCTTTAGAATAAAGTGTGAAAAATGTGAATTATTACAACTTCTGGTATGAAAGAGTAAATTAACACACATTGTGCATTTAAATCTGCACTCCTGACATGTATTTCGTAATGCATTATTAAGCTTTTAAACTCTGTTGAGGGGTGGGGGAATTAGCTTGCTTAAATGAAGAAGGAAAATTGACTTGTTTTTGTGCAAAAAAAAGTACTTGCCTAAATATCTATCTATCTATCTATCTATCTATCTATCTATCTATCTATCTATCTATCTATCTATCTATCTATCTATCTCTATCATCTATCTATCATCTATATCTAATCTCTCTATCTATATATAGATATAGATATATAGATATAAACAAAACAAAATAAAAAGAACAAAAAACCCCACTATACAAACAAATAAGCACTTCCGTCAATAAACAATGTACATTAATTCTATCTTATATTCTTAGTTTTAGCTTTACCTCAAAAAAGAAGGAAATAATGTACTTAAGTCTTGTAATTACTCGAAGAAGGAGGTCTCGAGTTTAATGATGGTAAGGAGAGTTTGAAAAAAGAAAAACCAAACCAAAACACAAAACCCCCACAAAGCAAAAAACAATGACAAAGACACACACACACACACACACACACACACACACACACACACACACAAATAGTCAGCAAAGTGAAAGCAAAAAAAAAAAAAAATTGGACAATTATAGAAAAGAAACTCTTTTAAAAGGATAATCAAAGGAAATTTAAAATAAATCACATAACCTAGAAAAACAGTCTTCATTGCAACCTATTAGTTATTTTTCCTTCTACATTTTCTAGTGCTTAAGAAGTATTTCAAATGGTTTTGTTGTAGAGAAAAGCAAATAGTTTCAAACATGTAAGTTGACACAGAGCAGAAATATAAGGACCAACATAAACTGCAAAAGACCTCGTAACAACATAGATCTCAAAAAATAATGCAGAGAACAAATGAGATCAAGAAAAACAAATTAATGTTGCTGGTTCTTTGTAGATCAGTACTGAGCACAGAGGCTCACAGTAACCTCTCTCATTTGAGTACAAAGTGTTCCAGATAAATGAAGAAAATAGCTCTAAGCAAATTATATGTGAATAATTTACATGAGCTGTTTAACTGAGCTTTTGACAAGAAATAAAAACAAAGAAGGATGAAGTTAACTTTCAGTAAGGTTATGGATTGCCAGAGAAGTTATCTAACATGAGATGACCCCTTGACACCAATCAGAGGCATAGCTTGTTTTTCAAGACACAGCCTCCAACATCACCAACACACTTAGCCATTGGTTTCTACTGGAGGAGTTTGAGGAACTGCCCCTAAGTGCTCACCTGTTCTGCTAGGTGTCATTCTTCAGTGGGAGAAGCTCTTTAAATTTGTGTGCAACACAGTACTGCTGATTGCAGTGTAGTTTAAGTGGTTCAGTGTAGCATTACAAAACCAGCTTAGCTTCAAACTTCTCTGCTTCTGTGATATGCAATCCTCTTCCTACAGACTGGCATTTCCTACCAATTCTCAGTCACATGTAATCACTAAAGCCCCTGATTGAAGCTCAGATTTTTAGTTGTGCTGTTGAATTGCAGGCAGCTAAAGCTTCAAGAAACTCTTTCTTTTACAATTTTGGCATCTGTTTTAGAGATATCTGGGTGCATAGAATGTTAAAGGGCATCCTGACAGGATCTGTATATAGTTCATCCACTCAATCACAGTTATCTGATCTTTTATAACTGTAATTACTTTTGTTCATTAAATGATTGTACAAGAATTAGCTGAAAATTTGCAAGCTTGAAATGGGATTCAGCTTTTAAAATGGAATTTCAGTCCATATTCTCAATTTAAAAGTCATTAAGTATACAGCAAAAAGTGATGCAATATGTAGACTCTCACAAAAACCGAAGAGTTTTCCATCTTGTTCCTGCTTTCCAGAAGTATGAGGATAGTTAAATATCTCCTTGTGAAGGGACACTTCCTTGATAACTCTGATGTCTAATTACCCTTGGTTTCTAGCTGACTCTAAGCTTCCAAGTAGTGAATTTCTATATAATAGATAATAAATTAATTAGGGACACGCTTTCTGAAGTTACTAAGTGCTTTGCTAGATCTGGATCTGAATTATCTTCCTTGCCTGAAGCATGCTTCTTCTAATGGATAGATGTATCTCCTAAAACCTGAAGGTTCCTTCTATTTTATAGTCATGTTATCCAAATGAATGCAGAGGTAATAACAGAAATTACAACTGTAGAAGGAGGAAACAATTGCAAATCAGTCTGCATTCCTGTTAATTTATAGATGTTTTCTGGAAAGCCTTTGTGAAAATATGTCATGAAAATCTTATTGTATCAATCAAGAAAACTCCTACTTATTCTTAAATCTGCTTCAAAGATGAGGTGAAGCACTGGTTATTGACCAGAATTGTGTGAAATAAGAGTTAGTGCCAATCTTTATGAAACAACAAGTGATTACATCTACCTTTTCTCCCTGATAGGATCTGATAAACTTAGATGACTTTGGATGTTGTTCGATGTTCGATGCTGTTTATAAGAATACTCCTGAACAAATACCACATCCTGAATATCTCACAACACACTTAATTTGTTAATCTGAAAGCTCCCAGTAGTCCAACACTTTCCAGATTGTTATAGTTTACCCTAATCAACTGGACATCTAGCTCCCAGGTTCCACAGGTGTACAAAAGAAAGACTGAGTAATGCTTAAACAACTTTAGCTAATACTTCTTAGAGAAACTGACACATCACAAAATTAATTTATGACTGAGGAAGGTAATAACAGCACTTAATTCTAAACAGAAAAAGGAAAGAAGTTCAGATTACAGCCAGTACCACATCAGTCTCTGTTCTCTAATTAGACTTACAATGCACACTCATATAGTTTGAGAAGTAAAGTTTTCCAGTTCTCAAATGCATATATTAGTTATTGTGTTTCAGTGTCATGTAATTCTTGTCTGGCTTTCTGTTAAAATGAAAGTTGAGGGTATTATGTTTTGGATTTTTTTTCCTAGAAATTAAATATATTTTCTTTTTGGCACGTGTGTGTGCATGCAGCATTACTAATAATCAGTAAACTAGCCTCAGTAAATATTTCTGAGGCTGTGCATGGACTTGTTTTTCTTTGAACTTACTTTCCTCTATTGTATGTACAGCAAACCTCACATCCATATGCTTAGTGTTTTCTGACCTGTTTTATGTAAATTTCATAATTTCATGTATTTCATTGATCAGTTTTCTAAGGTTCAGTATGAGCTGCTCCTGAAATGTAGATACTTATCTGGCATTTTTAAACTTTCTTGGTGACAACAAACTTGGGATTTAGGTAGGTGTTGCACCTAATGCATCATAAATTAGATTTAGCTTTTAATTTATTGTTTGTTTTTACCCATTAGTTCATGTTTAATTTATATTTCTTTAATTTTTGCCTTTGTGCATCCACAAAGCAACATAGAACTTAATAAAGCTATTTGTTGCTATAGGCAACAGAATTGTTTTTCAACATATTGTCAGACTGATGGTATCATTTGAATTTTGATGACTTTCTGCAATATCATTTTTATGATTGTTGTCAGGAAGGGAAATAAAAATATTTTTATTGGTCAGCATATTGTATGTGTGAGCTATCACTGTCTCCTGTACTGCTTTTTTAAGATGAAAATGATAAATAATGAACTGGTCCCATCTCAGATGATCTCCGGGGAGAGATAATCCTTCAGTTTGATGAAAAATGGTCCTGTTTGCAACAGTTTCATGGGAATTTAAAATATCAGTATATTAGCAGTCACATTGTATTTTATAAGATGATTGCATGCAAATACTAGCATATTTCATTGATTTAAGTACTGAGAATATAACATAAAAACCTAGAATTTATTTTTCAAGTTGTAATATGTATGTATAGTTATCACCAGAAATATCACTTCAAGTATTATTGATACATATTTTGGTTATTTGCAAAAATACCTATGTGAAAACGTCATAAAATTCAAAAGGATATTACTGATGTGAAATTTTTTGCTACTTTTGGACCTCAGAAGTTTGTGTTCTCAAATTGTAGCACCAACAACAAGTTGATCACTGATAAAACCTCATTACCATCCCTTCAATGAAAAACTTTTACATTTTGAGTAGGGCTCATATATACTAGAAAAACTGTCTCTCTGTTTGTTCTTCTATTGCATGCTTTTTTTTTTTTCTTGAGATGTAATTGCCTTATAGATGGCTGCTGCTAATTGTAGTGAATTGCAAACCGTTAATGCCATCTGTAAAACCAGGTCTATGGAGAAGACCTGGAATCATAGAATCAGAGAATTGTTAAGATTGGAAAAGACCTCTAAGATTGAGTTCAACTCCTAACCTACTATCTCCAGGTTCACCACTAAACCATGTCCGCAGGTGCCATATCCACATGTCTTTTGAACACTTAAAAGGAATGATGTTTTTACCACTTTCATGGGCAGCCTGTTTCAACACCTTCTCTTTCAGTAAAGATATTTTTCCTAACACTCAACCTAAACCTTCCCTGGTGCAACTTGAGATTATATCCTCTTTTCCTGTAACTTTATATGAAAACACATTGACCCCCACCTTGCTGCAACATCCTTTCAGGTAATTGTAGAGAGCAATAATGTCTTCCCTGAGCCTCCTCTTTGGGCTGAACAACTCCAGCTCCCTCAGGTGCTCTTCATAAAACTAGTGCTCCAGATATTTCATCAGCTTCTTTGCCCTTCTCTGGATACACTCCAGCACCTCAATGTCTTTCTTGAAGTGAAAACTGAACACAGAATTCAAGGTGCAGACTCAAGGGCGTTCCAGTACTGCAAGATAATCATTGACCTAGTTCTGCTGGCTACACTGTTGCTGATACAAGGATGCCATTGGTATTCTTGGCCACCCGGGTACCCTGGGTACCATCCGTTGGCTGACACTACCGGGTCCTTTAAGCTCTCAAGGTAGTTCTCCAGCCACTCTTCCCCATCCCTGCATGGGATTGTTGGGACTCAAGTTCAGGACCTGGAATTCCATACAATTAGTCTTGGCCCATGCATCCACCCTGTCCAGGTCCCTCTGCAGATCCTTCCTACCCTCCAGCAGATCAATACTCCAACCCAACTTATTTGACTTAATGGACTGCCACTGGAGGTTCCATTTCATTCATCTGCATTTACAGCTACTAATGAAAGAGATTATTTTTGTGCCCTTGCTCAAACAAATTTAAATGGTGAATTATATTCAAATATTTTAAACTGATTTTTACAGTAACTAAATTTAGTTCCCCCCCCCCCTCAGGAAGTGGGAAAAGTATTCAATTTCCAATTTAACTTGCTAAATTTTCTATGGTCAGAAACTTGCAGTTTCTGATATATACAATTCAAACAATCTATTAACTAATAGTATGATTTGAGCAATAATTCCTTTATAATTTTTTTTATTTCCCTAGCGTTTGCACAGTAACTGAAGTGATAGTATCTTGACTCTACTGAAAAAAGTTGAAGTATAACCTCTGATTAATCGTGTTTGTAATATAAATAATTTCACCATTTTCTTGCAGTGTTTATAAACAAAATAATCTGTTTTAAAATCCACAGGATATGTCTGAAATTTCATCACTAAGTTTCTGAAGCATGGCAAACTTAAAATTAACATATTGTGATAATTACGGGGCTTTGTGCAGTTTACAGCTTATATGAATGCTATGGCTCTCAGTCAGTAAGTAAAGAACAGTCTGAGTCTTAGCAGGGCTTTTCCTTCTTACTCTCATCTTAGTTTAAAATAAAACACCAAAGACAAATTGCAAAACAGTTTTACGACCCTTACTTTTTCTGAACAGAAAATGCTTCATTTCTTAGGCTAAAATTTTTGCACAATACAATAACTTCCTCAAGAAATCACAAGCTTGAAAAAGAAAGATTGCTTTGCCAACTCCTAAATAGGTGTGTCACGAAGTCACCCAACAGCCCCAGAAGCAGAAAGAGGTATGATTCAGGTATCTATTCTTGGATCATTTTCAGCAGTTCAGAATGGAAAAAGTAAATGCAGAATTTGGATGACATTTATGGCTCATCTTTCTTATAACTGGTGGGTCACTGGGAAATCCAGTATGATTTATAAATTTTGTTCTTTTCTCCTTTTCTAAATGCAATGGTCTGTTTAGAAATTCAATGCAGTGTGTGTTCCATCAGGCTTATTGTTTCCTTGCTGAAGAATTAAATTGGACTGAGTCCAGAAACAGCTCTTGTTCACTGTGCATGATTTCAATATGTAAGATAACTTGTTTGAATGTGTCTATAAGTCCGAAATGGAAGGTGATGACCTGGATTTCATTTGGCCATCAGAAACCTGAAATATCAACTCAGTCTTGTGTTAGTAATTAGGTCCTCAGCTACCAGGGATTTTTGGATCAGATTTTTGCCATAGGTATGGATTAAAAACCAGTACAGTTTCCATGTTTTTGGTACGTTATGCCAGAATGTGCAATGAGGGTAAGAGATAGAGCTCAGTTTACTAAACACAACCATCTTAAGTACAATGACAAGATTAGTTGATTTAACTCTTGTTAATAAGCTTGTTAAAGTCTTAATTGGTAAATGTGAATGATTTGCTGGCTATGATGAAACTGGGCCACAAAAAGCCTGAAGAAATCAAAGCTGTCATTAAAAATGGACTGAAGAAAGTTATAACTTCTTTTCCTTGCAGATATAAATGATAACAATTAAAAAGCGCTCATTACAGGAAGCCTGAAAATGATAAATAAATCAATCAACAAAAATTGAAGCAATCAAAATGTTCCTTTTGTAAATTGCACTATGTTGGACTGCAAGGAAATAAAAGACATCCAAACAACTACATTATTTTCAGTTGGTCTGTTTTTCTCTAGTTTGAGCAAACAAAGAAGGCGAGAATTAGGGACTGCTCAGTGGATTGTGAAGCTCAACAACTAGGCTGAAGCAGCATGATGCTTGGCAGATGTTACAATGGGGGAGTGGAGAGGCTAGAACAAAAGCTGTCAGTGCAGCCTCTTAAAATGCAAGACATGAATCTGTGATCTACAATTGAAAAGACCAGGTTTGTAATAAGTTTTGCTAGAGATTATTGCATATGTGTCCCGGGTTACACAAAGACTCTGGCACCCACCTTTGCTTTTCTCTTTTCCCCAAATATGCCTGCTAATATAGACTGTGAGAAGGGACTTAAGATAAGCATGGTACTCTATCATACTAGGAGAATAATGTATCCACAAGTGTGAAAAGACTGGAATGCTGATTATTCAGACAATCCAGGTGTTAAAGGCATGCACACCTGCCACCTCAGGCCTCAAACTGCTGTTTCTTTGTTCTTACACAAATGGCTCATCTGTGATAACTCCCCTTAGGGAGGCATCAGGACAATTCCCACACATGGCCTGAAGATACTCATCTCCGCTGATGGCCATAATGGATCCACCTGTGCTTACATAACACGCAGCTGTAACATCTTAGAAGGTGTCAAAGACTCTTGACATGTCCTGTAATCCAGTATTAATCATCCAGTGAAGAACTTTCCACACCAGGGGAGGTACGAGAGGCACTCCCACCTACCCTGAGCCCAAGAAAGGACCACTCTAGGACTCTACTCAGCATATTGAGGGTCTCCTTCCCTCACTGCACAGGACCTCTCCCACCTGGGCCTGCTACCCTCACCACCACCTTGATGGATCAGGATTACAGCCACCACTGGAATTGCAGGATCTGGCAGGTGTCTTGTGGGTCCTTCCAGTCACCCGGGGGTCTGCAGCCCTGTTACAACTCCTTGTGCCAGGACTGCAGCCTCACCCTAGTGCTGACCCTCCAAACCATTCCCACCAGGTTTTAAAAGGTGAGGGGAGGCCAGCTGCCATCTCATTTTGGTCTGGTGGGCAGGAACATGGGAGTTTTCTGGTTAGCTTAACTCAATTTTATTAGTATTGTTTAGCATCATTCTTGGTAGAGAGTTACTTCTTTCCAGTTACATCTGGGGGTATTTGATATCTCACTCTTCATTGGAGAGAACTGGGGGTATTGAATTGGAGGAAGGAGGCTTTCATCTGAGGTCTCCACTCCTCTGAATAGTCTCAAACTAAGGCAACATATCAGATGCAAATTATCATTACACAGTATTTCATAGGTTTGGGATGAGAAGATAGCTCTAGTTTCTAAGGAAATCAGTGAATTAAGAGGTTTTCCCTGAGGTTTCTACTTCTGCTGTGGTGTTAAAATAGCTTAAGGAAATTAAAAAGCAGAACGAATCAGTTACTCAAAGCTGAGAGTGAATATCTGCACACACACACGCACACACACACACACATATATATATAAATTAAAGAAATGTTTGCAAAGATTATATACTTGGCTAAAGAGGGAAAAGTAAATAAATACATGAAATCCAAAAATATCAAATGTAGTGCAACAGTATTGCCATATGGAGATCTTACATCCATAAGAAAGAGGATAGATATCCAGGTAACATCTTTTTGCTGGTTGTTTGGGGCAATAACAAGTACAACCTTTAAGTTCAAAATGGGATTTACTGCTTTTATTCTCAGAAATAATCCATCATCCACACATTCCAAATGAAATTAAAGGAAATCAATATTGACTAAGAAGCATTGGTGAGGCATAAATTGATAACAAAGGCATGAAAAGTGATAATGCCAAAAATTATTAGAAGATAAAAATGGACTTTTGTAGCAACAAATTATTAGTTCTACATTCATTTGTAGAGAGATCAGATAGGTTTATCAGACCTCACCTTCTCAGAGATTTTTACCTTTGTCTTTGTAATTTCCTGCTTATTTTATGTTTTCTTAAGTGTTTTTGTGACACTAGATATTCCTGATACATTTTTCTACTACTGATCTACAATCAAATCTGATCAAATTAAAGTAGCAATGCTCACAAAATTTTCTATAATAATTTTGAACTCTGAGGGCTGAAAAATGCCAGAGAATTATAAATTACCCTGAATAATAAACTTTACCTCTATGCGTGGCCAGCATAACAAGGCAATGGAACTATCTTTTTTCACCTCTTTATGTCATCTATGGAAAGTCACCAAGAGTAGATAATGCTCAACTGCAAGAATAATAATTGTGTTTGTTCACAAAATAAGAATAGTCTCTATGTATTCTCCTTGAACATCTGTTCAAGAAAGGCCAGAAGCAAGTCTTTCATTAATCACTGAATGTCATGTGCAATAAATCTGCCTAAACTCAGTATGATATAGTTTTTCCAAGTACTTGGTTCATTTGTAAATGTTGTGGGTATGTCAGTCCAACTTGTGCTGGCTCTTTCCTTCTTCATGCTGCTTAACATTTTATTCAGCTCTGCCAGAGTCACCAGAAAATTACCAAGACACTGTTAACTAGCCAGTTACTAGTGACTGTGCTATATTTACATATCAGTAACTATTTTGTAAACATACGCTATGTTGAATTTTATATCTGCCATCCACAACCTGGCACCCAGAAGAAAATAATGTGGTTTGGCTTTTTCCTTCTCTTGTCCTTCTTGGTTTTGTGTTTTTTGTTTGTTTGTTTGTTTGTTAGTTTTTGGGTGGTTTTTTGGTATCTTTTTTTCCCCTCTCTAGATAAAATTAGTAGGAAAATCTTGTACTGTGAGTAGAGGAACTGTGGAAAAACCAAAAGAATTGTCATGTTTTCCAAAAGGGTAGGTGTAACAGATGAGTAACTGAAATGAGCAAGATAGCATAGGAATTTATCTTTCCTCCCTGAGTTTCATTTTGTCTGTGCTGAATTCAGCGAATAATTAAAAAGTGTTGAACTTCATGGTACCAGATAGTAACAAAAAGAAATTATTAAAGCAATCTGGGAGTTACTATCTGTTTTAAATGATAGAACTTCAGTTACAGACTTCTTCAGATTCTAAATATAGGCTTTTCTTAACGCAGTCATAGCAGACAGAAAACAGTCTGATCAAGTTGAGGGTATCAAATAACTGCCACACAATATTCAAACATGGGAAATAGCTTTGATCAGTACCTTATGCTTCTTCCCAGCTAAAGAGAGAGGTCTTGTATTACCAAATCACTAAGGACTATAAATTGAAACATGAGGTTTATCTGACCATAAACTCAAGATTCTGTAAGGATCCTCAGGGCATCTTTGTCCCTTGCAAAATCTGCACTGTAATACAGCTGAGACCAGGAAGTTACCCCTAATTATCACATATTATCTGATCAATTAGATTTAGAAATCTTATGATGACACAATCAAGTGAAATTAATAATTCTGAACAGAACTTGTCTCTTTGCAACATAGATTTTTTTTTTCTTATTGACAAAAAAAAAAAGAGGAGAGAAATTTTTGGAATTCTATTAGGCGTTTTCTCAGATGTGTAATAATGGCAATAAATGAAGTACAGAATCCCTGCCGAAGAGGAAATAATAGAACTGGGGTTGACTGTTCTTAGTTTTACAGACTTTCCTAGAACGATAGTCTGTGAGGTGTACTGAGAAATTTTCAGATCTTCAATGATTTATTTCTTTTTAGGGGAGGAGACAATCTTTTTAGTCTGGGTGGCAGGGGAATAGTTTGATGAGGATCTCTGTTTCTTCTCTTGGTCAGTCCAACCTCATTCTGAGGTTTCTCTCATGAGAAAATCTGAAGAAACTTTAGTAACCATTTCATGACCTGCACATATTCTGTTTAACTGAGAGGACACAGGTGGAAAAGACATCTGAGGAAAAACACAAAACAAAACACAAAAATCTTGTCAGGAAAAATTCTAGGAGTGTTTGTCAACTCTAAGAAATCAGCACACATTCATCAAAAAGATCCTTTTATATTCTGATGTCTCCATTGGATATAAGAGATGTTGGCTGAAAACTTTGTGGCAGTAACTTCTAATGTGTGCTAACTTCTTTGCCATTAGAATTTCCACCAATCTGGTAAAAGAGTGTTTGTTTTGTAGAGGTCAAGTGTCTTGCATTAATCCCTAGGAAAATTAATTAGAATATATTTAGTAACTGGTAAAGAAACTGAAGAGTTAATATTTTCATAATGATTTAAAATTTTAATCATGTATTGAAATATTGAAGTGCTGAGTAAAATGCTAGCTCATATTTGCTTATTGCATAATAAAAATTTGAGATCATCTGTCTACATCCGATTTGAACTTAAAAGCATATTCTAAGCTTCCCATTACTATGAAAAGGAGTTGTCAAAATAGATTAAAAAAAAAAGTATGGAATAATGAAAGAGACAGGATAACACTTAATGAAATTATTTGTGTAATATAAAATCTTGAACTATTACAACTGTTAGTAACAGGATGTTCCAACATCATGCCTCTATTTTATTTGGAAGAGTGGTCAAGAAAATATAATGACAATATTTATTTTTATTTGGGTTGGCTTTAACTTAAATAATTCTTTTCTGATCTGAAAATAAATTTATAGAATTTTTTTGAATTCATATACTATTAGAGAATTAGGTAGAGTATCTCATGGTAAAACATTACAGCAATGAGTAAAACAATTAATTTAAATGTTTTCATAGTTTTACTTGGTGCTTGAGATTAAAAAAAATACATCATTTACTCTGATTACTCACTGGGAGAAGAAAGGTATTTGAATTTCAAAAGGAATTTTCATTTTTCTATAGAGTTTTGTGATCTGAGTTATTAGAATTTTCTCACTTGCCTAGAGTTATAGAGATTTTTACTGTTGATGTCCCTTTTAACTTTGGTCAGTGTTAGGTAGAGTCAAACACAAGTTATATTCTTTTCTGTGCTCAATAAAATCTTATACATATAGAAAAACTGTCAAATTATAGAGCTGAGCTTTTTATTAGTTACTCTCTAAGTCTCATATTAAACATTTTGATATTTCTGATATTCTGATAAATGTCAATTACTTATATAGATTATTTTTTCCATTAAGTTGTTAAAACTCAAATGTTATGTGTTGTATTGCAATGTAATTGTAAATAAGTCACAAAAAACATTTGCTGAAAAAAGTGCATAATGTGTTAAGACAGTTTTGTACAAATCTGTTGTACAGTCACTTCTGGATTTGTAAAGTAGTCAGTCTAAAGCCTGAAATCTTTGCTGTAAATTAAATCTATGTGTAAAAAAAAAAAAAGTTGCTTTACAAACAAAATAAGGACTGCATCTGCTTTCTATCCATAATAAATTACACAAGGGGAAGACATATTTAGAAAACTGAGTCTCACTATGCATATTAATACCTACTTCCACTGGACTTGTACCGTTCATGTTTGCAATACTCTAATATTCACATTCCCTGCTAACACTATAATGTTAACAGTTACACAGGTACTGGAATTTACCCTATTTGTTATATAACTCAAAAAATAAAGCTTATGACATAAAGTACAAGTGAAGAAAAAACCTTCCCTCTTTGAGAAACATAAGCACACATGTATTACGTATATTTTCAGTGCTAACAGTTCAGAATGAAGAGCTTGTCCAGAGGTTAATATCTCTTTAATTGAAAATAATGATTAAAAATTGTATTTATTTTAATTTTATTTTATTTAACTTCACCAAACCCACATATTAAGCAGTGATTTTAATCCATTTAAATTTCTCCTGTCATTAAGCAAATCAAAGGAGACTGGAATGCTAGATCTTCAATGTATGAGTCATGAATATTAAATGCTAACTACCAAATGCTACTTTAAGGTTATTAATTTATTTTTGGTCAGTCTGAAATTTAAGGATATTATTTGAGTGAGAAAACAACAGCATAAGAAGGACACATTCAAATTGAATTTAAAACAAAGAGTAAGATATTTCTTGTCACTGTCAGATTTATACACTAAGAAATGTTTTCCTCTTATTTTTCAAAAGCTCCATTCCCAAATTACAAGATTGTCTTTTTTTTCCTTGAAAAACAGTAATATAATGAATGAACTGAAAATTTTATTTGTAAACTGAATTTTTATGTGTCTAAATTGTGCTCTACTGCTGCCAGTAGTGCAGTCATTAAGTATCATAATACTTGTCTGGTGGCAATACGCGTGGGTACAGTTTTATGTATACAGTATTCCTTAACAAAAAAGACTCAAACTAACAAATTATTACTTTTTGAACTGTGTAAGTCTTTAAGTTTTTAGTTATGTGCACTACATAAAAGGTTATACTTCTAATATAATGCACATTATATTTTGCTGACTAAACATTGGGAGTTTTTTAATCAGTCTCTTCCATAAACATGTTCACAGGTTGGTCATCTTTTAGACTATATATATGTGTTTTGCTTTATGTCTACTGGAACATGACATGATTGCAAATAGTTTAGAATCCAGTCTCTGTATCCCTATTTAATCCTTATTTTATGGTTTAGATAGTTGCTTCTGTACTTCTGGACATAGATCTCATGAAGTTATTAACAAATCAACTGACAGATAAGTTTTCAGCCTCTTGTGGTTATTGAAAAATCCCACTGAAAAAGAAAAAAAAAAAAGAAAAAAAAAGAGAAAAAAGCTACCCCAACTCCTTACTGGCCTTGTTCCCTTTCAGAAAATCTCATGCAGATGGTATGAATATCTACACATTATCTGGTTTTGCCTAATTACATTTCATGATGGTAGACAAAAATCTTATCCTTGAGCTCGTGTCAGGGATGGGAATATATTTCCTGAATAATCTCAGGAACCAGTTCTCCAGGATGAGAAGCTGAAATGGGAGAGTCTTGTGGCAGGAAGACATTACATAAAAGGAAAGGCTGATGATGAGAAAGGTGGCTCAGATTTTGTGAAGTGGAACAGACTGAAAATATTCTCTTATCAGTAGCTGCCAACTGATACTTCTCAATCTCATTTTTGATAGGATCCTAATAACACAAGTCCCATCTTTCCAGTGCTTCAAATATTCCAAACCATAAGAGATAAATGGATAAAACACTACCAATACCTTCAGAATCTAAACCTTATTTTCTAACAAGACATTTACTGGAAGAAAATGAGTGGAGTGAGCTAGTGACATAAAGTATAGGGACAAAAAGTATAATATCATGAGAATATGACTTCATCCAAGTATTTACTCATCAGTTACAATTTTCCTATTAATTTGGGTGAGATAGTTAGCAGCACCAATATCTACATTATGCTTTCTTAAAAAAACCTGAGCCATGACACTGTTGATAAATTTGAAAAGTAAAACTATTCGATTAACATGTTTATTTATTTACTTACTTATTTACTTATTTTCCTTCTGGCTTCTGAATTATTCTTCATGTCTTCAGGATCTTTTATGAGAACTGGAAACACACTTTTTGTGAAAGCTGAGATTCTGATATAGTTGGTTTTCTTCAAGCATGAACTTTGTGACAAATATCCAATACCGTATTGAAAAATGACAAGTATTAACATCACTGAGGGGAGACTTGTGAGTGGATTTTCTTCTACTGCGCTAGCTAAATGCATTAATTAAAAAAATAGTGAACACAGTATTTTAAGTGTGGCTGACATGACCTTGTTAAAACTCATACTCTCAATAAGATAGACAAAACATTTCATCAACATGAGCTGGAAATTCCTCCAGTCTTGAAAATATTTTTAAAAAGATCCTGATGAGTCCCAGAGTGCTGCTGAACAGATACATTTAGTATAAACCCCAAAGGCATTCTAGCTGCTGCATACAGAGCTATGCAGGTTATTTACTTTCTATAGAAGCAAAGTAAAGCAACATAGAGGATGCAGTGCACTGCAGCCATTATGCTATATATTGTACTGAAGCCTGCTTAAACTAGCCTGTGATTTATTACATTGGATCATAACTGGATGCAAATTTCCTGTAGATTTCCTATTCCCCACATGGGAAAAACAAATTATATAAAGACACAATACTTTGGCTATGCCTCAGAAATATCACTCAGATGTGCACTAGAGATTCAAAGTATAAAAGTAGGAAGCTGTTAGGAAATATAGGGAATGTAATGGCATACTCGAAAATCAAGTTATCTTTCTCAAATAGGGTGGGAAAAAATTTTAATTCTATCAACTTTTAAATTAAAATATATTATTTTTTTTCCTTTCACATTTTGAGAGGGTTCCCAAGACCTTTAAGCTTCCATCAACATCTTGTAGACATTATCTTATGCCAACCTAGTGGCTTGTTTCTTAACACAGGGGATAATCTAAATAGTTGAGAAGGTCTTCATGGTTTGAAAATTATTCTCAGATACACTATTTCTTGCTTTCTTGACTCAGCATCCTTTCTGATGCCCACAGGTGACTCCAGATTCTTCTGTTTCAGAAAATCTTATCTGATATTCTGCCTGAATTTTGTGTGTTTCTGCTTCAAACTATTAAGCACACATAAGAAATACAAAATAAATGGATAGATATTACCTGGGGCAAAAAATTATGACTCATTCCATAGAGACATTAAAAGAAAATAATAAAAAAGGAACAAACTGCAACACTTTTCATCCTTTGCATTCACATTTTGGTTTTTAAACCTTGAGGTGATGCACACGCTAACATATTAGGTATCTGTTGTTGATATTCTGTAACTGTAAATCATACAGAACATTTTGACAAGATTTATCTAGATAGTACTATAGTGCTACAATGTCTAAAACATTCCATATAATATGCTATTGGTTTGATTCATTGATTTGTATAACGTGAGTTAAATAGCGTGAAAATTTTATGCCTGAATGTATCCCAAGTTATCTGTTAGCAAACATCTCCTTATTGGTAAAAGTGTGCTAACGGTTCCTACAAATATCTTATGATTTCTTGGGATTACATTGCCATTGTCATTTAGACCAACACTTATAATATGCCTTATATGGTTTGTACCATAATAAAATTATTTAATAGGTTTCATTTTACCAGATGCAATTACTATAAACTCACAAGAGTTTTAATACTATTATTTTTTTAATTAGCTCAGGACAATTGCATACAAAGCAAAAGGTAATAAATGCAACAAAGAAAATCTTCAGTTAGAATCACACAATTTTCCATTGCTTGTTGTTTCCATTATTTTAATTATTAATTAACCTTTAAACTCTGCATAAAAATAATGTCACATAATAGCAAACTAACATCTATCTGGTCATTACTAAACAATTTGGTATTTTCTTCATCTCAAATTTTATAGATTAACTCAAAATTTCTCTGAATTATTAAAGAACAAACATTGGTAATAAGAAGTATCTACACCACATTTTTTCTGTATACAATTTATATCAGCATTATTGGTATTACAGGAGTGAATTTTACTGAGAACAAGAATATTTGTTTGATTTAATTTTGAGTTCATTTTGGTAGAGTGATAATGCAGTTACAAAGTGCACCTATTAAAATGAAGGTAGACCTTAAACATTCCATCAAAAAAGTATATAATGGGTGACATCTTTCTGAGTAGTAAACCTGCAGATCAAGACATTTTCTGCAAAACAGCTTCAGTCTCTCTATTTAGTATTAATTTGAACCTTATTGTCTCCTGCATAATACTGGATTGTTCCTTCAGGCAATAGCCACAGGAATTCCCAATTGCATTTTCAGTACAGGAATACTAAAATTATTATGAAAAAGTTGTTTAAATATCTACATTTGTTATAAAACATAAGTTTGTCCTTGAAATCAGACCTGTGATGTGAATTACTTAATAGTTCTTATTACTTATTATTACTTATTCTCCAAAGAAATCATTGTGTATTCCCTCTATTCCAAATACTGAAATTTTGGTGCAATTATATGTATTAATGCTTTAAACATGTATGAGAGGAAGAGGAACATGACTTCAAGCAAATCACTGATCCAGACAGAGCTATATGTGAAATACTTAAAAAGAAAGTGTAGATGCCTAACAGGGAATACAATATCAGTATTTGAGCATACTGTCTTTCAAATCAAGATACAAGTAATTATCAAAGTCAACAAATAATTAAGGAGATTGAGATAAAAAATAAAAAATTGTTACTGAAAAATCACACAATTTGCTCTTTGTTTTTTTTCCTCATTCACTTCCTGTCAAAAAGTTCTGAGCTGTAGCTTTTCCAAAGCTCACACTTCAGGGCATTACCAAGCCTGACTATCCCTTCACAGCCTCCCCAGGGTCCCACCCAGGCCTACCCTTGTCCCACCCCTCCCCTCCAGCTCTGCCCTTGGCCTGAGGTCTATTGCAGCTCAGCCCAAGTCCATCAGCCCCCGTTCCAGTGATCCCATAAGAATGCCAGACTCCATTCGTGTCCCTGAGCTGTTTTCATTTCCCACCTGGGCCTCAAAGTTGACTTGTTATCTTATTTTTACCTGACAATCTCTGGACATTTGACAGGAGCTGTTTCTCTGCTCACCATCTCCGTGCTGCCTTGATTTGTGCACCCTGCCCTCCTCCCAGCTGCCCTGGGGAGTAGTCCTGTTCACATTTGTCTTATTCAGAAAGTTAGAGATAGTGACCTATCCAGTGATTACTGTGTCTGGCAGTCAAGTATGCATTTTAAACAAAACCAAATAAGATAAACAAAAAAATTCCCAATTTCCCAATTCCTCCTGCCTAAAACTGGAATGCTGAATATATAGTTAATATCAGATAGCTTGGCTTTTCTTTCACATAAACCATAGTGTATCATAACTAGTTCCATGAGAAGTAGTGCGGTTCTAACTGTATGGGTATATGCAGTTTACACTTAAAATGATACATAAATCTCATGCCTGCCTTAAAAATATACACAATTAGTCAATATGGCTAAATACACTTAATTCTGTACATTGTCCTTGTCACAGCTATTTCTAAGTTTTGGAGGCACAGTATCCCAGCTGAAGGCTGCAGAGCACAAGTGACTCACGCAATAAGTGCTGCCCTCTCTTCATAGTCTACCCTCAGCTCTGGATCATGAGATATTCAGTGTAATTCCAGGCCCACTTCAATTCTTTTATGCTGGTTTCACTCATGTCAGATACCGTGTAAGCAAACAAGCATACTTCAGACCAATAGTGCAGAGTCCTAGAGCTTGCATACTCAGAAAACTGAAGAGGAAATGAACAACATTGCACTTCTTAATTACTTTACTACAACTTGTTAATTGTTGCTAGTCATGCGGAAAATCCCTAAAGACTCCGTTTTGTGTTGGGGCCCTATTATCATCCTCTAAACTTTATTTTTAATCTTGTGGTTGATTTGAAAAAAAAAAAGTAAACAAAAAAAGTGACAAAAACAGGCATTGCCAAGTATTTTTTTCAGCTTGTATTCACATTTCTTAAGATCACTGTGACTGCTGAAAAATGACAAGATGAATTCTAAAGCTGAAAACCAGGAGAAAGATAAAACAGGACATACAGAAGGGCATGAGAACTAGCTGAGATAGTGCATACTGTTATATTTGAACTTTACATTTGGCTCCAGTTTCTTTTGCTCTGAACTACAATGTTCAGCTGAAATGTTTTTTTTGGCACCAAGGCAGTTTGTTGTTTTTTATTTTCATTGTTTGTGTGATGCCTAGCACGGTGGGGTGTTGACTTGTGACACTGGCTGTTAGGCAGCCCACAACATGATAAAAACGATAAAGCTAATTTAGCATTGCTTCTAACTCAGTGTGTAGACAGAAATGGCACATTCTTTAGGTTTAATTATGAATATCAGGAGACAAGCATCTTTGCTTCTTTAAAATAAAATTTGTTGTTCTCAAAATTTTAGTATAAGATCCTGAGAACAAACTCAAATTGTAAGGACAAACAAGAACTGCCATTTCCCCCTTCTCTCTATACGTATTTGTACCGGGCTTCCAAAGCAGAAGTATTCTCCATTTTCTTTCAAGATCTGTGATGTTAACACAAGCAGAGGAGAACAGCAGGTAGAATTAAATTGGTCTCTGTCACTGGTCATGAGTCCAAATACCTAAGCCATCACCACTGGGAGTTTTAGGATATTCCAACTTGGAGAATATGGTTGGTCATTCCTTCCTACATTTGACAAAGAGTCTAGTAGAATCCTGTCTAGATAGACACATTGGGCTTGGGTTTTTTGTTGTTTTTATTTAGTTTTTTTCCTTTGTTTTTTGTTTGTTTTGTGTGTGCGTGTCTTTTTTTCTTGTGAGTATAGTATTGTTTTAATGCTTTTATAGACAAGCATTAGTACCACAAAAATGTGGAATTATATAATAGATCTGTATTATGCCTTTGTAATGACAAGGCTGTAGCTTTTGAATAGCTAAGTAGGGTGGTGATGCAGACAGCAGAAGCACATCATCTAAGAAGAGCTCCAGGACTCAATTTTAATCATCCTTAATGCCTCTGGTCTGCTGTAGGGGTTGCACACTGTAATTAGTTGCAAAGCACTTTACTGTAGGAACATAGTGTGGGAGCCAAGGATTAACATCACTACAGAAGCATTTGGCTCCATTTTTCTATTGACTATTTGGAAGTATTGCTTCTAACAACTAGTTCATCAGAGGAAAAAGCTTTTCTGATTAAGCAATTGCAGCACCGGATTTAAACAGTTTTCAGAGCTAATGTATTTTCATCTCACAGAAAGGAAAACACAAAGGGTCAAATTAATCTGTTCTCCTTCACCTCTTAAATGTGCAATAGCAGAGACTGTAGATCAGAATTTGTCCCTAACAAAGCACAGTGTGCCATAAGGATGAAGGTGTCTCCACAAAATCATTCTTTGACCTCATTGTTGCGGGTAGGGTTATTTATATCTTCTGCTCTGTCTGTATTTTCAGTATCACAGTAGTGTCCAATGTGTGTTCAAGAGTGTTCTACAAATAGTGTTCTACAAACATTTCCTAATCTGATGAATTACTTTTAGCTTCACATTCATATTGCCTTGTCTATTCCTTTTTTTTTCTTTTCCTATCACTCAGTCGTCTGACCTAGCATAAACTGACCTTGGCTCATTTATCTTTTCTACTACCCTTCTAAGTTCACTTTTTCCCTTTTTACTGGAATGGCACATAATCTAAATTTCTGCATATGATACATGAATATCATCAAAATTCTACAGTGTCTGGACTTAGTAATGTCTGGGAGAGTAGATACTGAGGACCTGTCCCTTTTATTTAATAGAGAATTTTATGATATGTACCCCTGCATGTGATTTTAGAGTTCTTGGATGTGGGGTGAAAAAAGCAGAAATAAAAAGTCCTGCTACTCACTGTCCCACTCCTGTAGGCTTTTGACACCTTCTTTCAGGCATAAGGTCATAAGCTAATGGTGTGGAGTGGTTCTTACATGCTTCCCTGAGATAACATAGTTGTGAGCAGGCGCTGGGCTTATCCTCTCAGGACAGCACAGTATGTCCTCTCAGGACCCAGCTATGACCAGAAGGACTAAGCACCTC
>JAWWLZ010000139.1:52811847-52830612 GCA_035041345.1 Poliocrania exsul | reverse complement strand
GCGCTGGGCTTATCCTCTCAGGACAGCACAGTATGTCCTCTCAGGACCCAGCTATGACCAGAAGGACTAAGCACCTCCTCTTCCACTGTATTTATACTGAGATGATGCCAGAATGTTACATGGAATATCGCTGGCCAGTAGAAGTCAGCTGGCCTGACCCAGCTGGAGGCAGCTGATAATCTAAGGCCTCTCTAAAAACTAAATTCTAACTTTAGGCCTACTTAAACCAAGGACGCCCATGTTATAAAATTAATACACAGGAATATCCTTTGCAATATATTATACAGAAAAAAACTTCTAGATATAGAAAGTTTTCTCAAGGAATTTAAAAATCAAGAAACATTATTGTTTCAGCCTACAGTGTTAAAAATTACATATAGCAAAGACTTCATAGGCAATGGGGCAAAGGAATGACTTTGATGGAGTATTGTATTATGTGCTACTGAGTATATACATACTGAGAAACAAAATTAGTGCTGCAGTGAAAGGAATAGTAACTTAAAGGAATGAGAGACTCCCTTTCTTCCCTTATCAAACACACGTGTAGCCAATAAAAGAATACTGCCACTAGTTTCCACCTATGTGTCCTCTCCTCTTCATCATCATCTTAAGTAGACAATACTGAGATAACACTATGACAATCTTATATTGTCTTCAACTGGCTGATACCATTTGATATTCAGTCAATTTACTTTAGCAACCTGTCTCTGTCCAAAACATTATTTCAGAAATGTTACTAATAACTATAGGGTTTCAATAGGCTACATTTCATGGAGAAAGGTAACATTGTTGCTGGTTTTATAAAATATAACCAAAATCGTTCCCTGGACAAAGCCATTTATGAGTACACCTGCTATGTTACTTATACATGCTTTGTGATGTGATATAATTTAGAAAAATATCATAACTCATCACAGCATTTGGTCTGTTCTGCTGTCACTTTGATGTATTTACAGCTAGCCTTTTTTTTTTTTTTTGGAGATGTTGTTGCTTTTCCCTATAATGAATAGATTGTTTTTTGTTCTTTACTTCTACTTCCCACATAAAAGTCATGGAGATTCATGCAGAGGAACTTTTAGATGGTATGAAATTTGACTTCAGGTCAAATCCAGGGATTATTTACACCAAAACAGCAAGATATATGATATTTTACTGTGGTTTAGTACTGTGAATCACGATATTGAAGCTATTGTAAAAGGAAATCATTTGTCATCATTGCACTACTAGAGATCCAGTCTTCCATTGTGTTAGCTATATAGACAAATCCACCAGCACTGAGCTGAATATTTCCTTTTAACATTTGTGTGATGTTCAGTAGACCATTTACAGGTTCATTTTATTTCAGTAAATGTACCATCATTTATCTCATCCTGTGCAAGACTTGCATGTCCTATGACAATTTTCATTTAAATGCTTATTATTCGCTTCTTTTTTGACTTCCCATTCTTTTGCAGTCCAGATGGAATTTCTCCATTTAATCATACTTTTCATTTTTGTAGAGATTCCATTCCTTTGCATGGCTGAATTCATTTAGTTTATATACAAACTAATCTTGGCAGGTTAACTCCTTGATTACTTACATCTGTAGACACCCAAAGCCTGCAACTTTTTGCTTGTTATCCATTTCCAAACATTTTATTGGGCATGTGAATAGGGCAATACTGCCATTTTTATTCTGGACAGGTATAGCTCAGGGACACAGAACATTAAAACAGATGATCCTCCTTGGCAGTTTTGGAAATGAAATGACTATTTGTTTGACAGTGTTGTTTTTTTTGTTTGGTTGGTTGGTTGGTTTTTTGTTTTGTTTGTTTTTGTTTTTGTTTTGAAATGCAGCACTAGCTCCTTTATAAGTGAGAAGTGCATCTAAAACACTTTTTTTTTTATATGTAGCTAGGCAGTAATGTAATTAAAACATAAACGTCTGAAACAAGACACATTTTTAATTTGTGTTTTTGTTTTCTTTATTTGCTTTAAGTTACTGGTTTAGTTTTGCTTATGTAACCTCAGAGGAGCTTACTCTTTTTCAAATGCTCTTGTAAAAACCCAACAAGCCTTTTCTTTCTCTGTGAATTTACTTGATGTTATACCAGTAGCACTTTCAAAATGCTGTTGGTATTACTATTTGTCTTTTATGAATTCATCCATCTGGTAGCTGATAAAAATAGGCTCTCTATAAGGTTTGAACAACTTATTTGACCCACAAGGCAAACTGTGAGCAAGTTGGTAAACAGAGCAAAGTGACTCAGCTTGGATTCTGTAAAGAGACTGTATAAATCAATGAAGGGGTGCTACAGATGTATGAAAATGTGGGATGGGCTTCACTGCATATTTTCCTCTTGCTGTTTCACAAAACAGATTTTTCATCACTCAACCTTATCCCTGCAAAATAACACATTAATTGAAGTCTCTTATGAATAGCTCTTATCTTTCATACTAATTAAACTTTGTGGTCTTCATACCTAAGCTTTTTATGCTCTTAGCACTTGCATAACTATTTGCTACTTCTCCTTTTGCTGAGGATGCTTGGCCTGGTTGCCAGGTGTCAGGACCTAAATATTCCCTTTGTTTTACTGTATTTTCCATCTCTGCTTTCTCACATTTATGGGATGCAGCAAAGCATGAAGTTCTTTACTGAAAATTCTCTTTTATTCTCCTGATTACTTGCATTCCATTCCTTATTTCTCTCATCTGGCATACGTATTTCTTAGCTGTTGCACATTTAGTACTTCTAAATCTGTTCCCAAATGTCCAGATGTTATTAATTAGATCTGGGAAATATGATGCAAAACCCTTGCTCTGAATATTAGCTGGAATTTAAATATGAATGAGGATCCCTACTTGACATTACTGATGAAAAGAGTGTCAGGAATTCTGCTGGGCCATCTTACAACTGTATTTAAGGACTCTTCTGATAACTGAATTTGTGTTAATTTTTTAAATGCAAGCTTTTAATTGCATACAAAATTTTTAAAATTCAAAAAAATGCTGTGTTTTCAGTGAAGAATTAAAGCATCGTAATATTTTGGTTGAAAAAGCCAGGAAAAAGTGAATTTGCAAAAGCTAACACAAAGCTTTATGGAAGGTATAACCTGTTCAGATTGGCGTAATTGCTACAAATTTATTTCTAAAGTGAAAGTCTGAGAAAAAGGACATAACTTTCAGGTTTTGCCTTTTTTTTTTTTGTTTGATTTACCTTTCTTTTAGACAGGTAGGAACTATTTTTTATTAAATTAGATAGAAAATTTCAATCCATGTTACTTTGGACAAGTGTTGTTGTTCCAGTAATAGGTAGGGAATTAATTGAGAGACTGGAAGCTATGGCATACAAGAATGTTTGTAATGAGAAAAGAAGCTGTCATGAATGTCTCTGATCAACGTGGCTGGCTGTCTCTAATCTGTCCTCCCTTCTTCTCCATTGGTTTTTACTCCACCCAAATCACCTGCAGTGTTTGTTACCAACTGAGCTAGCCAGCAAGTAAATAACACAGCTCATAAAGGAAGTCTGTATTCAGAGAAGCTTTGAAAGTTCTGCATGGGGAAAAAAGTACAAATGTTTAATTTCCTGTTTAGTCTGAAGTGCTCACTAGTACCTATCATATATCTTAAACAGGGGAAACACATTTTTTCTGTTTTTAACAGACACAGATAAACTGAGGTTTGTGAAATAATTACTTCCAAGGCTTTGGGTTCACTCAACATATGAGCAGGGTACTGATAACCTCATTTATGATAAGGAACAGTTCTCTTTCAGTACTATTATCAAGACTGTTAGTTTTTATTTTCTCTTCTACCAAGGACAATCTGTTGGGAATAATCTTGTTACAGATTGAAGTGTGCAAGAGTATAAAGTGCATGGCCTGCAGATGAACTTCAAGACATTTAATTGCTGTGGGAGGGTGTTGGAAACTATGGAATAATTCAGGTTAAGTTCCTTTTCAGGACACTTAAGGTTCTGCTAAAAATATTTCAGTATAAGATACAGAGTAAGTTTTAATACAAAATCCAATGTATGTTTATTAAATTAAAAATATAATATGTGCATTAAGGAACATAACTACTGAGTGAGTCATTGAGAGAGGTCTTGTTATTTCCTAATGCGGACTAGGTATTGAAGCTAATTTGGTGAATCACACCTCCCTGGGGTCAAAAGAAGGATATGGGCTTTCCCTGACCTTGTTTAAAACTGCAAAAGCCACCAGGTCCTGAAAGTTTCTGTAGTTGTTTGTAGCATGTCAGTTTGGGTATGACTTTGCAAACCTTATTGGATACACTAGATGTATGTGAATTTGAGATCTTTTTAAGACTGCAAAAGCCACTAGCTCAAAAAAATTTTTGCAGTTTGGTTTGTAGCATGTCAGTTTGGGTATGACTTTGCAAACGTTATTGGATGCATGAGATGTATGTGCATTTCAGATCTTTTTTTTCCCCATACCTCAGAATAATTCAGTGATAGACTCATCATGCTATCTTTTATTGTCTTAATTTTCTGTGAGTATTCAAATGCTCATGATTAACAAAAATGTAAAATTATCATTAATGGTTCTGTTACTAATTAAGTACTTAAGCACTGGGACATATTTCTCGTTAAGTGACTCCTTCTAGGTGTCATCTCTGATAATTCCAGCAGTGATGTTGAATTATCAGAGTAAGCAACTTTGCTGGCACATAGTTTTTCAGGGTTTTCATGATCTAAGCTACTAGCAATGCAAAACACGGTATTAATTGGAGGATTTGATTAATTTGATTAATGTGAAAATATATTATTTTTAGGCTCAGAAATATGTTAATCTAGAAGTCATCAAAAGAAACTCCCTCAAAACTTTTGAAAAACTGGTTAAATTGGTATTTTTTCTCACTCCATTCCATGATACTTTATAATTTTAGACTTATTACAAGCCAGTTCAATTCTTCAGCTTAATGTTAGTCTCCTGCTTAAAAGCTTCTGTTAACTGTGTTCCAAGACTGCACATTTTTAATATCCTGTTTGCTCTATCAGTGTTAGAATCTTGCCCTGCTCTTTTCTTAATACTCTCCTATTGTCCTTTTGCATGTATGTGCAGTAAGTCTTAATCACATAGTATTGAAGATTGCTGTGGCTATATATAGACTTTCATACTTACAGTATCAATAGTGGACATCTATGTACATAAGGATTGAGTTTTCTCTTTTTTATCTGTGTATTTCTGTCTGTAAAATAATTAAAACATACTTAACTGTACATGTACTCATGCCTCATGATGATTCTTTCCTTATCAGGTTCAGAAGCCATAACTCAGCATTTAAACTACGTTATGAATGTCACTTCAGATGTGACATTGACTAAGATTTCGTAAGTGTAGATAGCTATATTATACATTAGGTATAGTTATATTATACATTATAATTTTGCTACTTCTGTCCTTAGAGCTGTACTTTTTATGTCTTTAGATCAGATTGTTCTTATTTCAACATAATCAAATGAAAAATAATTTACATAGGATCATAGAGCCATTATTTAACTTGGAATGGACCTGTGGAGGCCTTTTAATGCAGACCTGTACTCAGAGAACTTCTTATTTGTTTGTTTGCTCAGTGTTTTGTTCAAAGATGGAAATTTCAGAACTGCTTTGAGAATGTAATCATGCTTCTGATTAAAAACAAAACAAACAAAAAAACCCAAAAACCAGCAAACCACCTTACTACCTAATCAGCATTTTCCAGAAATTGATTATCTCAGGAAAAGGGAACTGTGAACTTTTGAGAGGAGTATATCCCCATTTCCTCTATATGCTCTGTTCAGGCAGCTGTAGAAATCCGTATTAGATCTCTTGAGCCTTTTATTCTTCAAGCTAAATAGACCCAGTTCTCTCAGCCTGTCCTTACAAAGCCTGTGCTCCAGCATTTGAACATCTTGGTGACCCCTGATGGACTTGCTCTAGTTTGCCAATATCCTTCTTGCAATGGGGAGCCTGAAACTGGACATAGCATTCTAGATGCAGTCTTAGAAGTGCAGAATAGAGAGGGGAAATCACTTTCCTGATTCTACTGACTACGCTCTTCAAAACACAACCTGGGATATGTTTGGCCTCTCTCCCTGCACAGGCACATTCCTGGCTAATTTTCAGCTTATTTTCCACTTTCATGTATTGTTTGCCTGGAGTTATTCAAATTCAGATGAAGAATGTTGCACGAGTTTTTATTTGACTTCAAGAGGTTCCTTTCAGATCATGGCTCCAGCCTGACCTGGTCTCTCTGAAGAGCAGCCCTGCCCCAGGCAAGTTGCTTGCTCTTCTCATGTTGACATTGTACACAAATGGGCTGAGAGTGCACTTCATTCCACACACCAATCCCTGAATCACAAAGTAGGTGATTGTGGGATGTAAGACAAGTTTGTTCTTCAACATGAGTTGAGTTCTATGTTCAAAAAGCAGTATTTTACCTGCCATTTAGGAATGATAAAAATTCAGCAAAGAAATATCTCTCATTAATGATTAAAACCCACCAATATGTTATTAGATATAAACTGGTGTAAATTTGACTTTTCATTGTTTTTGTTGAAGAGAAATATTTCAAGTTCAGATTTTGTTGCAATCAGAAAATATTTTTAGGTTGCTCCTCTACAGCATGAAAAGTACCTTAAGAAGTTGTCTGCACTAAACAGTTCCCCTGATCCAAAGCATATTATTTGCATTCATTGGTTGATCAAGTATGTTTTAGTCTATCAAACAGGAGTAAATAAAAATATTGTAGAATTTGCTTTTTTTTTTGGTGAGAGTTTGTTGTTTCATTGTAGTCTGTTGATTGTTGTGGGGTGTTTTTGTTTTTGTTGGTGGGGGTTTTTTTTGTGTTTTGTTTTGTTGTTTTTTTTTTTAATTAAACCCAAGCTTTTAGACTGCTCTTGTTTTACCCCTTTTTGGCTCTCAGAATCATGAGGCCACTAACAGACCTTAATGGCTGCAATCAGGTGCATCCTGTCCCATGCACCTAGGATGCCCAGCTGAGATCAATCCTAGGCAGCCAATTTTCAGTGAGCTATGCCCAAGGTAGGCAGTTAAATGCCACCCTGACACTTGATCCCAGCAGATCTCAGAAGCTAAGTAGGGTCAGCCCCAGTTAGTACTTGGATGGGAGACCTTCTGTGCATACCAGAAGCTGTAGGTTCTAGTTCTGAGGACTTCACTGTCACCGTCCAAGCTCACTTGGCCATGGCAAATGCACCTTAGGAGTTAAAGGGTGGGGCCAGTTTCATACACCTTGTTTCCTAGATGACCCTCTCTGAGGTATGCTGTGACTTGTTTCCATGCTTGTCTTTGGGTCTGTCTCTTGATGCTCCTGCCTGGACCCTATGACTTGGACTCCATGAAACGGACTTTGGATCTGTTTTTTCATTTTTCCTAGCCTCAAAACATTGCTGCACCCTGTTGCCAGCAGCTGGCTGTGGTCAGAGCCTGTAGGGCATGACCTGTTCTGGGGTCACCCTGCTCATGGCTAACCTTCCCTTAGGGAGCAGCTTCACTTCTCTGATCTCTGACATAAGCATGTTAAAAGTCTATGCCAAATTAATCCTGAACAGATGTTCTTGTCATCTTTTTGGCCAAATTATAATTCTGTTTAGTCTCGTGCACTTTTATTTTCCAAATAATTTTCCACTTAACATAATTGATATTTCTCCTTTTGCTTAGGGACTTACTGGCAGATCACAAGCAGAACACTGGACTAACACAGTAAAACATAAAATACTGAGGCTGATTTTTCTGAAGAAAACCATATTTAGTTTTCCATAAGTTCCCATAACTAATGTTTTAAAGACAGTAAAATGAAAATAAATTATCATTAAAAAAACCCCCAACTTTTTCTTACAACTCCATGTAGAAGAAAGGAAGGTACCTTGTTGTAGTCAGATGAACTAAAGCAGAATGAATGTACAGTAGGTATACAGAACCATGTTGATTTGGTTGAATTTTATATCCATTTAACATACATTATCCACTGGTAGAGAAAGACATAAACAGAAAGGCAAGACTGAATTTGAGGCTAGTATATAAAAACAAGTTCAGTTGAAGCTTAGAGAAAACTTCATCTACGGTTCTTGGAGTATTTTAAAAAACTTTAAATCCCTATTCCCCAATCTTTTATGCACTCCACTTGAAAAACAGACTGCTTTGTATTATGAAGACTATATGAAAGCAATATTGCAATTTCTCTTCTTTCCTATCTGAAATAAGAGCATTATAAGGGGTTTTTTTGTTGTGGTTTTTTTTGTGTTCTTTTTTTTCCCCATGTGCATTTAAAACATAGCATGACAAGAAGTGAATCTGTTTCCACATCCTGTTGAATCTGTTACTATTTTACTTTGCAATGAGGGTTATACAAGAGTTAGGGAACAGACCTATTTTTGAGATGTAAACTCTAACCAGGTCAACAGGAGAGAGTGATTTGTTCCCTGAGGTAGCCACTCCCCTCTGGTTTACCTCTGCTCATCTTAAAGGACTCATTATCTTGTCACAAATTAACAGAAGGCAACAATGGAATTCATAAAGAATATTTCAAATTCGTTCCATTATAAAATATTTACTGGTATTTCTACATGTTGCTTTATGAAATGTTGCACAGTATTTATGGTAACTTTCTTATTATTGAGTATTTGTAATAACATGTTAAATTTATAACATTTTTTTTATTTTTCCTTTTAAATGTTTTTGATAACTGCATCAGAGGGTAAGGAATTAATTTTCTCAATTTTCTCCAACACCTTGTTACCTTATGCCTATTTTAATGGTTATCCTCTTGTTATCTAGTGCAGCTGTTCTACTGTTTATTCAGGAGGCATTTATGCTTCACATTATTGTAAGGTTGATTAATATAAAACATTGAAATGTTAATCCTGAAGGCCACAAGAAACACTTGAAGACAATAGATAAATAGAAATACAAGCCCTTTGGAGGTGTTTTGTGTTTTTTGTTTGTTTGTTTGTTTGGGTTTTTTTGTCTTGTTCTATTTTAAAAAGCTGACCAGAAGAATTGCTCTACTTTTAGGACATATTTTTTCAAGTCATTCTCAATGTGATTGTTACACTAGTTTTAAACATGTCTCTCCTCTCCAGCAGTTAGGCTACCACAGAAGACATAAGGCTATGATGTCTCTATGCTAATCAATGTTTCTTAGAACCATTCTTTTGCTAAATACACATATTTTGGAATGAGGCAGATAGAAGAAAACTGTCTAATTATCTGTAGCTAATGACCAAAATATGTTTTGGATGAAAAACACTTTTTTCTTGTAATGAGACTTACCTCCTTGCCAATTAGTGTAAAGTAAGTTTGTTGTGCTTCACCAGTTAGAGGATCTGAATTAATCTTTCAAAGCAGGAAAAATGCCATGGTTTATAATAAGGCATAAGGCAGAAACAAACTGTGTTCTCTCTGTTACTGCAGTTTTTCTTGTATTTGTCATGCCAGGCAAACTACACAAATTTCCTGGCAACTGGATTGAGATTTCAATTATAAAAGGGCATTATAAAAAATACGTCATCACATTGTTGCTAAATACTATATATTTGCTTTGTAAAAACAACATATTCTTTCATCCTCAGTGTGAATAATTGCCCATCATTTCACAATGTGTGTTACTTTGTGTGAATAATGGTCGGGATCTTGCTGCAGACAGTAATTGATGTCAGTTCAGAGAGAAATTCCGGAGAGGTATTGATATTCATAAAAAAAGAAACAGACAAAACCACACTGTGCTTATGAGACAAACGAATGCCGCTGATTATTGAAAAGCAGGTTGTCCTTGTTCTTTGAAAGGTGATGAGACTTGCCTCTTGCTATGCTATTGCCTGTCCTTTCGGATTATGTTTTCTTCTTGTGCTCCTGTGCAATGTTCACAAATACTGAGGGAGTTCAGGAGTGTGGCATCCTGAGTGCTGGCACTAGCCCTAACACGTGTGCAGCTTTTTCTGCTAGCCAACTAAGCCTGTATAATACCTGTAGTAAATACCTATTATTCAAAAGAGAAATCAAACAGTGCAACTGCTTTTTGGTTCCTGACTTCTGCTTTCACCCTGTTTCATCTATCCCAACTGCATTTGCCTTGGCATCGAAAGTTTCCAGACTCTGCAACCATTACAAGCCCAGTACAGAAGTCCTTTCTAACCTACTCTGCAGTACTGTCAGTCCAGGCCTTGCAGGCTTTTTATATTCCAGCTTTTCAGATGTGACAGTCTGAGCTCTTTTGCTTTTTTTTTTTTTTTTTTTATTACAGGTATACAGGCCTTGACAGCTAAATTTCCTGCATACCGAGATCACAGCCACAGAAATAAGTTTCAACTCACACAGTATGCAAACAGAAAAGTGAAAAGATTATTGAAAGTGAAATACAGAGGGATAAAAAAAGAAACTAAACCATGAATAGAGGAGGGCAACCAGAGTAGCTGGCAGAGTTTCTCTGCTGGATTAACTCCCAGCAGAAGTTGATAAACCATCTTTCTGTGAGTAGTCCTCCCTGTCTAGCCAGAAGAGTGGTGGGGCCTGAAAGGCCTGTTTCCCAGACCTCACCCAGAAATATCAAATAGGAAGCTGCTAGTGTAAAGCAGGGAGAGAAACAATTGTAGGGTGCCTGCCCTTGGGTTCTGTATCTCAGTTCAGGAAATTCTAGGTGAAGAGCAACAATCCTGAACTTTCCAGGAGGCAAAGACTGATTTGCAGTAGGATTGAGGAGGAATAGTGGAATCTGTGCAAGTCAGTGGAAGAATAGGCTCTGCTGCTGACGCATTTGACTACTCACAAGCACCTGCACCACAGGTGAGGCACACTAAAACAGAAATATATAGTTTTGGTCCCCAAATGAATCCTAATAATTTCCCATTTGCACCAAGAATGAATAAAGTAAGGACTGTTTGGTCTATTTTTAACACACATATATAAATATAATTCTCTATTAAGAAATGGACTCCTATTTACAAGGACTGGTATCAAAATGTCAGCTTTAGAAAATGATGGAAATCAAATACATTAGCTTGTGTGCCAATTGTGAGCAAGGATCCGGGAGGTGGGCCAAGCGAGAACAGTCAGAAAGAGATATCTGTTCTCTGTGTAGACTTTAGACTCTTCCCCTCTGTGGCTCCCCAAATGATATTGTTGTGCTAGCTGTAACTAACATTAAGAAGAAAAAGATACAACTGAAGTACAGCCTCTGTTTACTAAAGCACATCAGCCATTATGACACAGAAATCTATCCCTCAATGCTGTTTCACCAGCTGGTTTTGATGACAGTGCTGAAACCTTAGGTGACATTACAAATGAAGGAAATGTTGTGGAAGCATGTAGGCTCAGCACTTTAGTGTCATTAGTATAAGCACAATTTATAGAGTTTTATTCTTCAGAGTCAACATTTTCTGAGCTTACTGAAATCTCTGTGAACTGTTTCTGGTTTAGAACAGTTTAACTAAAAAGAGCAACTATCATATCAGTTTTCTTGAATATTTTTATAGGACTAATATTCTGATTATCAACTACTGAAAAACGAATTAATTGTAGTATTGAAATATTTATAGTACTTCTTATTTTTACTCAAATTTGAAAACCACATGACACATTCTTTTAGTGCAATTTATGTGACTTTTTATATATTTACAAATGCAAATGTACCAATAAAAGTAACCTAAATAATATAGTAGTTGCATGTGTAAATGACAGTTTTTGAATGAGTGGAAACTACATGAACTATTTGGAAAATGCACCCAACTGTAAAAGACATGATAAGGAATAGATGCAAACCGTAATAACTACTTTGCTGTGGTTTTTTGTCCTTTCTCATGAGGCTTGTCCTTTCTTTTTTTCCCCTTATGGTTAGGGACCTAATACCAAAAGAACAAAATTTATCCCATGATGTTTGTATCTATAAGTTAGAACATGAATGGACTTCTAGTTGTTCATACTTGAATGATTAAAAAAATTAATTAAATCCAATTATTAATACTTTCTGGAATTTTAACTAAAACCAGACAGCAAACTATGTTTCTATCTTTACAGCTTTCTAAGCTAATCAAAATTCTGTGCAGACCAAAAACCACAGATGTTTTAACATGTAGCAACAGACAAAATAAGGTAGCTCAGAACACTACCAGCCTGATTATCTAAGTGAATTTGACCATTTTTCTTATTTTATATTTGTTATTGTTTTTATATATTTTATGCCATTATACGGCATGAAAACACAAAAAGTCATTCAACAACATGAAACAAAACCATTTTATTTTTTCATGTGTGGGAAGCGGTTGGCAAGCCCTCTAAGTCACCGATTAATCAATCTTATATTT
Source organism: Poliocrania exsul (assembly GCA_035041345.1). NCBI lineage: Eukaryota > Metazoa > Chordata > Aves > Passeriformes > Thamnophilidae > Poliocrania > Poliocrania exsul. The sequence continues at coordinate 52,818,311 of JAWWLZ010000139.1, read as the reverse complement.
CGGATTTCATTTTTCTTTGTTTAGGACTGACTTTGATGGATACCATATATTTTCACAACCTTTTCCACAGACCAAGTGATTGTTCATCAGGACAACTTTTAGAAAATTCTAAAGTAGTCCTCTAAAGATCTTGAGTAAGATATACAATTTGGCTATCAAAAGTAAATGGGCATCAATTTGATTGAAGAAAAAAATTCCATAACTGTAAGGTAGATATGGTTTGATGGGGTTTTTTGTTGGTTTTGCTTGCTTGGGTTTGAGGGATTTTGTTTATTTGTTTGGGGTTTTTGTTTGTTGTTTTGTTTTATTTTATTTAAAATTATAGAAGCCTGGAACTGTCCAACGTAGGGAAAGGTCAAATTTTTTTAAGAAGTGGAAATTAATTCTCCTGTATATGTCTAGTATTGTGGGTTTGGGGTTTTTTGTTTTGTTGGTTTGTTTGGGTTTTGGGTTTTTTTTGTGTTGTTTTTTTTTATGGGTTTTTTGTTGATTTTTTTTAATAAGTATTTTTTAGCTAAGAACTTTTTATTTTCTGCCTTTCTTTTTTTGCTTCTTTCTTCCCCCCCCCCCCGCCCTTTCCTTTGTATGAAATCCATGTAATAATTTGAAACAAGTTTCCTTCAACTAGATTTTTTAAATCTAGTGCAATTCATTTTTTTATATGAAATGTCACTGAGATCTTAAAAATAAAACAACAAAACCCCCAAACACTGTCCTCTTAGCTGTCATTAGCCTGGGAACAAACATGCTACATAGATAAAGTCTAGCTTTAGTTTTAGGGTCTCTGGTACTCTGATGCCTGTGAACCTCTCCAGTCTTCCAGATATTTCCAGAATTCCAGAGTCCAATTAGTTCAAAGTCTATTCAGACACAGACTTCCTCTGGACAGAGAAATTAGATATTCCTTCACCAAAACCTCTTAAAAGAGTAGAAATTAAAGAGAAACTGTTCCTGAGCACATAACTATTGGTGGCTATATTTAAACTCTTTACTCAACTGCAAAAGTCTGTGAGTGCTGATCTAGCTGTTAGAATTTTGTATTAATATTTTGACAGTGAGCTCTTTTCACAAAATTTAAACACATATAATCAGGAGAATAATGAATAAAGAGAGTATGAATATACATTCTCAAAATTTCACTGAAATATTCTATCTCTAGAAAGGGAAGAATTCGGCATCCTCTCCTATCCTCAAACTCCTATCTCCAATCCTCAGCCAACTCTGCTCAACAGGGAAGATTCCTTGGTCTCATTCTGATGTAACATGCTGATTATGTTTATATAACTGGTAGCTGGTGCATGCTCTTGATACTTTTTTTGAGAACTGAAATATACAAAACCTTCTGGTATTCGTTACCAATTTATTGTGCTTTCCATACTTTGGACAGTCTAATATGTGAAACATGAGATATGATATAGTTAAAGTCTAATAATGGAGGAAATATATTAATACATATTAATTAATAACAAAATAGAGATCTACTAAGACTTCTCCTGTATTGCAGCTACAGTTTCCTTATATTTAGAGAAATATTTTTTAAGCAGTTCCTCATAAGATCTTAAAAACCTATTTTTAAAAAAAAACTAAGTCATATCTGAAATCATCTCAAACTCTTTGAGCATCCTAATTTAAAAACAAACACACTAGGTTGTATTTACTTCACAGAGAGATATAAAAAGCTCCTACTGCTGATAAAAGAAATGAAAATGCAAATAATTTTTGTTGTTTGTTTCTGTCTTAAGTTCTTAATAGAAGCAACACAGTTATTTGCATATGAAAATAGATGGAAATGAGTGGTCTAGCACTTGGTTTTGAAAAAGAAATTTTATATGGCCTAAATGTCGAGTTCTTTTGAAGAATATTTTGCAGTTCATGGTTAATAATTTTTCTAGCAACAACTCTTCAGAAATATTAGGCATAAGTGTTTAAGTGGTATATAATCTCTGACTATAGTGCTGAGTATGTTTGTCTGTTTGGGGTTTTGTCCTTTGTTAAATATGAATGTTTGCCTTATAAAGTCTTTTGACAGATGAAAGGGTTTTTTTCCCAGTGTCAAATTTGTAAATGCACATACTCTCCCTGACAGCCGCCCCTGTAACAATTCTATGTAATTCCTTTGTCTGATGGATCACACTGAGGAGTAAAACTGTAAGCTCCTTAATTCTGTACCTCACCTATAGCTACAACGAATAGGCTAGCTAACATCAACAGACAACGAACAGATCTAAAGTAATAGGTACTCTATTGCATAAGAGGTTGACACTTAGGTTCAGATGAAAAGGGAAAAAAATGCACGATTTCCATCCTCTAATAACACCAGATTTGAAAATGTACATTAAGTGTGTCCTTGTAGCACTTTTTTTTCCCACCAGTACAGCCACGTTAGTTTTTATTCACATGTTCTAACAAAGCCTAGTTTTGAGCTTACACAACTCTTTTAAAGGACTTCACATTCAAGTGCAAGATTTTAGAGCTTACAAAGCCCTGATCAATATCTTGTTCTAATCTCTCAAGGGTCCTTAATTTTTCTTGCCTTACTGCAACAAGAATGATAAATGTCAGTTGTAGATGAACCTGAAGCTGCAAAATGCTTTACTTGTTCCAGCTTCCTACTCGCAGATAGTCTTAGTTATTCATGGTTCAAGCTGGTGTACTTTTCCCCAGCTCTTTCCCCTTTGGTTATTCAGAGAAAAGTTGTCAAATAAATATAGGGTGATGTTTATTCTGGATAGAAGAAGTAGTAAATGTTCTAGCTCTAACATCATCAATCAGATTTGTGTAATACTACATTTAAATTCAATTTATGTTTATTTCTAGGTATCTTTGCACTATAGTCCTTTATTGATCTTTGTTTATTTCTCTTTTCCAGAGAAAAGGAAAACAAGAAGGTATTGTTTACTATAAGAAGAGGTTAAAAATGTGCAAAATTTCATTTTGGTGAAGTTTGAATGCATGTTTGAATGCATATATTAATTTCCCACTCCTACACTGAGTATAGTTAGTGGAGAACATTGTAAGCTGCAGTTATGCTATGTATCATATAGTTTAAATTCTGATTTCCTAATGAAAATAAAAGGTTAAAATATGCAGTGTGACCTGTACCATATGAAAAAGCAGCAAAAATAAAAACATTCAAGGTCAATGATTATGACAAATGGGAAATAATAATAACATTAGATATTATTTGGTATTGAGACAGAATATGCAAAGGCCAGGACAGAAAAGACCAGTTTTGAAATAAGATGCCACGAGACTAGTGAGTGTCATTATGAACATAGAGATGAGAAACATATATAAACAAGTGGAGGAATCTTGAGAAAGTAAGGCAAAGGGCTGATGTTCTGGCATTTGGCTGTATTTCATACAGCAAGTGTCCCTGGACAGTGTAGTAGATATTCACAAACCCATGCATGAGTATTGTGCATTTGAACAGTAGTAAGATACCAAGTCCTTCCAACTGTAGAGATTAAACATCTGTCTGGATTATCTGAACACCTCAAGAAAGTTCAAGCTATGTATCTTATTCAAGCAGCTACTGTTCCTTTTAATGTGGTAGTTCAATTTAAGCACCTAAAGAACAGTGGTAATTCTGAGAATTTATTGAAGTTAAGAGCTAAGTGAGGGTTAAGGAGCTTCACAAATGAGCTTTTCAAAATAATTTTATTTTTGTACATAGGCAATTGACCTTCAAGCTACAGATCCCATAAAAAGTGTCTATAACATGTATGCTGACACATCCTCAAAGATGTGACCAAAACCCTGTACTAAGTAGTATTGATATACAATGAGAGATCTGTGTATAGCAGAAAATTCTGAAGATTTGAACTGAGATATATTTTTGCTTTAGGGATAGGGTTCTATATATGAAAGAATATTCCTTTTAATTCTTGATGTAACATAATGGAGATATAGCATCATAGGAAAAAAAAAGGTCTGTAAAGCATTACATTTAACATGATTTTCTTCCCTTGTAGTTTTCTTGTATTTTGTTATATAACTAATAAAAGTCCAAGAAACTTAGCATAAGTTGTTACTTTTGTTGGTTCTTTTTCCTTGCCTTTTTTCCCCTCGCTCAAGAAATATGTAGTTTTCCAGAGAAAAAGCATGTATCATTCCAGTGGTTTCATTGTTAGTTTTCTTAAAAGGTGAATATTGTAGAACTAGGAAAGAAAGGAAAGAAATCTTGTAACTGTTTAGTTAATGGACAGAAAGACAAGAGTGAAAGGAAGGGAGAGAGTGATAGAGATATAGAGAGATTCTGAAAGTCTTAATAGAAATTACTGTGACAGAGAGAACTTTTTTCTCATCCTGAGAATGTAATCACAAAATCTTGAAGAAAATCAATGAAGAAAATGATAAAAGAAATTGTCACAAGAGGGTTCTCATGTGTGACAAACAGAAAATACTGGCTGAAAGGGACTGCCTGGGCAAGAGGAAGCACCATCATTACTCCCTTTTTCTGCTCAGAAGAGAGAAAAGTGCTGCATACCAGCAAGCTGAGCTGAATTCCTAATGAGCAAGATTTGAACTAGGTTTTCAGCATCTTTTTTTCCTTGCTTGTCTGGCTTCAATTCTAGTTTAAACAATTCAGTTTTTCCCTTGTTACACTACAGAACAGAAGGTTTCAAATCCTTCTTTTCATCTTGAGTCCAGAAATTGAATGGTAATCATCATGCAGTCTTTGCTGAAACAATCTGTGGAGAAATTTACTTAAGTTTTGCTCCCTAATAAACTGCTTATATTGCTCCAGTTTTTACATTATGTGAGGCAATTTTGTTTGCCTACTGATAAAAGACTTATCTTGCATTCTTGAGCATAGCTAGAACAACACGAAACTGCAAAACCTAATAAAGATTCTGTATCAGCCAGTTTTACATTTAAAGAAACTGAATTAATGAATAAATTGGGCTGTAAAGTGATGAGATGTTAAGTTTTGTTACAGGTGTAAATATGATTAAACAACTTCCTACTCTTTATTTTTATGATTAAGAAAATAATTTATAATAACTTTAAAAATCTGATTTGAAAACTGAAAACCACAAATGTTACAAGTAAAATTTACATCTTCTTGAAACTGTAAAATTAATAAGATCAGTTAATGAGATGGTGCAACTATTGATAATTCTTTTATTAAACCTGAAAATAAAATTTAACAGGTTTTTTGTGTGTGTGTGCTCACTATTGTGAACAACCACAGTAATATTGCTCTCCTTACTGCAGTGAATTGAGTAATACATTTAGAATTTCAGAGTCAACTTAATGAATTTTTATTGCTATTATTTTTAGAAATTAATTATAACAAGTTTTATTAATATCTTTGCTCAGACCTAATACCTAAAGCCTGTGTAACTAAAATTACTGTTAGTTGTTATTTAGTAAAATGTCTTCTATATGAGTTGATTATTTGCATTTGCTGACCTTGAATATAATCCATGTAAATGAGATACCGCTGGTTTCTCAAGTTAATTTTATATATATATATGGAGAAAATAATAATTAATTCACCTGCTGACATTTTGGTATTGACAGACCTTACCTCAAATACATTCAAAATTCCAGCAGATTGAATCAATAACAGCATATATGGATTCATGGAGGGAAACTTGGAAGAAACAGAGATCTACTATTTACTATTCTGTTATCAAAGATTTCCACTTTAGCCAGGACCCTTTGTTTGTTTTAGTGATGAAATGTAATTGACTTTATGCTTCCCAAGCTCTTTTGCATTAGAAAAACACCCCAAACCATATTCTTGGTATCTTGTAGCAAAATTTTATTGCATGCACAGCAAGTGACCGAGGAAGAGGTTAATGCTCAGTCCTTCTTTATTGTTTGGGGTATCTTGTATCCTACCTTACACATGGAGAGGGATGGATGTTTGCAAGATAATTGGTTTCACTTAAGTATATTTCAAACCCACTGCACTATTGGAGTGAAAAACATTAATATCCTTGTTCCATGTAAATACTAAGGAGCTAATTAGTTTTCATCAGTATGCAAATTTCACTAATTTTCACTAACACAGAGTGCTCTGTAGTGGTGATTAGGACCCATTTTATCACTGAAGACAAAAACATTGTGCCTTGAGATATATCTTGACCTTCTAATGGAGTTAGTCATCACCTCTCAAGTCACACATAGCAATGTGATCATGGGGGTGACAGAAAATGGAAACAGGGAAGGAAGACACCCTAAAAACATGTCTGGTAGACATATTTGCTATAGTTAACTTAAGTTTATCTTGGATAAATAAACCTGTGAAATATGAATGAAAACATGAGTAGCAACAAAGTTGTTGATTCCTGAAACTTTTTAGCTGGATATAATCTAAGAATTAGGAAGAATAACAGTTCCTTTCTAAAATGATCTTTATTTCCAGTGTGCTTATACAGTCTCATTATATAGTTGTAACCCTGCCTGAACTTTTTCATATGATGCTATTTTATGCTATATTTTGGGTGGGG
>JAWWLZ010000139.1:52782363-52797155 GCA_035041345.1 Poliocrania exsul | reverse complement strand
TCCCCAGCCTGTAGCTCTGCATGGGGTTGTTGTGGCCAAAGTGCATGACCCGGCACTTGGCCTTATTGAACTTCATCTTAGTGTCTAAGTGATTTAAATGTTTGTAACTTTTCAATGCACACCGTAAAATATTTTAGGAAATTAACAGATTACAAATATGACTAAAAAATTTCTTGACAGTAGCCATTGTTTTAAGAAAGGAGAAAACTGAGCAAAATCTACAGATATGTAAATTACTGTAGTGGAAATACTTAAGATCTAGTCCCTTAATGAATGAGCAGTCTGTGGTTGCTCTGTATTAGCTGTTTTTATTCCCTTATTATACAAATGGCATCTTTTTATTTTCCTTCATCCCTCCCCTCCACTGTTGAGATGTATCAAGAATCTGTGACTGCCCTCCCACAAAATGAGCATTCCACCATGCATAAAGATATATATATTTAAAAACTTTAAACAAATCTCTGTAAGTTCTGGAAATATGGTTTATTGTTCTTTATAGATATTCCTTATTGCTGAGAACTGGATAAATTTGAGCATGAGAGGGAAAATATCACAAGTGTGTCCAGATTAAATTGATTTTCAGAGTGACAGGAGGCAAAGTCAGCAGAGTCAGGGAGGGTGGGACAGCCTGAACAACTTGACTTTGTTTGGTTGTTTGTGGTCTTTATTTGTTTTTCTTAGGCATAAGATGACCAGAAAAAATATTGGAAACAAATTAGTTCCTTGTCAGTGACATAGCCACATGACATAATACAATTCATTTATTGTAACTTTAAAGGAAAGATTAAGGGAAATATTTTTTTAAAAAAATTCTGTAGTGTCTAAGCATGTGTCTTCCTGTGTAGTTACGCTATACACATTTTAAAAGTCAATTTAATTTTATGTGTTTGTTCTAATTTGTTAGCTTTGTAAGTGTTGTGTGGTGATGCAGATATCTATTAGATAAGTGTATTAATAATTGTTAATGCAATTATTTAAACACTTGATGTATGTCATCCTGTTAGAGTTATGCTGTATTTCCTCACTAAAGTTCAGCACTTTGTGATTGGCCAAGTATGTTTTCAAAAGCTCCTTCATATGACTAGTAGATCTGTAAGAAAATTAATAAAGAAGGGATGCACTGAGGGTGTTGAAAATTGATTTCTTTACCACAGAAATTTGAGACTTAGAAACTGTTCTGGTTCAGAAATTTCTGTAGAAAAATATTTTTTCATATGGTCTCTTTGATTTTATCCATTTAGGGAATCTTGTTAAATTCCTTTCAGAATTCTCACAGTCTCTTTGATTTTTCACTAACTCCCCTGAGCTGAACATTTTCTAGATAATAAGTAATCTTCCCCACTAATTGTATTGCCCATGCTTAAAGAATTCCTATTTATAATTTTTGACTAACAAGGATTCAGATTTGGATAAATCTTTCCGTTGTTTAACATGGCAGCAAAATCAATTAATAATCAACAATCCAAAAATTCAGAACTGTTGTCAATATTTACTGCATAAAATAATTTCCTGTTTCCAATGAATATAAAGATATTTAAATTATTTTGTAATAGATATTTCTTAAGAATGAAAAATGAGTGATTTAAACTTTTCTATAGGAATTTAGTGTACTTGTCACACTCAATTTCCTTATTGAAAGGTTCCTTGGAGACTTTGGAGTTCTCCAAAAGAATCTTAAATACACATGAAGTTTAATAATTGATTGATGTAAGGATGTGTTCTGTCCAGCTAATTTATTTGTATAGTTTGAGAGCTGAATTTTATACAAAGAACCACAGATTAAAAAAAAAAAAAAAAAAAGTTTGGCTTACTCTGCAAACCAGGCACATAAATATCTCTGAGTAGAGGGATCTGAAGCTAAGATAAAAAAACGAGTGGGCAGAAGTTAAGATCAAGTGAACTGAATAGATCTTATTCAAATACTTCTGGCAATACTTCTGGCTTTAAGTCTCAGAGAAACCATTGTTTGTGGTAGAAGTGAGCATGTTAGAATCTGTGTTCTGGAACTGAATGGCAATTTCACTGAAGTTTTTTTCCACGTACTCCGGGCTACAGTTTTCTCAGAATTTTGTTCTGGAAATATAATCAACGATGTCTTACATATGCAGTCAAGTCCACAGAATATTGACAAATGTAAATATTTAAAAATGTGCAGCAGTTGTTAAAAATTTCTTTTAAAAAACACTAGACTAGTAATTTTCCCCTTTTCCTTTTGCTATCTTTTTTTCCCCTCTGTTTTCAAATATTGAACAATAATAATCAAGATAAGTGTTTTATTTTTCCATCTTTTTTCACATTACTTTGCAACAGGAGACTTAAAAAAAATCAACAGAACTGTTTAGATTACATCTGCCTTGATCTATAGAAGTCTGAAAAAAACAACAGAACTGTTTAGATTACATCAGCCTTGATCTATAGAAGTCTGAGATCTGACGATGAAGGAAAAGTCACATAATATAATCCAAATAGTAATGACAAGAGATGTTTTATTTTCAGAAAGCATATTAGAAAATAATCTGGGCAGCCTCTACTGCTGCATGGATATAGCTCAGGGTAGCTTTGCCAGTGCAGAGAGGTGAGTTGAGTCATAGCCAAATTCCATCTCTGATAGTTTATCAGTGTTAGATAATCCTGCTGGAGGCCCTTGTTAGACTGTTTTTGCAATGTGTTCTGTGAACCTTTAGATGGATCACAGCTTTTCTCTTTTCCTAAGACACTGTCAGGTTTTAATATTACATTAATGCATGCATCAAGGCTAACCATAAATTGGCCTAAAACTTGGAGAACAAAATTTATGAATTCATTTGAGAAATTCAGTTAATAATGCTGAACTGAATGAATGAATGAACGAATGAATGAACGAATGAATGAATAATATGTGGAAACTTGCCACAAGTTGCCAGAAAAGAAGAAATGCTGGTGGGTCTTTTCTTTCTAGCCCTACAGATACTCCTTTATAAAGAGCTTGGGGCAGGCAGGCATTTCAAAAATCTGACATAGAATTTTCCACTGATGTTAAATGAGGAATAGATTTCATTTAAACAGATCAGAAAGGATGTGATCTTAGCATTAATACCAGAAAGGTGAAAGCAATTGCATTAGTAATCAAATTCCCAAAATACTATGAGAAATTATTTTCTCTCACAACTCAGTGAAGTATTTCTGCATTACTAAACTGTAAAGCTTTCTGTGGTTCATGCACAGCACTTTATTTCAGACTCTGTACTTGCAAGAGAGGATGAATTGCCTATTGAAGATATCCAAGGAAGGCATTTATTTTTAGAGATCTCACGAAAATCTGATGTGGGGCTAAAGCTAATGGTATTTAATTTAAAAAAGGACTTGCAGCTTTTGAACTTTGCTCTTATTACTGTAGATAATAGATAACAGATAGGATGATTAAATAATAGCTAGAAAACCTCTTTTCATTCCAGGTAGCAGCTGTAATTCCTCTGGAGGTTTGGATTAGAGGTGAATGAAGGAGTACTCTTTGCAATTCAGCTCCACGTAATCAAAAAATCTATAAAATAGCTATTCTATTATGACTTCAAAGATGAACAATATTTAAATAGGAATATTAAATCAAGCTATTAAAAATGTTATATATGTGAGATTCTCAAGGTGTATTCTTTATATGGCTGTTTACATCAAAAATACCCATCAAGAGTGTTTTCAGCTATTTTACTGAAAAGTTTTGAGAAAATTTACCTGCAAGTGCAATAAAATATGGAAACCAGTAACAATATTAATACTTTAATTTTATGAAACAATCACTTCTTTTCTTATGATACCTTGGCAAGTTTCTAATGGAGACTGCAAAATTACTCAAATTATTTTTTAGATGCTAGTGTCTTCAGGTGAAGGCATTCTGTGTCAAATTCCAAGACTTTCTGACACTGTATAGTATGAGGAACTACTAGTTGGATGTCTGTGCTGCTGGTCTGACACAATGCACAGGAAAGTGTAATTCCATATACATTTCTAAAGAAAAATTGATCATTTTCTTGAATTCAATTCAAGAATCTTTTATTCCAAACTTAATATCAAAACTCACAACCAAGCAGTTGTTCAGGGGGAGAACAGGACACAATACGTCAATCTGGAAGTGGCTCAAAAGGCTTTATAAGGTTTTTATATCAAGGCTGATTGTTCTTAAGAAATTGAAAATAAAATATTATCAGTTTTCTATAAGAGAAATAAACAAAAATACAAAGAAAAAAGAAATGGAAGACAAGTTTTTACATTTAGGCTGAAATGGTCAAGCATAATTTTGTGTTTTGTCCATCTATTTCTGGAGGACTGCCATTTTCCCAGAATGGCTGTTTCTCATGCTTCATTGAACTTCTTTCCCAAGTCTTGCATCGTCTTCCTTATCCGTAAATGCTATGGTGACTTATTGGTAGATTGTAGCTTTCCAGGTACACTTAGATAACAAAAAAATCTAGATTCCAGGACCGACATATAATTTAGACTCTTACACCTATACCTTTTATTATTCGAGACCTGCTACTTGTAGATTCAATTTGTTCTCTTCAGATTGTTATTCCAGTTTTTCATGATCTTTCAGAGCTAAGGCTAGATGGAGCAGAGCCCATTTGTTAAATTTGAGCTTCAAATGACACCTTAGTTCACTTGAATCCAAGTATGACAAGAAATTGGTTAGCATAATGCCATCAAAGTCCTTTTTTCTCTTTTTCATCTAGGTGATCCAAACTTATTAGTAAGAGACTTTTTAGAAGGTGGTTTTGGTTTGATTTTTATTTTTTTATTTTAGTTTTGTTTTAGTAATGATTTCCCAGAATGAATTTAGTTATGGTTCATTTATGCCAAACCTTCTCAGAGAATCACATGATTATTTAAGTTGGAAGTGATCTCTAGAGGTGATCTAGTCCAACTCCCCTGTTCAAGCAGCTCAGTTTACAGCAACTTCCTCATGTTAAGTTGAATTTGATTTGCTATGTAAACTCCACAGCCTCCCCAGGCAACCTGTTCCACTGTTTGATGACCCTCAAAGTAGATGTTTAAATGGAGTTACTTGCATTTTACCTTGTGTTTGGTGTCTATTTTTTTTTTCCCCCCACTGGACACATCTGAGAAGACAGTGTCTTGGACCTTTGTTTTTCCTGTCATCCATTGATAAAATTCCTTTGACCTGCTGGCAATCGTCTTGCACATACAGACCAGAATTTAATTTATCTATTCTTTGTTTAGTTCAGCAAAGGAAAACAAACCCATTTAAGGGGTAGTCAAGATGTGCACTGCAGTGCAATGGTAAAATCCTCAAACCACTACTATTTCAAGCCAGAATGACAACAGAAGACAGGCAGCTACAAGAAAGAAAAACCACAAACAAAACAAACAAAACCCAAACCAACCAACCAAAAAAAAGACCCAACAAAACCCACAAACAAACAAAATATTAAATCTGGCCTCTTTATCTTTGATCTGGAAAGAACATGGACCTTTTGTAGATTGTTCCTGACCTTTGAGAACTGCCTTTCATTAGGTCCAGTAGCTTGAGTTTATTGCAGATGTGGAACAGGCTGCTTCCTTTCTCCTATAGGGATGATCATTATGATTTCAAGACTCTTTCAATGGTGAATATGTTTTCAGTGCCCTCCCAACCAGAAATCTCCTTCCTTCTGCAATCGCCCTAATGGCCTGTCACTGTACCTTTTCTTCCAAACTCTTCTTTCTTGAGTAGTGTCTGGTTACATAAACTTGTCACTTTTCTGATGGATGGAGAAGTTTAGCCCTAAACCATCTAGTAAAACAGCATATCTTTCATCTCCATATTGCATGCTTTCTGCCATGGGAATGAAATCCTTGTGCAGAAATTTAATAATTAATTGAGTCAGGTTCAGAGAGCTATTTTTTCAAAGTGTGATGACTTCTTTGTCCATGTTAGAGACATACATTGTCTTTTACAAATCTAGTCCAAAATTTCTTGAGACTTAACTGCATATTTTTAAAAATGAAGCTTATGATTTTATTTATGTATTTATTTAATGAAGTAATAAGTAATAAGCATTAACATAAGTACTGAAATAATTATCTAGAAAGAAACTGTTGTATAACATATTTGATCCTAGATTCTGAATATTGAGTTTAATTAAAGTTAATGAAATTTACTCTGGATCTCCTAATCTGTTTTGGTTTGGTTTGGGTTGGGTTGTTTGTTCTTTTGTTTGTTTGTTTGTTTGGGTTTGGTTTTGTTTGATGGGTCTTTTTATTACAAGAGAGGTGTATTTATTTCTCTATATTTCTAGTGGAAATTCACATTGCTCATGACAACTCAATGGTCATTGTACCATAAACTCAATCCTTCCAAGCAATGTCTTTCATAAGTATAAGGAACAATCAAAGAGATTGTAAAACAAATATTTTTTACAGAGAGGGAAGTGAATTATAAGTGAACATTTTGCAAGTAATTTAAAATACACAAATCAATTAGGTTTGGTTGGGGTTTTTTGTTGTTGTTGTTGTTGGGTTTTTTGTTTGTTTTTATGACAGTGGCAACTTTAAAGCTTTAGTTTAGGATGTAAGTAAGGACACTGTGGACTTCTATCATCCCATGTCCTCAGTCTCTACAAGTGCATGAGTATTAAACAAAACCCCTGGCATTGATTTTACAGCCACTAGTGGCATACTTTACTAAATTACATCTTGGTATTAAAAGCACAAAGACACTGAGTTTGCTGGCATATACCTGCCTGGCAGGACTCTGCTTAAGAATCACTTTCCCAGCAGAAGGTCATAGTGCTATTGCAAACTTACGTAAATTTACTTGTTTTGTGGAGCACTGAAATGAAAATGAGATTTCTTCTTTTCATTTCAGTGGACCTAGAATCAGAGACAAAGAAATAATCTTTCCTTTTCACGAATTTATGCCAAAAATGCAAGCAAGAAAGTTTAGTTTCAAAAATACAGTAGCTACTGTGAAATAACCATCAGCAGAGCATATAAAACCCTCAGAATGAGCATGTTATTCTTCCCAGAGGACCATGTGAAAACCATGTTACCATGAAAAACCCACAGCGCTGTGAACTCATTACTGTACCTGGTCAGCCTTCTATCACTGACACAGTAATCTTTACTGTATCTGAGCTATTTATTGAAAGAAAGATGTACTGTGCAATAAAGGACCTGAAGACCTTAAGACAAAGATATTTATAAAGATCATTTCTCACTGTTTGGTTTTTTTTTTTAAATAAAAATGGGTCTGTATGTTGGAATTAAACTAATCACTGTTACAGTGACTATATGGAACATATAATTCAGAAATCCACTAGAGTCAATAGTCATTAATAAAATTATAAAGGTAAAAAATATGTTTATCTTACATTCTTTAATGATTGGTACCAGAGACAATGTACAGAAAATAGCAGACTAATAGGTCCAAGTCCTATATATGCCCTGTAATTTCACCTGCAGAGCCCTCTTGTTGTGTCATACTGTTAAACTAGATTACCTTAATTAGAAGTTTGAAAGCTGACTTTATTAGAGGGTATAAATACCTTCTCAGGAAAGAAAGAATTGAAAAAGCAGAGTTGAATTATTGTTATCTCCAGTATGACCTAATGTGCTCTCCACTGCTTCTCAAACAATTTACCAACTTTAAGTATGCAGTATAAATGTAAGTATGTTCAGAGATAATCTAATTCTAGTCAGAAGGGACAAAACAGTGTGGGCATTATGAACCCCACCAAAGGCAAGGCTCCTTTGGAAACAGACAGTAATAATATACTAGCATACATGCTGAAGTAACCTCTTCTGAATGCCAGGACATTTTCCAAATTAATTGACCTGTTTACATACTTTAACAAAATCCACTGGAGTATCTTGACCCCCTGAGTCTAAATGATTGATTTTTTACCACCTTTAATTATTTTAAGTCTTTCATCAGACTAAGAGTGACTGCAGCCATATTTGTAAAGCCCTATAAAGGAATTGAATTCAGTATCATGTTTAGCCTAACAGTACACTCAATGTATCTTCCATAATTTGCAAATTACTTGAAGCCTTCAATGTCTGCAAGTGCTCCTTTGTCTTGTATTTTTGGTCCCATGACCTGCATAATAGAGTTAATGGAAAATTTTGCTTAATCTTATGCTTTGTGTGTTATTAACCTATCTGGGGAAAAAACCAAACTTTATATTAATCTATAAATATCTATAGTCCCTAGCTACTTTTGATTTCTTGGCTTGTGAGACATAACTGATTTTCTTTGAATCTACTTAGGGATGCCAAAAATGTTCTGGTGAAGTACATGTTATTTTATCAACAGGCATATCCTAGCTTTTTGTGAGGTTTATTGGGGATAAATCATAGATAAGAATACAGCTGTGAGACTGCTATGAAACAAAGCTGGACAGATTGATTTCTCTGCAAATGGAGTTTCTGTTGATACCATGACATAATCAAGTGATTAGTGGGGTTGTCTGACAACTGCAGGTCTTTTCTATCTTTTATTCCCCTGGTAGCCTTTCATTTACCTTGTTATAGTTCATTATTGTATTTTCCTATAGCTCCTATTTATTTCAGTATTATCTTTCTTTTTATGGCCATTACAACACCATTGATACAATTTTATTATGCAGTCCATGTTTTTATTACATGCCCCTGAGGACATGCTAGGCTCTCAAATAAAAATGGCAACTGTTGTCAGTTATGCTAAGGAAATAAATGGTGGCATAGGTTATGTCCTTCTTTTCTAGAAATACATTTTTTTTCCAGCTGGAGATTTTTGACCACAATAAATCCAGCTACTGGAATTTAAATCCTATGTCTGTGAGAATGAAACCACATGGGAAATTTTTATATTTGGAAATATTTTCCCCCTTCAAATTACTTCTCTATTTGCTGGTAATTTATTCACATAAAGGTGAACTTATAACAGTAATTCTGAAAAGAGTATACTGCAATAGATAATGTATGTAAAACCTTATTATAGCATAACATGACAATAAAGGCATACTTCATACTTGCAACTAATAGTGTAGTAGATATAATTTAGTGTGTTGAAAGAGATAGGTGACACCTTTTGTACAATAACATAATAAGAAGGAACAGATTAACTATTGTTAATGGATTAAAATAAATAAATACACTTTCTAATTATTTCAGTAGTTTTCTGATACACAGAGTAGGACCACATGAATACAAATATTTACCTTTTCAGTATTGAAATACTGGAAACTTTATATGCCTTGGAAAATGACAACTTGAAAAAAATAGTTTTTGAAAATAAGTTTTGTTCACTTGTGAAACAAATAGATAAAATTTGCAACTTAGTTGCTTTGAGAAAATGTCTGAACAGAATATTGTAGAAGTTTTCAGTTTCATTAGTGACCTAGCGTACGCTTACTGTAACACAATGGAGGTCTCTAATAGTGAGCATTCTATGAAAAATAAATTTGGAAATTCTTAGTAAGTTCCCAGATCACTTCAGTGTCCTCTGTATATAATTGCATAAGTTATTGCATTCTTAATGTCAATTTAAATGCATTAAAACTGCAGCAACCAAGTCACTTACGTAAGTGATTGAATGTATAATTGGTTAATTTAGGATGATGAAGCAGAAATATGTAAATAGTGCCATAACAAAAATTTCCAAAGAGCTGGGTGAATTTAAAATAGTATTGCTTTGGAAATTTTGTCATGTCAAAAAGAGGAAAAAAAAGATTCAAGGTCTAATCTAATTCTATCTTCCTAAGAAAAGGTTAAACAGAATCTCATTTTGTGACTTCTGCATGATGATTAAGAATATGAAGAAGCCATCAACTACTGTAATAATTCAAATGAGTTTTCAACAAAAAAGGGCATGAAAATTTTAATGGATTTTGACACATATTTACTTATTTATTGTATTTTTTTACATTGATTACCGTGATTGATTACATAGATGTTGAAAATGAATTAATGAATATGAGTAGAATGTACTAAGGATTTGAAATATCAAATGATTACATAGCTGCTAAGTATTATGACCTAGATGAGTTGCAAGTTACTCACTTGCTCAATGCTACATATTAATTCCATTTGATTCTGTACATATATATGCATATATATGTATATATGAGAAAAAAAATGTTTAATGAAATTTATGCAATGCAATTTGAAGTATTAATCCAGATCAAAGACAAAGTAGCAGTAGCACGTTGTCTGAATAATATTTACAGGAGCAGAGAAAGGGCAACCATTTCAATGTGGCCAGCTGGGTTTATGGCCTTTAAAAATATATTACATACACAACATTTTTTTTTTGGCTGCCTGAAACGAGGACCATCTGTTTGGATGGCAGGGTGCCCATGCAGAAGTTGGTAGAGTTTTTTCCATTAAGCAGAGATGCCAGGTATCAATAGGATTGAGATAGAAAGGCCTGCAGGACATGGCAAAGGACATCTGCTCTCCAGGAAAGGAAAAGTCCATCTTCTCTGACAGCTCCACTGCACTGACACCACATGCTTCCTTGCACCTATTGACACCTGTTCATAATTATATGCCAAAATAACAAGAAAAAACTGAACCATCTCTGAACAATCAAAAAGGTTCTCTGGGACTGCCAGGAAGATAGGCTTCACTGTGGTAGGCATTTGGGAAACCAAGGCAGACCATATGGGATATCAGAATGAACATCCAGGCATTTTGTATACCGACAAGCCCCTGGCAAACAGTATTTCTGGGAATCAACCAAAATTGCAAAAACAGTAACGAAGAAAATCTAGGCACAGCCCTTTTGTACTTATCATTAGATGCAGACAACAAATTAAAAATACTGACCCATCACTAGAGGCATGTGTTATTCCTCTGAGTGCCTTGCAAAGAAACTTCCCAACTTCTGAGTTCATGAAAATTGTGGATTACATATTATAAAAAAGTACATACAGGGTAAACCTTCTGTTTTATCTTGTCACTCTGTCAGACTATTCTTGTAGCTGACAAAATGACCAAATTAATCCTTCTTCCAGATGAAACAGCAATATTGCACTTACATAGGGATGAAATTGTTGTACAACTCTGTAAATTATAATTTATTTATATACAGGTACAAATTTGAGTTTTAAAGCATCTCCCACTTCAAAGAATAAGTACATTCAAGTTTATTTGCAATTTTGTCAGTGAGACTGCAAAGCCTCTTTGAGGTAAAGTTGTGGGTACTATGTATGTACATACAAGATCTGTCATTCTAATTCATGAATATGATGCTTTAAGTTCACTGTCCTAACACTGACAGTTGTCAGTAAAAATGCTTTATGGTGAGTATCAGAACTAGTGCTTCTTCTACAAAGTGATGTGTGTAAAGCAAAAACATGTTTTTGATTTAGAGATATTTCTATATACAGGCAGCTGAAAACTGTTACTTATCTGAGCACTCAAGAATAAAATAAAATGTTTATTATGCATTCAAGAAGAATATCCTTAATTTGTGTTTTCACTTGAAAGATAAATATACTTTCATTTTAAAAGATAGGCACTAATATTTCAATACATGTTTTGCAGAATTAGCTCCTTTATGATCCTTTCTCACTGAATAATGGAGTACTGTGTGTTTAGGATGTACTTCTGAATCACAGGAAGCAATTAATATAAAGCCATCAGTTGAAGACAACAGCATAGTTTATTTGTATGGGTCCAGGATTTACATCTACATCTTATTGTAATGAATTTTGCTGAAGTCCATCTTGGGAGATGTCAGGAGTCAATTTGGAGCTTAAGGGTAAAAAATTAGGGGGCAGACCTACATCAACACTATTGCAGAATGTATTTGCTACAGACCTCTTGATCAGGAATAAGAAGCAGAGGAGCGTTTCTTCAAACAACTGGAGGAAGCTGCACATTATTTTTCTTCACCATGATTTCAACTACCTTGGTATCTGTTGGAAGGATAATATAGCAGGGCTCAAGAAATACAAGGGATTTCTTTTTGATAGTAAGGTGACTGTATGTCAGCAATGTGTCCTTCTGTCAAGGAAGGCTAACAGCCTGGACTGCTCTAGGAGGACTGCTGCCAGTGGGTTGATGAAGGTGATCCTTAACCTCTATTCACCACTGATAAAACCACAACTGAAGTGTGAACGCAATTCACGGCACTGCAGTACGAAGCAGATACAGACCTACTGAAGTGAGTGTGGCACAGGGCCACGAAGATGATTAAGGGTCTGGAGCATCTTTTGTATGACATGTGGAGAAAGCTGGGATTCTTTAGCCTGGAGAAGAGAAAGGTCATGAGGGATTTTATCAATATGTACAAATTATCTGAAGGAAGGGTGTAAAGAAGGTGGAGCCAGGCTTTTTACAGTGGTACCCAGTGAAAGGAAGAGAAACAACAGACACAAATTCAAATGCATGCAATTTCACCTGAATACAAGAAAACACTTTTCTACTGTGACAGTGGTCAAATCCTGGAAAAAGTTTCTGAGAGAGGTTGTGGAGACTCCACTCTGGAGATACTCAAAAACCAGCAGGACCAAGTCCTGGGTAACCTTCTCTAGCTAACCATTCTTGAGCAGGTAGTTTGGGATAGATGATCTCAAGGAACCTTCTCCAAACTAAAAATTTCTGTGAATTTTGTGATTCTGTGATTATTATATTTTGTGAATAGGATAAATGATTAAGAGATGCGTTAGAAAAAAGGATCAATCATCTGAGTTTCGTTCCATAATTTTTAATGCATTTTTATTTTGTTGAAAATGCTTGATATAGGCTCTTATTTTTGATTATTCACTGGACATATTAGTAAATAGGAGACTATGATTAGTTCATAATAATGATGATTAAAATTATATATTATTAAATAGTATTTTCCTCTATTATTTTTAAGAAAAGAGATTTCCAGTTGGTTGACTGAAACATCTTAAAAGGGAAACTATTAAAAAGCTTATGATATTCTTAGAGAGGTTTCCAGATGAATTTTACTTTGTGTTATTGTTTTTTAAACACGAAATATTAAAAAAAAAAAAAAGCAAGCAAAGCATGAACTCCGTTTCTCTCATTTTTGAACAACTACTGTGATTTTCCTTGGAATACAGAAAATTGAAGTTTTACAGAGAATAATAATGTTTAGTGCTAAATAAACTGTTAATATGTATTGCAAGGAAGTATTAATGTTGATATTTAATTATATATAGCATGAAAACAACCATTTTTAGGGTCATGGAAATGGCCTTCTGATAAAAGTGTGAAAATTTCTGCAGAACTCCAGAAGTGACTACTTACTTAGTAGTGATCAAGTTGTCAAGCAGAATTTAAATCTTGCATGCATGTGGTTATTATGCTCCAATGAGTCCTTCTGACTTTATCAAATTAGACAAACTTCCACATTTCAGAAAAACATGGCTTCTTGTAGTGTGACTGTCAGTAGGATCCATGAGAAATTCTTTGCCTTATTACTGGTCTTTTCCTCATGTTACGTTTCAAACTGACAGAGATGGTTTCATGAACTTTAGTTCTTTACACATATTTATTATGTGGAAATGAATTAAAATAACAAGTTGTACATTCAGCTGTTCATGTTGATAGCCTTCGTGGGTTAACCAGTCTCTCTTGATTCCAATTTCTTATCTCAGAAACAAATAAGCTCTAAAGGATACTTGTAGCAGATTCAAGGTGACAGGCAATGTAGTAAAAGATGTTTTTAACTGGCTGAAAAGCAGACGTATTTCTCATTCCCATGAGTTTCTAGATAGAAGTTGCATCTCCCAACTGAAAAGCTAAATTTGGTGTATAGTGCATCTCTATTAAGTTTTTATATTATATTCCACAAAGTTCATGTGAAAAAGTAAGATCACTCCTGTAAGTAATGTGGATTTTTTGCTATTAATGTTAATGATATTTGAAATGTAAATACTAATGAACTTTGTTTCAAACATAAGTTAATTTTGTTTAATAGAAATGCTTTTATTTTCATATAATAAGCCTTTAAAATTACATTTTTCATTGCATAGTCCATATTTTACTGGAACTGGCCAGAAAATATTGATTGTTCAGCATATGGTTTTTGTTCTGAAACAAAAGCTACATCTTCAAAAAATTAAAACATTACTAACTATAGCAATAAAGAATTACTATCTCTGCTACACTCAACATTGTGTAAATTGCCTGTTATTTTGTTATTTCCTTTTTACACTAGAAACTCAACACTACACTCAAGAAATATTCCACTGAAAATTTGAAAAATCTGTAAAGAACATCTGCTTTGTCAAAACAGACTGTTCACCATCCCATATTCTAGAAAGAAAAATAAAGATTCCAGAGAAAGCTTGCTGTTTAGTGCTACTTCATTGTGACTGAAGTGGTAATTTATATCTCTGTAGGATTTTTTATTTATCCTTTCACAAAGGCAAGACTATACAAAAATATTTAACATTATAAGCAATAATATTTTCAAAAATGCAATATACAGGAAGGAAATTAAAGTGCAGGGGAATAGCTGGTAGAGAGAGAGGGAGCTGAATAGCCCCCCTGTATTCCAGGAGGCAATAGTTACTGAGCCAGCTGGATTCTCACAAGTCTATGGTATCAGACGGGATCCATTCCAGGGTGATGAGGGAGCTGACAGAATAGCTTGCCAAGCTGTTCTTCATCATCTTCCAAAAGTTCTGGCTCTCTGGGGAGGTCCCAGATGACTGGAAAATGGCGAATGTCACCCCAATCCATAGAAAGGCTGCAAGGCTGAGCCTGGCACCTATAGGTCTGTCAGCCTGACCTCAGTGCCTGGCAAGGTTATGGAGCAGATCATCCTGAGTGCAATCACACAGCACCTTCAGGATGGACAAGGGATTAGACCCAGC
>JAWWLZ010000139.1:52765363-52782263 GCA_035041345.1 Poliocrania exsul | reverse complement strand
ATTTGCTGATGACACCAAGTTGGGAGGGAGTGTCGATCTGCTGGAAGGCAGGAGGGCTCTGCAGAGGGATCTGGATACACTTGAGAGATGGGCTGATTCCAATGGGATGAAGTTCAACAAGGCCGAGGGCCGGGTCCTGAACTTTGGCCACAACAACCCCCTGCAGCGCTACAGGCTGGGCATAGAGTGGCTGGAAAGCAGCCAGGCAGAAATGGACCTGCGGATACTAATTGACAGGAAGCTCAACATGAGCCAACAGTGTGCCCAGGTGGCCAAGACGACCAATGGGATCCTGTCCTGTATCAAAAATAGCATGGCCAGCAGGATCAGGGAAGTGATTCTTCCCCTGTACTCTGCGTTGGTGAGGCCATACCTTGAGTATTGTGTTCAGTTCTGGGCCCCTCAGTTTAGAAAAGATATTGAGGTGTTGGAGTGGGTCCAGAGAAGAGCAACAAGGCTGGTGAAGGGACTGGAGCATAAGTCCTATGGGGAGAGGCTGAGGGAGCTCAGGCTGTTTAGCCTGGAGAAGAGGAGGCTTAGAGGTGACCTTATCACTGTCTAGAACTACCTGAAGGGAAGTTCTAGCCAGGCAGGGGTTGGTCTCTTCTCCCAGGCAGTCAGGAACTGGACAAGGAGGCACAGGCTTAAGCTCTGCCGGGGTAAATTTAAGTTGGAGATCAGAAAAAAAAATCTTTCCAGAGAGAGTAATCAGGCATTGGAATGGTCTGCCCAGAGAGGGGGTGGATTCGCCATCCCTGGAGATTTTTAAACTGATATTGGACGTGGCACTGAGTGCCATGATCTAGTAAATGGACTAGAGTTGGACCAAGGGTTGGACTTGATGATCTTGGAGGTCTTTTCCAACCCAATCAATTCTAGTATTCTATAATTCTATGAGTCCA
Source organism: Poliocrania exsul (assembly GCA_035041345.1). NCBI lineage: Eukaryota > Metazoa > Chordata > Aves > Passeriformes > Thamnophilidae > Poliocrania > Poliocrania exsul. The sequence continues at coordinate 52,781,361 of JAWWLZ010000139.1, read as the reverse complement.
TGTTTCTAAATGTCTAAAACGAGCCAAGAACAGAGTATTTATCTCTATCATTATACAGCTGATATGAAGGTCCAACATGCTAAAACTAAGACTATACTTGTTAATTAATCAATTACATTTAAGGTTGATCAGTGAGGTAGAAGAAATAATAAAGTTTAATGTATGTGACAAATTGTTATCAGAGGGTTAAATAATAGTACATAATCTTTTCCATAACATATTTACAAAAAATTTCAAAGTTATATTATGTTTTCATAGAATTTTTATTTGCCTTCTAATTTCAGACCACTTTTAATTAAATATATATGTGAGAAGATTAATGGATAAGATTACCTTATCCTAAGTTTTAATTGGTGATCCACTGCTTTTCTGTGGTAGAACAAAAAGGCAGATTAAAATTCTCAGACATGTTGGTCAGAGAGCAGGGAAATAAAAACAGTTTCTAATTGTATATTAAGAAAAAGTCTAAAAAACCCCCAAATTAATTAGCTAATTTTTGAAATATGATATGCCTAAAGTGTCTGTTATAATCAGATAATGAGTATAGCAGTTGAGCACCAGTAGCTGAGGATTAATTAGTAGAATTTTTTACAAATTCATACATTAAGCAAAACCTGTGATTTTGATTTCTGCCAGATGACTACACCTTCTATTATTTCTCACTTCTTTTTCACTTTGGATACAGAGAGGGCCTGGAAGACTTAAAATATCCTTCTGTAAGTTTTACTTCTGTGCAGTTAGATTTCTATCTTTAGTGAGCAGCAGGTTAGTAAATGGGACTTTGAAATGTGACCTCTACATCTGATTCCTCATGCATTCCTCCCTTGAAATTCTATCTTACAGAAAATGAAGTCAGATATCAGTAATTTAACTCACATACTTTTGAATACCACCCCCTCCAGTTTTTCTCTACTTGACATATGCATTGTTTGTATACATGTACATGCTTATTATGAATACAGAAATTCTATATATATAAATTTTTCATCATAATAAAACAAAAAAAATTGATACTTTCCACCCTCCCCCCACCCCCCCCATGCAGTAAGCTGTTTTAAAACTTGCTACTTTATTTAAACAGGGATGTTTGGCCAAAATAGCATTTACTGTTTTTGTCAAATTTCTAATTAAATTATATTTTGTTTCCTTTATTCTCAAGCTCATAACTATCACTAGAAAACGTAATTTTTTCTAAGTTAAGAGTTTGCTGGTGGTTCTTTTTTAGAATGTCATTGATTTTAATTACAATAATATATATGAAAGTCTATGTACTGGTTTAAAGATAAAGAAATCTTATTTTTTTTTTAGTTTCTTTTTTAAAAATAAATGATTTTATTATTACTTTTTTGTGTGTAACATACTTACATGAAAGCAGGAATAATCTAAGATCAACCCAAGTATCCAGCTTCTGAACTATATCCATTATACTCTGGAAAATAATCTTTCTGTAACTGAAACCACAAACAAGGCAAAGATTAAGAACATTGTGGCCACGAGTGTGGTACACTGCATAAAACAGTAGTGTGTTATTAAATTAAATTACTTAGATTTATGATAAATATTATTTAGCCTTTTTTAGAATGAGTAAATAAGGGACACAGATAAGCCAGACCATAACAGAAGGTAAAGTTTAGTTTTATTTAAGAAAATTCAAGGAAGAAAACACGAAATTTTGGTGGTTTTGGCAAATTTCAGTAACATTCAGTGCTTAATAACAGTAAGATACTTATTACAAAACAATGTTCCATTGCTTTAAAATATTCAGTAACAAGTTAAGCTTCTTAATTTATATACCTGTTTTTTAAAGTTAGTATCACAATTTAAATAGCTCCTCAGATAGTCCTTGGAGAAAAAGAAAGTGTGTTTCCTCCAAGGGAATACTAATTTTTCCCTTTTGACTGTTTGGGGAATGTAGAATAGCTTTTCTCCTGGTTCAGACATAAAAAGTGTCAAACATTTGATAAAGAAATCTAGATATCAATAAATCTCTACATTAGACATAAAGTACAATTTCTATTTCAAGGAAAGAAATTGGCTTTTATTTCTTTGTGGAAAAGCAAGGTCATTGTTTCCTCAGCAAAATAAGGTTAAAAGGTAATATTATTAGTAGAATAAACATCTATTTTTATTATAAAATGACCAATAATTATCTTATTTATTCATACATCCTTAAATATCTCTGCGATAGTTTATTGTAGAAAAACAAAAATTTACTGTGGCAAAGAAAAAATAGAGTGGCTATCAAATCTTTATCTCATCTGATAAGTACTTGTCAGAGTCATGAAAGATAGAGAAAATGGTGTAGTAGAAAAAAAGATCCATGTGACAGAGATTAGCAAAGCACAGAAATCAAAGTCTTCTAAAAACTGTTTCAAGAAATCTCCATTCTAAAAAAAATCATTAACATACTGAAAAAACATAATGTCAATTAATAGAATAAATTCTTTCTTCAGTATGCCCCCAAACACAGTGAGAAAATGCTATATTGAGCCTTGGGGAACAAAATTTATTATGAGCATGAAAAATGTTACCGTTCTAATGCAGTTTTTAAATGACAACATAATATGTTATGGATCATTTGATTTTTTTGTATGAAAACACTATTCAGTGCCCAAAAAGGCATATGCTGCTAACGGCATGTATTGCAGTCCTTTCCTTATGACAGCTGGCAACTAGCAAATGCCAGTCAAAACACAAAATGTCAAGCAGAAATTTTTCCCAATAAATGTATTAGTTTAGATAATAGCATGTAAAGAAACTTTACAAAATTGTTTTTTATTATTCTTGGATGCAGCATGCAACTGATCGACTACATTAACCCTTTAATAGTATGCAAAAATATGTAACTAAAAAGCTGGGGAAATACATACATTCCCTTACATTGATTCGTATTCTTTGCATTATTATTATTTTAAAATAAATACACCTCAAACTTTCACAGCCAAAGTATTTAAGGTGACAGGAGAACATTGCCTTTTTATGTGATTAAAAAAAAGGTCTTATTTAAGAAAAGATTATGACTTACATAGATTATTGATACCAATATTGACTGCTTTCTTTGAATTCAGTGAATGATATTTAGTTTAACACTAGTTTATACAGAAGTCACCATTTGTCTCCATCAACAATGACAAACTACTCATTCTGATTTGTTTCCTACAAGTTAACTTGTCATGGTAAAATCCATTGTTTAGGAAATTCTATTTTTATAGTTTTCTACATTATTTTACACTTGTTAGCAACATTTCAATATTCTTTTTTATTCTGCTGCATTACATAATTCCCTTGTCATTTGGGGTCTCCTTGTTTGTTTTAAAATCAAGATGTTTAATTCTCATCATTTATTAGGGGTAGAAGGAAACAGGACTATCTAAAAAAAAAGAGGATGATCCCCTTTTTAGGGGGACCACATCAAATCACTCAACCAAAATTTCAGGTGATATTCAAAACAGATGGAGAGCAAGGCTGACTACTAAAGAGAAAATTATGTAGAATGCCATTGACTTAATTTAAATACTGTTTGTGTACATAGACTTTTCACTTTCAGCTTCTTGACTTATGCTGGTTAAAATTTTCAGAACTAACCCCTGTTCAGAACTGAGCAAGTGTTTCAGTGATCTTTTTTATCTAGTGTGAATTGAAACTGATTAGCACATTTTGAGAGCATGTGAAAAATTTTTATTAGTCAAAAATATCAAAACCAAACTATGCAAAAACTACAATAAAATACTTTAATGGTTTGGCTTCAAAGCTCATCAGCAGAAATCTTTTTGAAAATGAATACAAAAATTAATAATTACATTAATAATTTCATAGGATAAGAAGTTATATTAATATGGGGTTTTTAAAGTTTATACATTCAAAAGAGTAGAAAATTATCCATGAATACACAATCATCCTCATATAGAGGAGGTAGCCTTGAGTGTAATGAGCCACTCTCATATATAATTGTGGTGGATTAATCCTGGTAGGAAGCTAAGCCTCACACAGCCTCTCACACACTCCTAATGGGGAACTTGAAGAGCAAATGGAGAAATACTTTTGGGTTGAGATAAAGGCAGGTTAATAAGTAAAGTAAAGCTGCTTCCACAAGCAAAGCCAAATAAGAAACTCATTTACTTCTTCCTGTCATCAGGCAGATGTTTAGCCATTTCTTGGAAAACAGGAATTCATCCTGTGTAATGATTACTTGAGAAGACAAGCACCAAAACCGCAAACATGCCATCTTCCTCCTCCTTTTCGCTAGGTTTCACTCCTGAGCATGATGCCATATGATATGGAACATCCCTTTCATCTGCTGGAATCAACTGTCCCAGCTGTGTACCCACCAAATTCTTGCACACCTTTGATGTTGTTGTAAGAACTGCTCAGCAATACCTAAAAAATAATGTTTTGGTCATGAATCCAAAACACAGGACCATGTATTACTATAAATAAGATTAACTCCATCCCAGATTTTAGTACTCTAGTGAAAGGACAAGAAACAATGGACATAAACTAAAACACAGGAAACATGAAGAAAGTTGTTGCAGAGATTGTGGATTCGCCATCCATTGAGATGTTCAAAACACAACCAGGCAACCTCCTGGGCAACCTGTTCTACGTGACCCTAAACAAAGCAGAGAAATTGGACTAGGTGATCTTGAAAGGATCGTTCCTACTTCAATTGCATTATGATTCTATGATTGTCTCTGGTTTGGCTCAGTTTTTTTACCAACCGTGGACATGCCTCCTCCCTCCCCCCAGAGCCTTCCCAGTAGAGAAAAAAAAAACTGAAAAAAAAAAACTCAAAAGAAACTGAACTGAACTGAATTGAAAAGAAATTATATTTTTCTAACATTTGCAGCTACAATTCAATGTGTGTACACTATGTAGGGCCCCATCCCTAGGGGAAAATGGGAAAAAGGAAAAAGGGCACTGGTTAACCAGAAAATGGAATCAAAAACTAAACCAAAACAAATGAAACAGACAAATACAATAAAAACTTCAAGAGAGGAGAAACAATGAAACATGAAACAATCTCACCCGGACTAGGAAATCCAACAGAACCAAAGGGACTGTCCAGGTTCCTCCCTGCTACCTCTGAGCTCCCCGGAAGAAGAAGAAGAAGCAAACAAGGAGGGCAGAAGGAGTAAACTCCTCCCCAGTTATGTGGAAAACACGTGTGGAATACTTTGTAATGTCCATTTCCTTGGATACCCTGGTTACTGAGGAAGCCATGGATCAAACCCATGACAATGATTCTATTGAGCAATACCTAGTGCAAGAGAAGAATAAATAAAAGGCAGTTAAATTATTTTTTTACAGAATATTTTCTAACATTTATTTTAAAAATTAAAAATTATTATTTGAATGTAAGATTTTAAATAATATTTAAAAGTATAAAGTATTTTAGAAGTGTTTTTGCTATGTAATAGGCTAGTAATAGCTACAACTATCTTAATTGTATGGAATTTTTACTTCAATGCAGCATTTATTTTTAAAATAAAAGTGCTTGACTTGTAAAAACAGGAAGTTTTTCTCCAGAGAAGGGCAACAAAGCTGGTGAAGGGTCTGGAGCACAAGATTTTTGAGAAGCAGCTGAAGGAGCTGAGGTTGTTTGGCCTGGAGAAAAGGAGGTTCAGGGAAGACACTATTGCTCTCTATAAGTACCTGAAAGGAAGTTGCAGTGAGGTGAGGGTTAGTCTCTTCCCTCAGGTAACATGTGACAGAATGAGGCAAAATGGCATTGTGTTATGCCAAGGGAGATTTAGGTGAGATATTAGGCAAAATTTCTTCACAGAAAGGGCTGTAAAACATTGGAACAGACTGCTCAGGGAAGTGGTTGAACACTATTCCTGAAAGTGTTCAAAAAACATGTAGATATGGCACCTGAGGACATACCATAACTTAGTTTGGTGTTGAACACAGTGGTGGTCCTAGATTGACTTTTGGACTTGCTTATTTTAAAGATGTTTTCCAACCTTAACAATTCTATGATTCTGCAATTCTATGGTTTAGTCTACAAACCCACTAATTAGAAACAAATCACTAATGTCTAAGGTAGGAATAAATGTGAAAGCATATTTAGGTGTGTAAGTCTATAAAATATATGTAGTGGTCATTCTAATTTTTTTTTCCAAAATATTATGAAGTTATTCTTTCCGAGTTTCAACTAACTGCAATTCTCATTTTATTTGTAAAATATCAGTCAATCATTAGAAAGCATAAATTAGGAAAAATCCAAAACAACTCCAAATCCTACAAAATCAGTGAATAGTTGATTCCCAATGTAATTGTGTCCTGGTTTCAGCTGGGATAATTTCTTCTCAGTAGCTGGTACAGGGCTGCGTTTTGGATTCAATATGAGAATAATGTTGATAAGACATTGATGTTTCAGTTGCTGCTAAGTAGTCCTTATCAAGGACTCTTTTTTTAGTGTCTCAAGCTCTGCCAGTGAGGAGGTGCATTAAAAAAAAAAAAAAAAAAAAAAAGTGAGAGGGAGCAAAGCCAGGAAAGCTGACTTGAAGTGGCCAAAGGGATATTCCATATCATAGAGCATCATGCCCAGTAAATAAACTGGGAGAGTGATCTGGAGTGGGGAATGACTGGGGTGCAGGGACAAGGTCTAGCATTGGTCAGTGAGTGGTGAGCCACTCTCCCTCTGAAAGTGTAGCAGAAGAAATCGTGTTTCTTTTATATTGATTCTGACCATTAGACTACATTCTTCAGTAGTAAGTAGGGAACTTACATTCTAGGCCCCTGTGAACTAAGGACAACAAGGGGATTTGACTTGTAGCACAGTGATATCTCTTGTAAGGGTATCAGACCTATATTATAGCTAAGAAAGCATCATAGAAGAGATTATGCGTGATTTGAACTGATGAGTCAATTTTGGAACATTAAGAGATCAAATGTCTAAAATGAGCACATAACATGAAACAGAAAACTCTGGAAGAGATCACAGAAATTGACCTATGATGAAGCACTTAAAATTTTGCAAGCAGAGGTCATTAGGTCCAGACAGAATCTGATGGAAAAGAAAAAAAAATAATCTGACACAGAGAACAGGACTGAGAATACATAGCTGAGCGATAAAGCCAAATAAACTAAAATTCATTCAAATCAAATACAGAAAGCCTCATACATTATGTTAGCAAGTAGATTATCTGTAATACGTAGGAAAAACTGTGATAATGCAAGTAATTAAATAATATTGATGGTAAGAAGCTCCAAAAAGAAAGAGAATGAGATGGTGTTCATTCTAGTCATGTTATAAATGAAAGTCTCATATTGCTGAGTTAAACTTGGTTGATGGAACTTGGTTGATGCTTAGATGGCTTCCACATCATAAATACCTTTAATCTCACATACTTTCAGCACAGTGTCTGGCAGTACAGTGAGATAGTCTTCAGTCATCTCCTTCCTCTGTCTTGAATGGATTATTGCACAAGGTATGCTGTTTAAAATAGCTTGTTATGGTACTTCAATCTTGTTTACCTGAAGGTAGGATATCAAAAGCTTTGGCACTAAACCAAGCATGACCAAAAGTATTCTCAAAGTGTCATTATGGGCAGATTGCTGTGGTTTTTTCTATACCCTATTTCAACATATAAAAATTACTTGGTCATTTATCTATCACTTATGTTAACTATGTACCATCACAGCTGGGCATTCATTATTAATGCTTTGATAGACATGCAGTCAACAGATCTTGAGAACTCGCCAGCTCGCCACTTCATCTCACACAGAGAGCACAGCAGAATGCATATAAAGTTTATATAGGTAAATTATTTGTTGGAGAAATAGACAATATTGCAACATGAGATGAATATAGTACTTTCATAAAAACAAATGGAGAAAAAGAAGTAAGCTTGGACTCCTGTGTACAAAATAACGTATTGTCAGAAATACTGAAAACCCAGATTAGGGAAGGGAAATGAACAAATCTCAGGGACTACAGTGATGTGCTTTTCTCCTTGCTAAGAGAATATATAAAACTGATGGACTGAAAATTCATGTTATCTAGCGGCTTGAGAAAATACTCTGACAGTGTTACCATGCAAAATTGCACAGTGGACAAAAGGGCAGGTTTGAGAAAATGGAATTGAAGAGTCCAATCCTGAGACTATAGAGGTAACAAAGGGGCAATTTTATCCTGATGGTTTCAAGGAGCAAATTCTTCCTAAGCGATGGCCAATATTTAAACATTCAGAAAACAGGAATTTATATACTTTTATATAAATATTTAAAAAACCCTCCCAAGTGCATTTATCTTATGAAACTGATCACAAACATCTATCATTCAAGAGGTATGTGGAAGACATAATTCCCTTACTGAAAATGTGGATTTATATCCTGTTTTGAAATGAAAAACAGGGAAAATGCTTACTTTTAGAGCTCCTGTATATAACAGAAGTTACTTATGTAAAGACATGAATTGAAGAAATCTCTGGCCAGTTCCTTATTTTAGAATAATTAGCATCTAACTTGTTTTGTATAATTTAAATAAGTGGTGGCATTTTCATTAAATTACAGAAAGCATAATCAGCCCTTCTTAGTATATATAAGGTATGGCATAGCTTCAAAATTATAGAATCATAGAATGGCTTGAGTTGAAAGTAACCTTAAAGATCATCTATTTCCAACCCACCTGCCATGGACAGGGACACCTTCGACTAGACCAGGTTGCTCAGAGCCCCATCCAACCTGGCCTTGAACATCTCCATGGATAGGGCATCCACAACTTTTCTGGGCAACCTGTTTCGGTGCATTACTACCTTTACAATAAAGAATTTTTTTCCTAATATCATGTCTAAACTGCTTCTCTTTCAGTTTGAATCCATTCTTCCTTTTCCTTTCACTAAACACTTCTGTAAAAAGTCCCTCTCCATCTTCCCTGTATGCTCCCTTTTGGTACTGAAAGGCTGCAATTAGGTCGCCCTAAGCCATCTCTTTACAAGGCTGAACAAACCCAGTTCTCTAAGCCTTTCCTCTTAGGAGTGGTGCTCCATCCCTCTAATCATCTTGCTGTCCCTCCTCTGGAATTCCTCCCTTGGGTCCGTGGTTCTTTTGTGTGCTGAGGGTACCAGAGACGGATGCAATACTCCAGGTGGGGTCTCACCAGAGTGGAGTAAACAGATACAATCACCTCCTTTGACCTGCTGGTTAGCTCTTAGGGCTGCAAGCGTACGCTGCCGGGTCATGTTTAGTCTCTCATCCACCATCATCCTCAAGTCATTCTCAACCTATACTGATATCTGGGGTTGCAGCACCTTGCAATGATGATCAATGAACATATACATTTTTCACTAGCCTTCATCTTTTAATTGCAGATACTGTCAGGTACGGGCAAGGGCTGGCTGGTTCTCGAGATATGGCAAGCCATCAGTCAAAAGTCATAGCAAGTCAGACTGGGGAAGAAGTCTGCCCTGCAAGAAGACAGGATGCTAAGCCAGCAAGTCAGGGTCAGGATCATGCCTAGGAAAACGTAACTAAGGTCAGCTATGGTCCAGTGGCCATCCAGCAAGTCATTAGTTACAAGCAGGTTCAAGATTAAGGAGAAAGTCATACCAACAGATCAGGGTCAGTTATATATCAGACCATATCCAGATAGAGCTTCAGGGAAGCTGTAGTGACAGTGATAACTGCCAAAGCCACCTGAAAAATGTCAGTCACTCATATGAAAGGCTTGGACTTCCCAAATAGTCTTTCTTAAAAATGTTATTTAACGTTTTCACTGATAATGAACAAAGAATGTGTAAAAGTTGAACACACTGATGGTTTCACCAACACAGAAAATTATGATTAAAGTACTACTTTAAGAATGAATTAGTAGAATTGGCAGTAAGTTTGACATTGGAAAGTTAAAGAAATTGATTAAAATGCAAAACAAAGTCTAAGAACATTTTGGAAACTAATTAGGGGCAAGAAGTGGGAATGAGAGAAGAATTACTTCTTATGAAGAATTATGTGCAAAAGCAAATGAGTGAAATAAGCTGCAGTAAAATTCACCCTAAAAAAAAAAAGTTGTGTTTTTAAATGTCAAAGGAAGAAGGTCCAATAAGAGTAGCAGGGGAAGCAAGATTAATTATTTTTAAAACAGTAATATTATATAATCTGCAACACCAAGGGTGTCACAGAGTCATTTCCATTCCTACATCACTATTATTTAATTATAAATAAGTAATACATAGGTTACAGATGCATATATATTAAAATATTTATCTGTAGCTCATATGAAATATCTCCTAGATGGCAATTTGCCATTTAACTGCTGAACATATTTTAATTGTTTCATATCTTGCTACACATCTTCCAATCAAAGTCTGAATTTTTTCATAACTTACAAGCTTCGTTTCTTTGGAAGTTTGAAATTTTCTATTACCTTCAGTGAGGTTTGGATCTATGATAATGTTGATTTATGCAATTTATAATTGAATGACTTATGGAAGGAGTTAGTATGAATATAAATCTCAAGTTTTACAGGCAGATATGGAATTCTAAATATGCCATTCATAGTATAAAATAGTGAATTTGATGAATTATACAATGAAAAAAAATTCTTGCCTTTAATTTCATCTGTCTGAAGAAGAGAAAAAGTATGTCCTATAATTTGTTGTTGTTGCTGTTTTAATGCCAAAACCAAATTTGGTCTTATCTTCATCACAGAAATGAAATCATAGCATTAAATCAACTTTAGTCCTTATCCAGGGCAGACTGTTGAAATCTCCAGCTATTAATTCACAAGCCTGTGTCACTCCAAAACCTACTTTTTCCATTTTAATTGAAAGTAATTGTGTAAAATGTGTACCCATTTTTAAAAACAAAAAACTCCTTTGGAACAGAGGAAAAACTCATTCAGTATATCTGAATCCTATTCCGTTGTGTGTGGTCACGTAGCGTGTCCCTTTTTCTCCTCAATAAATGGTTATTTTGTAAGACATGGAAGAAACGGAGAAAGGTTTAATGATCTTTTTCAATTCTCTGGTGAATCAATATTGGTTTGCCTCTTGTATTATTTATCCACCACTTAATTGGTTTCAACTCCCTATATAGCAAGGTCCTGTGATAAACTGTGAAAAACGTCTGGAATATATCTTTCCTCTCCACTACCCACTTCCTGCTTTGATGATTTATGGGTAGAATAAGTGTCAGAATGCAGGCAATGTTCGAGTTCCTGCATTAGTCAAAATTTACCTTTTTTCCATTGTAGGTTGATACTGTATAACTGCATTTAAAGAAACTAAAATAAGGTAACTACTTATATAAAGGAAATGATACAGTATAATGCTTCTGCAATCTACTTAACAGCTGGATGCCTCATTTTTGAGCTACTGTTACTAAAGAGACAGACATCTTATATACTATTATTATTTTTCATCAAAAAAGAAGTTAGATCTTTCTGCATTTCCTTGATATCCCCCAAAGTTTTTTAAATAAAAATATAGAAATCTTAAATTGCATTGGTTGACTTTTAGGTATTCTGATATCTAAAATATGGGGACAAAAAGAAATAAGAAAGACTTGTATTATTTTACATCATGCTGAAGCATAGATTACTCTGTTAGTAGAATTATCCTGTTGAATTACATCATGTCATGTTGTTTTCACTTGATTTGTCCCATCTTTAGCTTCTCTAATGTTGGCATTTTTGATAGTGTGCATAGCAGTTCTTAAAATTCTGTGCCAAAATTCTAGCTGAATATGCAAATGAACTGTACGTCTGCCATAACATTTTCCTCTAGGGTACCTTTGAATGAAACAAGCTGAAAATATCTTGTTCTTTTGGCTAGGAACAAATGGAACCAAGAGGAAGGATTTAAATGTGCATTTCCACTGACTACAGAAAGAAAATAGGAGATGTGCACCCTGACACATGCATTTGGTTTTACACCTGGGGAATTTAACCTAAAACACTGTGAAAGGTCTGCTTTAGTTAGAATGCAGCATTTGTTTTGATATAAGGTACATAATACTTATACCATGATGCATGCCATTCTTACTGTAATAATGCTAAATTTCATTAGAATTTGTAGTCAGGTTTCGGTAAGTTATGATATCTCCTCCTAATACTTTTTCTCTAGGGCTACAGTGTTATGATAGTGTAATATTTGCCAATTCTTGGAAAAAAACACAAGTAATTAGAAATACTTTGTGTGTCTTGTGTATTATATTCCTAAATATAAAACTAAAACAAGAAATGCACTCATTTAATATTATTATTAAACATACTACCAACACACAGGCTCTAATACCCAATAGTGTTTCTACTTTTGTTTTTTTCCATATTTATTCTCTGAAGTGCATCAGCACTTATTGAATGGACAATTAGTTCCTCCCTCCATTTGTCCAGAACTGCCTAGAAGCTAACATAAAAAAGTACAGCAGTGAGAGGGAAGCTGGTGAGACACTACAAGTGTAAGAAATGCACCAAACTGAGGTAAAGGAGGTAAAATAATTAATTTTGAAAAATAGACTATTTTTCAAAGGTAAGAAAATAAAGAATCCATTTAACAAAAGACTGAAGCTATATCCTCTAAGGATGAAATGGTGGCAGATACAGTACTATAAATTAAAATAAAGGCCAAAAAAAGGTAAATCACTTAGATATTTTTCATAGATAATTTTCTGCATCAAGTACTACTCAGTCTTTCACACAAACCAGACAAGCAATCTATGTGAAAAACAGCACCAGAGGCAACTGTAAATTTTCCAAGCTCTTGATGATGGAGAAACAGAAAGCTCCAGTACTTTTTGTGCAGGGGAAAAAAAAACCACCAAAAACCAAACAAAAAAAAGCCTCACAACAAAATGAAAAAAAAGTACCAAAACCAAACTCAACAAATTCACACAACATTTTTATTGAATATTGTATATCATTATTTATCTTCATGAAGAGCTGCTAGGTGAACAAGGTCATGTAGGGACATATATCCTCTGAGGAGCCCTGGCTGGCAAAGAATATGTGGAGTTTGTAGACTAATTAACCTGTATTTTTCATTTTACACAAGAAGAAAGTAATATCATACAAAAGGGCTTAAAAAGATAAACCAACTGGAACAGAAAGTAGGAATGATAACATGGACTCTCAACTTGTCAGTGTAGCACATGACATTCATAGCATTTAGACAGATCTAAAAAGGCCTTTGAATGTAGATATTAGTTCCCTCTGCCCACACTCCAGCTTGACCTGAGCTCCCAGTGGAACGGAGTAACTGCTGTGTTATCACAATACACAATGAAAGCAAATGTACTTGTCTCTCATCACAGATTACTAAATCATGTATGATAACATGCTGAGGAGACCTATGTAGTTCTCCATCCAGCAAGAACAAGGTAGAACAAGCTTTTGTTTGCCTTTCAGGAAACTATGTGACCATGCCCGTAACAGACTAAAAAAAAAAAAAAAAAAAAAAAAGAGATAAATCCCAATAACTTATGAAGGGATCTGAGCACTGTTTAAAATTTCCAGATTAAATGATCCATGCAGGTTCTTTTTTACTATAGTGGCCTACAGTTAAATTTCAGTAATTACAGATCACTTCTCTCATACAAAGTCCGAGTCTGATAACAAATATATCAGTTCCTTAGCTTTAAGAGGAGCTGGATATATTAATAACGATTTAATAGGTGTTTTTAGGATTTCCTCACCGGACTTAAGAAAAATATCCTAGTCTATTTCTCACCATTATTATTAATATTAGTATTAGTACTACACTATTTATGTTCTTAATATTTTAGAATAGAGTCAAAAAATTCTGTTTATATTTTGTGGATATCTATCAGGTGTTTTTAAGGTTAAGAATGCTGGATTGTAGGTTTCAGTGTTAGTTATTTGGACCACTCTTAGTTCTTCCTTGATATTGTTGGCAGGCTATAACAGGGAAGTGACTTTTTGATACATTATAATTAAATAAGATTGGACTATTTGCATATTTGTACTATTTCATTAAATTAAAAAAAAACAACTGGGAATAAAGGATTGAAATGGAAGTTAAATAAATAGGCTCAGTAACAGACAACAAAGCAGAAATTATTGCCAAGCTAATTTTGTTATTTCAAACAAGGTTATATATTGTCATCATTTAAACAAAAATTACCAGATGGAAACCAAGAGAAAATCAAAAGTTCAGGAAAGAATTGTAGAAGATTCTCTACTGAAAATGTTCAGTCAAGGGATTTGCTATAATCATCCTGGTCCCTTCTCTCTTTTCAGGCAAGAACTGAACTACCATTCTAATGACTAATTGCATTCTATAGAAGACAATAAGGTAGGATTGAATTTGTTTTATGCAATCTTCATATACACATCCATGTATATGATATACACAGATGAGGTGGACCACCACTCCCATCCTACCTTCATTCAAGAAGCTAATAATCTCATTCTTAGGCAAAAACCTATTAAAAAACCCTCCATGGACTAATGAACAGAGATGTTGTGAAATGGTTGTGGTTGGCACATGTCCCCTAAGTAGCTTTATGTGCTCAATCTCCAGTGGCCTAAGGAATGTTCCTTGCATGCATAGATCACCTCCTGCACAGAAAACTGTATTAATATGCAGAAACTGTGCCAAGGGGATGGCTCTTCTCCTTTATTAATTTAAACATTTTAATATTCTCTATATGAAAAACATAATTAGAATTAATGGACTTTAGCGCTAATGCAGTGCCTGAAGCAAGCTGAAGCATCTATCTTCTGCATATGATAAACATGAATTTTGAATCCCTTACCACCAGCAAGGCTGGAAGCTCAGCTCAGTCTGCTGATGTAGTTTGGGTCCAGATAAAGATCATATCAACTGACAGACAGAGGGTATTATCATCCTTTTGATGAGATAAGCAATTGGTCCTCCAGGGAGGAAGTAAACCATGACTGAGTTGTACTGATTTTTAAACCGGATCTCATTATTAATCTATAAAGACAGTGTAGCTGGGCTACAGTAGCATGTATGAGACAGAAAATAAATGTCAGATTTTAGTCTGCTGTGTCCAAACTGTTGATAGTTTCCTTGCAAAATATCACATTCCTCGTGTGAAAGCATAGGAAATAGAATTTACATGTTGGCTGGTGTTTCATATTCACTTAAGAAACAAAAAACTTATCAAGGAAAATAATCGAATATTTTATTTGAAAGTGAGCATAAAATAATGTGGCAAACAGAAGAAGAAATTCAGGATGAGCTGGATACAAATTTGGAGAAATTACAGTGACTTATTAAAAATCCAGAATAATTCATGCACTGCTTTTGGTTTTGTTTTTTTTTCTCAGAACTGAAAATAACAGTAAAGTGTAAAAAATTGCTAGTATCACATATGATACTGCCAAGTTGGAAGGGACCCACAAGGATCATCGAGTCCAACTCCTGGCCCTGCAGGGGACCATGCCCGAGAGTGGCACCATGTGCCTGAGAGTGTCATCCAAATGCTTCTTGAACTCTGTCAGTCTTGGTGTTGTGGCCACTTCCCTGGGGAGCCTGTTCCAGCACTCAAACACCCTCTGGGTGAAGAGCCTTTTTCTAGTATCCAACCTAAACATCCCCTGACAAAAATTCAGGCCATTCCCTTGTGTCCTATCACTGGTCACCATAGAGAAGAGATCAGTGCCTGCCCCTTTTCTTCATCTCCCAAGGAAGTTGTAACTACAGCGTGGTCTCCCCTCAGTCCCCTCTTCTCCTGTCTGAACTGACTAAGTGCCCTCAGCTGCTCCTCATACGGCTTCCCCTCAGGGCCCTTCACCATCTTCATTGCCATCCTTTGGACGCTCTCTAGGAGATTAATATCTTGAAAATGAATGAGTCTTGACTCTCTCATGGTTACTTGCCTTCCCAAATGGATTCTTTTCAAGGGATTGGTGGGAAAAAAAATAAAAAACCCCCCAAACAACAACAACAAAAACAACAACAACAAAAAAACCCAAACAAAAAAACCCAACAAAACTGTCTTGGGTTGAACTGGCAAAATGCCAACTGCCCAAAGACAGAGTTAGGCCCGGCTGAGAAAAGGGAGAAAGAAAA
>JAWWLZ010000139.1:52748504-52765263 GCA_035041345.1 Poliocrania exsul | reverse complement strand
AGTCACCTGACAACTGTCAGGCCTAGTCTGAACTCCAAAACCCAAACCCAGGCCCATCTGGCTGAACCTATGACAAAAACAAAGTTCTGAATTCAAGAGCTATTGACAAATACATTAATCTACTGTAGGTCTTCCTTTACTTGTACTGTGTTTTAACCTCAGCATGAAGCTTAGCCCAATGTAACTGCTCACTCATTCCCTCTCAGTGGGATGGGGAAGAGTATTTGAAGGGCAAATATCTGAAAACTCATGGGTCAAGAAAAAGACAATTTAATACATAAAGTAAAAGCTATATGCATAGGCAAAACAAAACAAGAATTCATTCACTGCTTCCTATCAATACGCAGCTGTTTAGCCATTTGCAGAAAAGCAGGCCTCCATCACGCATAACAGTTGCTTGGGAAGACAGGTGCCATCACTCCAAAAGTCTTTGTTCAGGATTCCTCCTTCCCCTTCCTCTTCCTTTTTCCCAGATTTTATTGCATATCATGACTTTGTATAATATGGAATATCAGTTTGGTCAGTTGGGGTTAGCTCTGCTGATTGTGTCCCCTCCTAACATCATGTACATTCCAACTATCCACTGGCTGGGCAGTGTGAGAAAGAGAGATGGGCTTGACACTGTGCACACACTGTTCAGGAAGAGCCAAAACATTGGTTTGTTAACAACACTGTTTTGGTCACACAATTCCAAATGACACCACCATACCAACTGCTATAAATACAATTAACTCTATCGCAGCTAAAAGCAAGAATCATCATTTTTGTTATGATCTGCCATAAGAGATCTGACCACTTGTGTTGTTTTTTGGTTTTGTTTTTTGTTTTGGTTTTGGTTGGTGTTTTTTTTCTTTTTTTGTACAGGTTTAAGTGAATTGCTGGTGTTTGTTATCATTTTCCCTATCTGACATGGTATTTGGTGGACAACTGTACAAAATACATTGTGCACATGAATGCTGTTAACTCCTTATTGTATTATCACGCTAGACAATGGATGATTTACATTCTTTCCCTGCATATGTCTCTAAGAACACCCTATTCTTTCTGTAATTAAGGTTTTGGCATCCAATGACTGATCTTTCTATATACCTTTGTCCTGAAATCTTTAATGAGGACACTCAGAATTTTATGTCAATATTAAACACCTAGGTTGATATTTCCATAAATAAATCCCAGCTAGAAATATGCCCAATTATAACAGTAATTTTAAATAATAACACTATTTTCCTCTAAGGTTATTAGAGTAGTTAAATATGATTATTCCAAATGATAGAAAACACAATTTACTCATGCCTTTTAAATAACCGTCAATAGGCCCAGACAGATATGTAAAGCAGCATAAGGAAATAATACTAGTCAGCATTTGCTTTATGTGTACCTGATAAACCTTATACACCACATGGAAAATGAGATAAGTGAAAAGGATTTATCAATAAGACAGAAATCTCATGCTGGTCAAGGTTCACAGTGGGAACTTGGTGTTTGTCTGCAACTCACATTGTTAAATAAAGTATAATAATGGTCCTTGTAAAAAACCCAAGAAATCCAAGCTTGAATAAGAAGCCAGGATCTCTGCTAGAAAAACTGTTTACTGTTGCTTCTCAAGAAAGAAACCTGCAGATCTCCTGCAGTAAACTGTTTCCACTGTAAATTCTAGAATTACAACTCTCTCACATACACATTCCTATTTGATATGTAATAACCATGTGAATTAAAAATAAAACAGAATAACCATTATATACCTCTGTTGTGAATGAGTGGTTTGGCTGCTTGAAGAAACACTGTCAAAGATCAAAAGCAGAGTTAATATGAATTTGTTAAAATGCGACTTTACAGTGTTCAATGGCAAGGCTCACTCTATTACTTACTGCACAGGTTAAAAGATAGAAAGCAAAAACAAACTAGAAGCAATTTGGAATGATATACACAGAAGCCAGGAATGTAAAAGAGGGTGAAAGTAAAAAGTAGATGGATGCAAAGATAAGAGTAAAAAAGGGCTGAGCAGCACTTAATCATTGAGCACTTTAACATTTACAAAGCTCTTCAATAGGGGTTACTAAAGTTATAACAATTAATTGACTATAGATTTGAGGTAATAGCATTCATACCATAATCAATTCACACATACACACATGGGTAAAATATCTGTGTGTAAAGGTACCTATCAAAAATACCCCTTGGGCTCAGTGAAATACATCAGATCCCTTTGCATTTCTCACCAGACAAGGGCTGCACCTAGAAGAATGTGGAACTAGATGTGTGTGCGTGGGTCGTTTCAGCCTAAACTTTGTCATCAGTTACGGTGTTTGGATATCTCAAGCTTGACGGTTTGTGAGCTTGGAGAGGTGTACAACTCAGAGGCAGGTGCTGGCATAGCCTCCTGCAGTCGAAGAGAGGTCAAAGGGCCTCACTTAGGACCACTCTTTATAGGGTCACAAGATGTTCGACTTTTGTGATCAGTAAGGTGCTTGAGACAACAGCCCAACTTGTAAATCTAAAAGAAGAACAGATACAAAATTAGTAAGAAACATTGTGTTAGGGATATTGGAAGAGTGGAAAGACCTTACACAAAGATCTATGACTTTGTCAAGTTGAGAATCCAGCAATATTTGATATAGTACATATTAGTATTAATTCCTCGGTCATGCAGTCATTCTGGGGGCATGGTCCAATATTTTTTTTTCCTTCCTTTTCTACTACAAAAATTTTTGCTGGTGACTCATCACTATTCCCAAACAGAAGATATAAGAGCTGGTGTTCTTGCTAATTGGAAAGCTTTGATCTACTTTTCTATTTCTCAGCTTTAGTAGGTTATATTTTCAATGACAATTCACTTTTCAGCATTGCTCAGGCTTGCACTCATTCTCACAGGATGAAATCTTTCCCAAAACATCTGCTCCCAGAAAGTGCAGTCTACAGTAAGCTTGGATTCTTGCCAGTATTCCAGAAAGTTATCTGTTGTGCTGTCTAAAGTATTTTATTTCCCACTTGACTGAGTGAAAAAACGTCATTATTCAGTATAATAATTTTGTGGATAATTAGCAACTCTCTCATTTCCTATAATTCGTTCTCTTCCTTGCATTGTTAATGTTGCTAGCTATAACATCTACTGCAATAGACTATAATCTTGAGGACAGATTTTGGATCTGATTTAAATTCTCCTGATGATTAAGTGAACCCTTTAACAAGATTCCTAATATTTTTCAGGTAGAAATACAATTGTATTTATAATACTAGGTGGTGGACTCCTGGATCTCTCCCTGTTCCAAGTTCAATTCTGTTCAATAACCATACTAATCTTTAAACCTTGAAAGGTGCTTTCCCAGAGCATCAATTCAGATTCAGTTTTAGATCTGATGACAGTTTTCTTGCTCACATGCAGGACCATTCAACATGAGTTGCATCATCTTTGTAACCAGTCTGATTTGGATTTATTCCATGGTCACAACACTGTCTGTATATCAGAAAGTGATTTCTTTTCCTATGCTACTTATCATAGTGAAGGAAAGGCTGACAACTTCTTTCCCAAAAGTAAGACTGGAATCTATGCTTCCAGTAAGAACATTTGAGTTTAGTCAAATGGCACCATTGCCCACCTTGAATGAATTCCCATTCCGAAAATCAGAAATGTCCCAGAAATGCAAGTTCTGTGACAATGCAATGGCTGGAAATGTTTTACTCTGAGATAATTCCAAATGTTGAATTTCTGGCTAGGAAAAAAAGAATACAGATTCATAGAGATATGGAACTGTAGCAGTAGGTGGGGCTGTACTGTTTTGTCTGGAAAATGCTCTGTTAAAACATGTTTTCATATATCTATTTTTTTATTGTTCTCTTTGACACTCAAAAAAGTCAAGACTTTGATTTTTTGTATTCTGCATTACAGGCCACTAAATTCCAAAAGCCTACCTAAATCATTTCTTTCTAGAATTTTTAATGCAGTTAATAATCTTACCTTTTCAATAATAATAATTATCCCATAGATTTTAGTGTCAAGTTGTAAGAGTTTCTTTCCTGGTCTCACGTACAACTGTCTAACTCTCTTTGCACATTCAGATATATTTCAGTGCAGTAACTGTTTTGGACTTCCTCTACTGCTCATCTTTATTTTGACAAGTCATATCTGCCATGGAGATGGGAAATATCTTCTGCACAGTTTTATTCTTATCTCTTTTGATCCAGTATAAGCCTGCATGATCCCCAGTGAATGTCTGTCAATCACCAAGTCTGAATCTAGCATCCCATCTTTTCCACTGAATAAAAGGCTATTACACTAACTGAAGATTTGCATGGTACTCAGTATCACTTTTTTATTTTAATTAGACTTTGATAATAAATTGAGGAAGAAAGAAGAAGATTGATAGCTTCAAAATATCCATTCTGATGGCACCATTCCAGCTATGAAATTGAAGATTTTTAAATTCATGAAAAAATAATAATTCTCCATCTTTTCTCATGAGCTCCCTAATTGCTTAATAATCCTGCTGGTTTATTAACAGTAACTTGTGATCTAATATTCTGTTTAGGCATTTCAGACATGAAAAAGGGTCTCATACTTTTCATTAGTTGGAACACGTCCAACTTACCACACCACCTGCAGCAAATAGACCTATATTCTTCTAAATAAACCTATACTGCAAATGAAATTGTATCCTAGTGCCACACTGAATGAAAATAACTAGGGTATTAATAATGCTGAAATGCATAATGGATATGAACTCTAATGTTTTCTGATGTTGCAGGCAGCCAAAACTCTTCCCCTTTAGCTCAAAAGCAGTTTTTCCTTAAGTTATTCAAAATTCATTTTTTGCCAGCACTGTCTACAGGTCCACAGAACATTACGAACGAATGATAAGACTTTTAAGGAAGTGATATTAAACAATTAAAGCTCAAGTTATGTAAGAAGTAGATGGCCATACCTAGTCTTTAATGATGAGTACTAATTCTTTTTCTAATGTTTTGAATCCTTCAAATTAGTTATTTTAAATAGGGATAACTGGTCTTTAGAAAATTCATGCATTCCTGCTGCTGTTGAAGGTCAAAATCAAGCAGGATAGATAATAATAAACTATAAGATTATTTTTTCCTCTTAGGAAAGTGACAAGGAAGAGCACTACCATTTTTCACATTGGCATCTCTAGCCCTAGTCCATAATGACCATGAATCATTATAATCAACACAGACTAAAAAAAAAAAAGTAATAATTTCAAGCAGAAAAGTATAACTGACTACACAGTTTTAGATAGAGGCATGAAAAATTTTATGTTCAAACTAACTTTCATATATTCAAAACAAATTAATTTCATATTTCTTACCTTTATAGATGGGTTCAGTGAGTCTTTATGTGTAATTTTTATATAAATAGTATACAAACACCACGCCTTTTCTAAAGGAGCACCATAAAGTTAGTATTTTACATTTTTCCCACATTTCTTATTTGCCCTATCTATTGAACTCCTCATTAAATCTACAGTGAATCTACTGTACATGGTATTCATTGTTTCAGAGACCACTTATCCTTTTTTTTTTCCACAGTTGTTACACGGCCATTTTTCAGTTTTTTCATTAGTATACAAGCAGTACTGGAGACTCTTCTAACTGTAAATATAATGTATCCTCTTAATTCTTCTGAAATTAATTGTATGTGTTGGTTTTTCAAGGGAATCTGAGAAAAACTAATTTCTCTTTTTTCAACTAATTAAACAATAATAACATTGGAGCTTCTTTTTCTAACATACCATAAATATGTGAGCCTCTTTATAAACCAGGACATATATGAATCTATAATTATAATATTAGATAAATATATATGGATTGTAGTTAGGTGAGGCAATTTGTTAAGGAATAACATTATTAAGAGTTAGTCAGAGAAGGTTTCTTCATATGCTCTGAAATCTGGGTTTATATATGATGAAAATATACATATGCATGCCATCAGGTTCAAAAGACTGAATGTAAAAACTAGAGAAATTTTTAAGGTACAGAACATGAGTAATATAATTAATATTTTGAAATAAATCTAATAAGGAACTTATTTTTTATTTCATATGTTTCTTGCACAACATTTTTAAGAAATATCCAACATTCACTCTGTAATTATGGAAAATGGCACCGACTGCAAAATTCTTTCCAATGACTTCCTACAAGCACAGGCTGTCACATGCGACTGTTTTTTTTTCAGGATGTAATGAAACAAAACAAAAAAACAACAAACAAACAAAACCCCAGAACAAAACAGTAGAATAGATAATCAACAATCAAGTTTTCTGTTTTATTCAAAATCATAGGTAGGCTATTAATACATATGTTTACAGCAACAATTAGGGGCGGTCCCGTGGTGTAATGGATAGCACTCTGGGCTCTGAATTCCAAGATCCTGAGTTGAACTCTCAGTGGGGACCGTCCCCTGGCAGCTCAATCCCTCCCTGCCATCCCATCCTGTCAGATCTTGGATGCTCAGCAGGGTCAGCCCCGGTTAGTACCAGGTGCTGTAGACAGTCCTGAGGATTTCATTGTCACTGTCCAAGCTCGCTCGGCCATGGCAAATGGACCCTTAGGACTTAAGCGGTGGGACTGGTTCTGCACACGCTGAGCCTCACCTAAAAAATCCACTGTGCAGGCTGGAAGGGCACACCCATGCAGGGAGAGCCCTTCCCAAATCTTCGTTTGCGAAGTCTGGCCATACACATACAACAATTTCACACTTAGAATTTACTTGGTACATAAAATTACTGAATTATGATCAGATTAACATAATACAGGATTGCCTTTAATAACATTTCTGCATGTACATTGGGTAGAAAAATAGTTATAAGGCACAGTTTTTATGGCATTGTAACCCAACCCTAGTCCATGTATTTTAGGTTAAGTTCTCACTTATGAAACAACTGCTATTCCACAGTCTGTGCATGGTTGTTTGGGTTTTGTCTGATTTTTCTTAACTGTTTGTTTGTTGTTTTTTTTAAACACTATATGCTCTGTGTGAGATCCAAACAATTACTAAATGATAATAAGTCTCAGTAAACATTGCAGTACTTCTTTTAAACATCTATTTGAAATATTTAGAGGAAGCTTTTGTTCCTTTAATTATTGTTTTTAAGAAGTCCATGGAAATGATTTAAAAAAAAAAAATTATGATAGAGCTGTAGAATATCTAGAGTATTTTTTTGAGTGACAGACAATACAACTCCAATTGATAATTATCTTATTTTTGAATGTCAACACCAACATGTAAAATTATAGCATTTCAAGGAAATTTAATTTTTAACAGCTTTAAAAATCACTATTGCAGGTATTTTACACAGCATTTTTAATCCTTTTTCATTTTGCACAGTTTTACTATGTGCAAAATTTTCAAAAGTATTTAAATTATATCAGTATCTAAGATTCTTGATTTTATTTTGAGTCTTCTTATAAGATTTTTGGAACTATCTACATGTGAATTGGCATAGATTTACTTATTCTCACACTTCTTTTTGATAAGGATCAAAGTATATCTAATTTTGTTCTTTGAACCAAGTTAGTGATTTCCCAAACCACCAGAAACATATATAAATAAATGCAGATATTATAGATCTAAGTAATATTCAAATTATAAAATCAGACTATTCTTTTTTACAGATGGACAATAATATCTTAAACTAAATATTTTGTTTCTTCACTGAAAAAGTGTGATTCACAAATGGCAATGGAAAACAAGTTTTCTACCAACAAGCCCATTGTTCATCCTGCCCCCACAGCACTTCAAACAATGTTGATTAAAGTTGTTTTAGAAATCTTATGTTAGTAAAATTTTAGAAATCATAAATAACATTAGTAAAATTTAGATACCTAAGTGGAAAACCCTTACAAAAAATGGAAGAGCTAATTTAGTTACAAATAAACATAATGCTACTCTAATTATAAAGCACAGGTGAGGATATATCAGGGTTATTTTTATATTAATAGGACTGTGTATATGCACATACACAAAATTTTTCTAACGAGATCTATCCTACCCTTTAACAGCATAATAGTAGCCATAGGATACAGTTGGCAGATGGAAATTTAAAATCCTCTCTCAAATATTGCAGGAATCTCCTATAATTATTCAGCACTGTAGTATGGTAGGAACTGTCATAGTGTGATTTGGATGAAAAAAAAAAAAGTATAACGGAGACAAAGATGCCTGAAAGTAATTCTGTAATCATCTGGGTGGATTTGGGATGTTGATATTGCAGAGAGTGTTGAATTTTTCTTTCTGGTTCTTTGGAAGGCAGGTTATCCAGTGATGTTTTAATTCTGTAGGAGAACGTTAAAGATCTTACAGACTGTCTACTGATGGCAATCTAAGCAGACTTGAACGTTTTAGGTTATTATGTGTGCAATAGTCAAACTAGCTCTTTAATAACTACATTTTTTTTCTCATAAGAAAACTATTCATCCACACAAAGATTGGTTACTGTTTTTTCCCTCCTTTATCAAGCCACTTTAGTAGCTGAAGAAAATGTGTTTTAAGTTGAATTATTTGATGGAAACTTGCCTAGAAAATATTCCGAAGTAGTTGCAGTAGATCTTGCAATCTTGCAATAATGTGATTTCCATTTGTCTTTTCTATGAATTCTAGCCTTTATACTTTAATGCTTCTCAATAACCAAATCAAAATTGTAAAGAAATCACTATTAAAAGTTCACATCTATCACAGGAAAGATGAGAAAATATGTTCACAGGATGCTATAGTTTTACAAACTTTCATACACCTTTCTTCATCCATTAATTCTCATGAAAACAACTATGGCCATGCCACCCTGAAGTCCGATCTCATCTGACCTCAGAAGCTGAGCAGGGTCAGCCCTGGTTAGTACTTGGATGAGAGACCTCCTGGGAATACCAGGGGCAGTAGGTTCTAGTCCTGAGGACTTCACAGTCACTGTCCAAGCTCGCTCAGCCATGGCAGACGACCCTTAGGAGTAAAGGGTGGGGCCAGTTCCACCCACACTGTGCCTCACCTAAAAAATCCACTGCGCAGGCTCAAAGGACACACCCCGGTGAGTAGAGCCCTTCCCAAATCTTTGTTCACAAAGCATAGCCATGATGATGAATTCTCATGCATCAAGTAGAAGCTACGACAAATAAGATAATTTCTACATCAGCCAATTTTTATTTTTATTTGCCAAGATTTTTATGGTGTTCTACTAGATTTCTCTAGTAAAAGAGGGTTCATGGGAAAACAATGAATTTGCTTTTATAGTTGATTTTTTCTGTAAAAGAATTACTTGAAGCATATGATAGACTGTGCCACCAAGTAATGGATGATCTTTTACATTCCACATATAAATATTGGGGTTTTTACAAAAATAAACTAATATAATGTGGATGTAGGAAAAAAAAAAGAAACAACAAAAACCCCCAACAGAATGCTAATGACATAATGACATAGGATCTTATTGGCATGATCTAAAGTGGAAGAAATAGTACCTTTTGAAAAAAACAGCCAAACTTTTGTGACTTTGTCAATATTAAGGCAGAATTATTTCTATCAATCTCACGTGATACAGAATTATCCTTGGAAGTGTTAAGTTGTTCTTTTAAATATATTATTTCAGTCTATTGGTTTCTGTGGTAAAGCATTCTGAAGTAATTTTAAAGATACCAGGTAGGGGAATAAGCAGGGAACTCTTTATCTGCCTAGATAGGTCAAATGAGAAAACAAACAGATGAAGGAGTATAATTTCTAAAATAAGTTCTGTGATTTTTTTGAAATATAAGGTTTTCTCTGCACATATAAGGACACACTGACAAATATTGTCCTGACTTCTCTTTCAATGCAAAGACATCAATAAAATTACAAAGTATAGAAAATGAAATGGAATTTGTCCCTGTCTTTGCATTCAGATACTTCTTTTTCCGCTTTATGAAAACCCCTCAATAAATTTGAGTGTAATAATACTTCAATAACACTGAAAGTGCATACTTTAAACTAAGGTGCAATTTATGGTACATTTTAGAGAACAGTTACTGAGACCTGGGCACAGTTCCAGTGCTGACATTGCAGTGCAATTGAACAACATTGAACTATCACAGATGTTGTTTCTTTTCTAATAGTGACTAGTAGAAGATCTGACTTCCAGGGAACCTCTTGAATAACATTCTCTTTCTCAGTAAAACAGATTGTATCTTTCAAGGCATGTTTGAGCTATTGTTGAGTATTTAATGACTGTAGCATTTGGTAATGTAATTTCATTCAAAACTGTACCTAATTCATTGCTTTGTGCAGCATGAAACTTCCTTTATGCTTCTGGTAAAACAAAACTTGTTGTGTTATAGATAACTTCCTGTAACAAATCTTATCCTATCAGAGGTTGGCACTTTTGTTATGGCTATATGAATCTGTGTTTATTTCCTTATGTATGCAAAGCTACATAAAATTTAAGAAAAAAAACCAAAACAAAACAAAGCAAAACAAAAAACCAGAATTAATATTTTATTTGATGGATGTCATTGATGGTCATGTAGAGAATAAACCCAAAATTAAAAGTTCTAAAAGCAAGTTTCAAAACTGACAGGAATTATCATAGGTATCCTCTTCTCTTTACTGTACCTTGGGTATTTTACTGTATGTGATAAAGTTACAGCAGCTGAATAGCTGCAGAAAAGATTATATAGACATAAAGAGCAATTTATACATAATTCACAGACTCTATGCTATTAATGTTCAATAATATTTAGACAATCCTATTGTTCATAACAGCACTTGATAATTTCAACTGTCTCAAATATGTTTCATAGAAGAAATGGAAGTGTTCAAAATAATCACAATATGCCATACTTTGGAATGAATTTTGCAACATATAAAAGTTTTATTGTCCCACCTGGCTTCCTGCTATGATGAACTGTTATTGGAATGGAAGATCCTACACAATTTTCTCTGAAAAAGAATCAGTTACATCATTCAAAAATCTTTATAAATATTAAATACCCAAAAATTCAGAAACACATAGTTACTTCTAACAAATATTTCTGTTTCTGAAGTATTTTGTTAAATATGGGCCATTCACTTAAAAGTTGGACTCGATCTTCCCTGTGGGTTCTAACTCAGAATATTCTGTGAAATCTGTGAAATAAATATGAAACTACCAGCATAACTGCTCACCGAGAGAAAAGAAAGATGAGAAATATTAGAATGTTAAATGTAGTCATACTAGCTACAGTACAGAACCAAGACAAACAGAGCTTTTTTGGCAAAATGGTTAGCCACATGTTAAAGAAACTGTACTGCGTTACTCTGAGTCAGAGCCACAGCATCAGTACCTTGGCCAAAAGCAACACCCTTTGAGATGGAGTTGGCCCTAGCATCAACATCTCTACAGAGTGAAAATGAGGCCTCTCACGGCCATCAGCAGGATAGAGCTGCCCTTGGACATGCTGGCACTGAGCTACCTCACAGCCCTGACAGCCAAAGTCCTCTGGGTATATTCTTAGGAACCTTTCAACAAAGTTGAGAGTTTGATCCTGCACATTTCTATTCTATTCTATTCTATTCTATTCTATTCTATTCTATTCTATTCTATTCTATTCTATTCTATTCTATTCTATTCTATCAAACTCCATTGGCCATTTCCTCTCATCTTATGACTTGTCACTTGGGAAAACAGAGCAACACTCTCCTTGATCCAGTCTCCTTTCAGGTAGTTTTAGAGAGTGATAAGGTCTCTTCCTAGTCTTCTTTTCTCCAGACTAAACACACTCAGTTCCCTCAGCTGCTCCTGATATCTCTTGTGCTCCAGAGCCAGCACCAGCTTTGTTACCCTTTTTTGGACACATTCACATACAATTAAATGTATATTTTCAAACATGCATTACCTCATTGGTTTTCTCTCTTGAATCGATCACATATTTCAGAATTACATAATCAAACTCTGTGAAGGACTATCAATTATGTTAACATTTAAAATTAAAACAACTTGTGGTTGTATGTTTCTCAAGATAAATATTAAGTCATTTCCATTTTCGTAGAACCTTAGAATGGTTTGGGTTAAAAAGGAGCTTTTAAGGATCATCTAGTCCACACCTACTGCCATGGAAGATACACCTTCTGCTAGATCAGCCTGCTCAAAGCCCCATCCCATTTGGCCTGGAACACTTCCAGGGGTTAATCCACAACTTTTCTGGGCAACCTGTTCCACTGTCTCACCAAAATCAGTGTAAAGAATTTCTTCCTTATAGCTAATCTAAACCTATCCTCTTCCAGTTTAAAACAATTGCCCTTTGTACTGTCACTACAGGCCTTTGTCATAAGTCTCTATCTTTCTAGTAAGTGTCCTTTAAGTATTGAAAGATACAATAAGGTCTTCTTGGAGCTTCATCTTCTCCAGCCAGAACAACCCAAACTCTCTCAACCTTTATTCATAGCACAGGTGTTCCATCCCTCTGATCATTTGTATGGCCTTCCTCTGAGCCTGCTTGAGCAGGTCCGTGCCTTTCCTGTATTGATGAATTCAGATCTGGAAATAGTTTTCCAGGTGGAATATCACTAGAGCAGAAAGAGGAGGATAATCACAGAATCACAAAATGGTTAGGGTTGGAAGTGACCTCTGGAGATATCTAGTCCAATCCCCCTGTCAAAGCAGGGTCACCTACAGCAGGTTAGATAGAAACATGTCCAGGTGAGTTTTGAATGTCTCCAGAGAAGGAGACGCCATGACCTCCCTCACCAGCCTTTTCCAGTGCTCTGCCACCTTCAGCATAAAGAAGTTCTGTAGTTCCTCATGTTGAGGTGTTTTAGTTTATGGCCTGTTCTCCTTTTGCTGTTACTGTGCACCACTGAAAAGAGTATGGCACCACCCTTTGACACCCATCTTTGAGATACTTGTATGTATTGAATAGATCCCCCTTGAGTTTCCTTTTCTCTAGACTAAACAGGCCAAGCTCATGTAGTCTCTCCTCATAAGAGAGATGCTCCAGACCCCTAATCATTTTTGTGGCCCTCCACTGAACCTTCTCCCATAGCTCCTTGTCTTTCTTGCACTGTTGAGACCAGAACTGAACACAGTACTCTAGATGTGTCCTCACTAAGGCCAAGTAAAGGCGAAAGATCATCTCCCTTGACCTGCTGGCCACACTCTTCCTGGTGCATTGTCCCTCCTTGTTTCCTTGTTGCAAGGGCACGCTGCCGGCTCATGATGAAATTTTCATCCACCAAAACATATGTTCTACTCTTCAGAGCTGTCTCTAGTAGGTCATCCCATAACCTGTACTGGTGCATGGGGTTATTCCTCCCTAGGTGCATTATTCTACAATTGTCTTTGTTGAACTTCATTAGGTTATCTCCACCCAACTCTCCAACCTCTCAAGGTCCGCTGAACAGTAGCATACTCTTCAAGTGCTTCGGCCATTCCACCCAGTTTCATATGATCAGCAAACTTGCTTAGGGTATATTCTCTCCTTCATCCAGCTTGTTGATAAACAAGTTGAATAAGACTGGACACAGTACTGATCTCTGGGGAACAGCATAGACTATAGGCCTCCAGCTGAATTCTGCTCTGCATGAACCTCTGAGCTCTGCCATTCAGCCAGTTCTTGATCCACCTCACCATCCATTCATCTAACCCACATTTCCTGAACTTACCTATGAGGATGTTATGGCAAACAGTGACAAAACTCTTTCTGAAGTCAGGGTAGACATCATTTACTGCTCTCCCCTCATTGACGCATCCTGCCATGCTACCATAGAAGGCTATCAGACTGGTCAAGCATGATTTCCCCTCGGTAAATCCATGTTGACTACTCCTAATTACCTTCTTTTCTTTTATATGTTGGGTACTGACCTTCAGAATGATCCGTTCCATCACCTTTCCAGAGATGAAGATGAGGCCTACTGGCCAGTAGTTTCCTGGGTCATCCTTTTTGAAAATGAGAGTAACATTGGTATTCCTTTAGTCATCAGGCATCTCTCATCATGTTCTCCATGGTTTTTCAAAGATGAAAGAGAATGGCTTACCAACATCTGCCAGCTCCCTCAGACCCATGGATGCATCTCACCAAGGCCCATGGATTTATGAATATTAAGTCTGTCTAGACAGTTTCTAACCAAACCATCTACAACCAAGGGGAAATCTTCCTTTCTCTATCTTTCCTCTCTTACCCCCAGGGTCTGGGATTCCTGAGGGCTAGCCTCAGCAGTAAGACTGAGGCAAAGAAAGCATTCAGTAATTCCACCTTCTCTGTGTCTTCCATCACTAGGACATCACTTCCTTAACTTTCTGGAGAGAAAATGCCTATTGCTGTCTCATGTCAAACTTTTCATCCACAGGTATGCCCAAGTCCTCAACAGGGCTGGCCTCAGTTGTTCATCCCCCAGTCTGATACTGGGGCTTGTCTCAACCTGCATGCAAGCCCTTGCCCTTGGTTTTCTTGAACTTCTTGAGGTTAAAGGAAATTTACCAAGAAATGATAACACTTGGGATTTTTTTGTTTGTTTATGATTTTCCTTCTTACCTTTTGCATTTTAAAAACAAACCCTATATAGATTATAGGCATAGAAGACAATTGAATACTTTAAGACTTTAACACCTTGCAGTTATCTTAATCTACCTGGTCATGATGAACAAGTTCCTAATACAAAGCTCTAGAGATATTTTTTTTAATTGCATGTTATTCCAAGGTCAATGAATAGTTCAACTCTAAAAGCTCCATTGTTGCTGCCATGGTCATTTAGTAAAGTCATTAGAAAGCAAGTATCAAACTGCCAAGAAAATAATGTTGGATGGCTTCCAGAAAGAATTTTCTAAAAGTCATTAGTTACTCCATCTCCTCCTGGACTGGCAACTACCCAGAGAATGTCCTATACTCTGTATAGTGTTACCTAATGACTCACTGTGTATTACCTGTGCTGCAAAGCAACATGAATTGTCCTTGTTACTTGATAGCAATCAACTAGAAATTCTATAATGATTTTGTTATAGATTCTTGTGACATTTTTGTCAGCCTTCAGCAATATGAGAGGGTTGGCTGAAGACTGTATTTCTATAACATGCAGATTTAGAGTAAGATTCCATCACTCCCAATGTTGCCTGAAGGTTATGATTTTGGTAATGAAAGAGTTTTCTCAAGATTTAAAATAATAATACATCAATCACTCACCACCTGATTAATAAGAAATATCAGAGAAAAATTTAAAGAGAAAAGGTGGACATAACTGTGAAGAAGACTAATAGTCCCAGTTATATTAATGAAATTGGACAGAGCTTAATTGACAGTTTGCAGGAAAGTACTGAAATCTGGAACCCACTCTTATTTTAAGAGATGCTGGATTTTGTGAGCTTTATTGCAAATCCTTTACTTGGATAATATGAGAGAGCAGCTGGCAGGTAGATCTTCAAATAATTGTTGCCTTTATTTAGGGCATTTTTTGTCATTGTGAGTGAATATTTTTACCCAAATGATGACTCAGGAATAAAAGTTACATATTTAAACTGATGAACTTTACAGCAATTAGCATAATAGCTTTTTTTACTGGAACTGCATCAGAAGTAAATTGCTCTCATGATTCTCTCTGAACTAAATCCAAGAACAAATTAATTTTCTGTTGTGTTCCAAAAAATCCATCCCTCTGCAGGGTATAGTACAGTGAGTGAAATTGCTTAGTGGGGTTCTGCATATTTCTTTTTTTTTCAGACACTGATTTAGAAAATGGATTTTTTCTTAATTCCAGCTCTTTATCTCCTATGTTACTTTTAATTTCTGAAATTGTATTTTCTCTCCTTTTTCAAAATTATAACCAATTATCTATGATACTTGAAAAGAGCAACATGTTTCACAGGTTTCCCTAACTTTCTTGTTTTCATAGGTTATATACATTTTTAAAAATACCATTCACCACTGAGGTAAAATAAACTTCAATTATTTTAAAGAACAAGACTTGGTCTATAGATATTACTTAGCAGTTCTAATGTAATTAAAAGAATGCAAATAAAAATATTTTAAATTTATACAATACATTTTAATGAACGTAGAGATAAAATTATTATGATCAGCTGGAGTGTATGAATTCAGATTCAGGTAAAACAAACTCACAAGCCAGTTTAGAAGATGGAAATCAACTAATGTTCTAGACAACAAGGAATTAAGTGTATTTCTTTGAAGTATATTTTATCTACTGATCATCATTTCAAGACATAAGTAATTTTTCTCATCATTTAGAGCTCTATGCTTTGTTAATAAGTCTGACCTTATAAACAAAACCTAGTTGGTTAGCTTTTAGCATAGTTATTTTGTTGGACTAAAATACCTAAATAGGTGAGCTGTACATAGCACTAACAAAGCCATGCTATGCCTAAGGTAATTATTATTTCGACACTTGACTGTGTTTGGTGGTCACATTGACAAAACTCTGTTCCTTATTTAATGATTCTATGTTTGGTTGGTTGGTTTTCTTTAAAAACTGCTAGAATGAGCATTTTCACTTTTCTAATAGAGTTTTTGGCTGATTTTTTTTTTCACCCATTAAAGGGGGACACTATAGTCTTTGAATAAAATACAGCCTGTGTTAACAGTAGTGGTACACTGTAAGCTGAATTCGGATCTTAGTTTAATCAGGAATGGTTCTCAGTAATAAAAAATAAATTAGTACTTGGATCAAACCAATTTGATTTTGCACAGATAGCCTTTTGCAAAATTTATGGTCAAAAAAGAGTAGTGAGGGGGAAACTTTCTTTCTTTCTTTCTTTCTTTCTTTCTTTCTTTCTTTCTTTCTTTCTTTCTTTCTTTCTTTCTTTCTTTC
>JAWWLZ010000139.1:52730357-52748138 GCA_035041345.1 Poliocrania exsul | reverse complement strand
CGTTCTTTCGTTCTGTCTTTCTGTCTTTCTTTCTTTCGTTCTTTCTTTCTTTCTTTCTTTCTTTCTTTCTTTCTTTCTGTCTTTCTTTCTTTCTTTCTTTCCTTTTTTTTTCCCCCTTAAACTCCTTCTTTTTTTACTTAATATTTTGGATAACTTAAAACCTGTGGGTTGATTTTTTTGCTCAGTTGTATGGGTTGGTGTGTGCTGGGGCAGTACTTTGTGGAAGGTTCTACCTTGGTTGTATGTTACCCCTTTTAAACTTTTGCCAAGATCCTTATTTTGCCCCATATTTTATCAGTAAAAGTATCTCCTGAGAAAACATGTGCAGCAGTTTCTCTTTACACTGTCTCAAGGTATTAAAGAACCAAAGGCTGTGCAAGAGTTCAATGGGTGAACTTTTGGAGCCTTGTAAAGAAAAGAAGTCTCACATGTGTTGTAAGTTGAAAGAGATGTTCACGTTTTGGAGTCTCATGGGAAAAGAGAGCACTGTGACTGTCAGCTTCATTAGACTGTGTAAGAATTCTGCAAATACTTAAAAAAGCAAAAAAGTGAGATTAGTTAACAGAATTTAGCTTCAATATTAATCTGTGTTCTATCTGACATAGGACAAATTATATATACATATACATACAGAGAGAGAGAGAAAGAGAGAGAGAGAGAGAGAGAGAGAGAGGACAATATAAATATTGGGTTTGCTGCTACTATTACAATTTTACAGTAGGCAAATATGAACAGTGCAAAATATCTGTTCACCTACTTAAAATACTTTTTTAATGCATTTGGTAACATGTGAATCATATTTTTACTGCTATAATTGTGTTATTTCGAATATTAAGATTATTAGGTGAATTATGTTTCCTGATGAAAGTCAGATATATTCCTTTGGTCAGATATATTAACAACTTAATTATGAAATAAGAACATATTTTGTTGTTGTTGTTGTTGTTGTTGGGGTTTTTTTTGAGAAACTGTTAAATCAACCAACAGGAGATCTTGGATTTCAAAGATGAATCTGTGCATTTGAAATCCTTCCCAGAAGCTGGTTAATATTTTTTTTTAAATTTTTATTCTTCCTATTTTATTTTTTACACTTTTATTGCTGAAAACTCTTCCATTTTGTCTTTTCATCAGAGATACTTTTAAATGACACATTTGCTGATGTCTAGGCAATCTAATTCTACTTGATTA
Organism: Poliocrania exsul; assembly: GCA_035041345.1. Lineage (NCBI taxonomy): Eukaryota > Metazoa > Chordata > Aves > Passeriformes > Thamnophilidae > Poliocrania > Poliocrania exsul. The sequence continues at coordinate 52,746,950 of JAWWLZ010000139.1, read as the reverse complement.
TCATAGGTATAGGATTTTCATAATGAACTGCAGCACATATACCTTGAGAATTGCAGATTCTAGCATTTGACGCTTTCTAATCAGGACATTACAAACTTCTTCAGAATCGCTTTGTTTCAATGACAGTAAGAATGGTATCTTTCAAATCAATAGATATCTGGCCTTCTTCCTATGGAACAGGCAAAACTAACTCAGAATTCTGAGATTTAGATTATGAAAAGTTTAAGGAAGTACTGGCAAGTATAACAACTTTACATATTCTTGGGAATAATTTGTCTAATTTTCAAGTTGATAAAAATAATTTCCACAATGGTAAACTATTTTAATACACTTGAGAACACTCCTCTTCATGCTGCAGTGAACATTGTAATTTCTTTTAAGGTTTTGAAAACAAATATCTTTTAAGCAAAATCTGGACAACATAGAGTAGCGCCCCTTTTATTCTTCTGATTAAGATTGAAATATCAGTCATTTAAAAGGAATGACTGAATATTAAAGTATACACTATAGTTAAAAGTCGTATTTGCAATTTTTAAATGCTGAAATTCTAAAAATTAGCATACCTGTAATAATGAAAACAATTAAATTCATAAAGTATGCCATAAAAGATTAAATGTTCTGTTACAAAACCAGTGAATGTTAGCATACTAACATTGCCATGGTGAATATACTACAACAGTCTAGTAATAAGAGATGCTAATCAGTGCTACAGTCCTAGTACCTTCCAGCTGAAGATACTTGCTGTGGAAAAATCATTGTTATGAACAAATAGTAACATTTCTAGAAGGCTAATGTAAAATATTGTTTGAGTTTTCTTTTAAAAGAATGTTCTTATATTTTCCTAATTCACCCTATGGTACAGAATTTAGCAGCTTATAACTAAACTAAATAAAAATTAAAAGAAAATAAACTATTTTAACCATGATGTCTTTCTGTTCTTGAAATCCCTGAAAGTGTTCAGGAACAACAGTTAATTGTTTTAAGGTGGGACATGTTTGGATTAATCAAAGCACCAGCTTTTCCTAGACCAGAAATTCTCTTTTACCAAAAAAGAAAAATGTATTAGTGAGATGTTATATAAAGAAGCTCAAAAAGTTCAGCTTACTGAACTTTTAAACAGTTCTGACGGTTTGCACAGATTAATCAAGTCCTTTGTTTCTTTTTTGCATCCTGTCTCTACCAGGTGAGAAGTTAGAAGGAATACTTTTAAAAGGAAAATTGATTTGCAATAACGTGCATCAATTGTAAATCTTCTTAAATAATGGTATTTTTTTCATGAATCAACCCAAAGTTATTTTGAAGTCTTTGCCAAACCAAAATCAGAAACTAACATAACACCCTTGTCCAGTTACTGAGTCAACTAAAAACTGACATCTCCTGGAAAGATCTGAATCAACATGAAGTCTCTGCATTTACTAAAGCCTGCAGAGCAGCCTCATGTTCCACCTGCCTTTTCATCCAAACATCATTCTCTCTATTTCACTGTCAAACTTGTCATCGTGTGCAGTGTGAACATTCTCTTTATTTGCCTTATCCTAGTATAGTGTTGGGTTTTTTCCTAAGGTCTTTAGGTAAACTATTCCAAGTGACTTTTTATTCTTCCACAGCAGATACCTACTTTTGTTTCTAGCATAAAATCCTGCAAAGGCCTGATCAATCCTTGGATTGAGTGGTCTGTCCTAGATCTCACAGCTATGAACATCACTCTTTGTATGTATGCATTGCCAAATTCATGTGCTGTGGGAAATGCAGAGTGTGAAAAGAGGTTTGCCACCTCTCTCACCCCCTTCTACCCCACTCCCCCTTTTGTTGATGACTGTTATGGGATTGATAGACAAGTAGCACTGCAGTGCAGCTTTGTTTACATTCCAAAATCATGTGTATTGGATTTAGGAAACTGGAAGGATGTTGAAGTACTACTCTGAGAAATACCTAATGCTTGTACTCCAGCATTGATGACCCCCACATAGGCTTATCAAAACAAAAGAAATGTTATTGATGTGAATTAGAACTCAACCAGGCCATTTTCAACCAGAAATACATTAAAGCAATACTGAAATGAAAAGCTTTATCAGTATAACTTTTTGAAACAAATCTCTAAAAGTCACAAAATGGTGGGAGGAAATCTGTTGGTCAAAATCACTTTGAATCAAAGTCTGTTGTTTATATTCTTAGTGAGCCAGCAGGGTACATGCTATCAAATGTTCAGGGCATACTAGAAAATTTAAATTGGCTATCGTCCACTTCATGAGGATGTAGGCATCTAAAACTCATTGGAAGTCCAAAGAAAGATCTCAGTTCTATTTAACAGAATTCCCAACTTCCATATCCATTAGGTGGTCCTCTTAGATTTCTAGTTTCCAAAGCTCCTAGGGGCCACGTGTGTCCTGAGTAGCTTGTTCTTCAGACTAGATTTACGTTACAACTCGGATGTACACAGACAGCTGTCTAAATACGTCTCAAAAATTAAAAAAAAACCAAACCAAAACCAAAAACAAACCAAAACCAAAAACATACCTACAGTGTTACTTTTTCTATTATGCATATATTATAATTTTGATGCAAGTGTAAGCATAAAGTCAAGCATATTAGGGAGATGTAAATAAGATGATATTGACATTCTCCAGGCTTGTTTTTTTTTTTCATTGTCCGCCAACATAAAACCTCCCTTCTAAATAAGAGTATGTATCTTTCTTTGTATTTGGTATAACAAATACAGATAAATTTAATATTTCTGTCTTTGCGTTTAAGCCTATGATCTCTGATACTGTGCTCACATATGACAGATGCTGTGCCATTAGCCTGGTTGGTTTAGGCTGGGAAAGCTACTTTGAATGTATACTTTTTATTATTTATTCCCTTTATGCCTCTTCCTTTTCCTTTTTTACATTGTCATTCCATTCCAACTTAATGAAATTTCATTTACTACTTTTTACATTCATATTGTATCAAATTAATTTATTGCAGGTACCCATAAAACAGCAAACACAATTTTGACAGTGAATTTGAGCGCAATTTTCTGGATGATTCACTATGCACGTAAGAATCAAAAAAAACACATGAAACTTTGTTTAGCTCAACAGCTATTTTTATTGGAAAATTTCTTTTTTCTTGATTATTTTCCCTTAAGATGTTATAATTTGCTTTACAGTTGCTAAAATACACTGTACAAATCAAGGACATTTTATTTTTAATGCAGCTGTCTAACAGAGTGACATCAAAGGTAATATAAGGTTGGGATACCACCAGGATTAAAGTCAATGTGGAACAGGTTATTATTACGTCATTTTTGCATAAATACCTGGATCTTTTTCAAAAGAAAAAGAAGATTGAAAGGCACAGCTATTTAAGGAAAATGCAAATAACTGTAATAATGGTTTTCACTGAAATTATTAAAACACAGTGAAAAATTAATTTTCTGCAGAACATGAGTTTTTGCCAAAAAACAAATAAAAGCAGCACATGGCAATGCCTTTACAAAATTTGTAGCCTTAATTAGCCAATGGTAAAACTTTCAAATACCTTATGATCACTGAACTAAATAAGACATTTTGAGTCCCCAGAAGATAATCCTTATGGTGTTAGATCTCCCTTCAAAGGTAAGAAATAACAGAAAAGCAGAAAATGTGAACATTTCTTATATACCCATGTACCTTTTGCCATCTCCAATCTCCTTCTCACACAACTGTGTAATAATAGAAAAGATGTATACATATTCAACACATTGACAGATTTTACAGGAAATGCCTTTTGACCAAGCTTTACTCTGTTCAGGAAACTGAATATGTTTTACAGGAGATCAATGATAGTTGTTGTAGTATCTTTCTTGCATGGTCTAGGCTAACAACAATGATAACAGGAAAAGAAAAAAAAAAAAGCTCAGAGCCAGACTGCAAAGCCTAGAGCACTCAGCACTCATCAGATACAAACACTACATAACTTACTGTGGACTGTTTAGAAAATCTGTCTTAAACAATTTGCAGTCTCATATTGCTAACAAACAATTCAAACTCAGGTTAAGTGCCACCCACTCATTCAGGTAAAGGCAGTTACGTGGTGATATGAGGAAGTTCCAGAACAGTACCAAAAACTAAAAATACTGTCAATATCATCAAAAAACCATCAATAAAATTCATCACAGTCTTCTTAATTTGTAATAAGCAAAGAAAAAAAATTATTCAAATAGGATTTAAGAATGGAAAGTGTTATGTAATATAAATAGTTCCTTAACATTGAAGTTTTTAATTACTATGATTGTATTTCAATTATATCCTTTCTTGTAACATGTCTCAATTTTCTCCCTACTCTCTAACTCAATATGATGTAAATAAAGAACCACTCCTTTACTTTATACTATTTCTTTAGTAGTTCTATTTATAGACACAAATTAGTCTAAGTGGCTTAGGACTACACAAGAATTGTTACCATCTAGTATCTCACTCCTATTCTTTTAGTAATTATTATATACATTCCCTATTCTTATTGAAGCCCAGTGACTTGGACTGGAGCCAAGTAACATGAAAAGCCTTATTAGTTCCAATATTTTATAATTAAACTCTGGTTACTGTACCTTTGTGGATTCAATACCTTTCTTGTCCTTACTTAACCATTTCCCTCCTCACCTTTATAGACCCATTGCTATGTGTGATTTATGTCACTGAAATTGTCATTCACTGAAGAATATTTTCCTCAAAAGGTGAGAAATACTTGGGAATTATTATTTTTCCTTAAAATATAATCTGAGGCTTTTTTAATGCCCCAAGTAAAAATTCCCATTTCTGATGTGAGCTGTAGAAACAGTTTGAAATTAAACCAAAAGTAAACTTTTCAGCTGAAGCAAGAGCATCAAACATGTGATTTTACTGGTAGAATTATATTTGTCTGCTCATGGGTTACCAGTTTATCCAGTTTTTCCATGTAGAGAGTGCCTAATTAAATTGATCAATGCTAAGTAATATTAGTCAATGGACAAATGGACATGCTGACTTAAATTACCATGACAAAAATAAGCAAACTGCTGTACCTTTTCTTTCTTATCTAGGAGAATAGGTGAGCAGAAGTTTATCAAGTAAATGAATGGTAAATGTAGGACTTAATTTAATTTAATCTGTGGAAGAAGTAGCAAATGCCCATTTTCTCCTCTCATCTTCTGAGCATTTAGCCAGTTCCAATACAATGGTATTGGGTTCTGAAAATACCAGCTCAGCTGGTGATTGATCCTTGTTAGCTTATGTCAATCAATTGATGTGTCTAACATACATAATATAAGATTTCCAGAGAGCTACTGATATTTTACAATGGGATTTAGAGCAATTCCTACATATTTACAATCCCACCTTTCAATTTCTGAAGACTCCTATGAATTCCACTCCTTTTAAATTCTATAGATTTTTTCCAGTTGCAAACAAACTGTTTTGTGTTCAAGTGTTCTGAACACCAAAATGTTACTAGTGATTAGTTTGCTTTTTGACAGTGGTTTGAATTACATTTTTGGATGGCTCATTAACCTAAGGATCTTATTAAAATATTCCAGTAAGCAAACAGAACATTTGCTAATGACACAGTCTACTTGCTCAAGAAAAAAAAAGAAAAAAGAGAAAAGAAAAAAGAAAAAAGAAAAAAAAAGTCATTCTATTAGATCTTACCTTATAAATAAGCAAATAAAGAGGACTTTCTGAATTTAGATTTCTATTTCTCCCACAAGGTTACAAAAGTTAGTCTCTTCCACACTGTTTCTGAGCTTTCTTAAGATTATGCCCAGATGGATTCTCTGAGGACAGCAGAAAATATCTGGGATAGAGAAGAAAAGGGCCAGAAGCTAGAATTACTAAACATGATCATTGTACAATTACAACATCTCCCTTGTAATCAGTTGAAACATAATTAAAAGTTATCCCCAGCATAGAATTTTTGTTATAAGGCTCTTGGCAGGTTTTTAGAAGTGAGGACACTTACATATTGCATTAGAGACATGGGTTCACCATCTGGTCAGATACAGATAATCTGGTCTTCAAATCACACAGTATGTTGCTGGTCTGTGGAGATTTTCTTTAGTAATTCATCAAAAAATGCTTTTTCTTGATTTTTAAGTGTCAGCATTATTACTGGTTAGACCACATTGAAGACTTAAGTCATAATTCAAAGTATTTAGGATGAAAATTTGGCAAAATTTCTGTAAAGGTTGGTATAAGGTTCCATAGAACAATGATTATAGAATGATGAAGCGAAAAAAAGAGAAAGCTTTTTTAATAAACATGAAGGTAATTGATCTTTACAACTGTGTGAAAGGAGATTCCACTGAGTTGGGTGTCAGTCTTATTAAGTAACAAGTCGTAGGGCAGGAGGAGATGGCCTCAAGTTGTGCCAGGAGAGATTTAGATTACATATTAAAAAAGAAAAAAATATCTTCACCGTAAGGGTTACCAAGCATTGGAACAGGTTGCCCAAGGAAGTGGTTGAGTCACCAGCCCTTGGAGGTATTTAAAAAACTTGTAAATGTGGCACTTAGAGACTGGGTTTAGTGTTGGACTTGTCAGTGTTAGGTTTACAGCTGGACTCAATGACCTCAAGGTCTTTTCCAGCCTAAATGATTCTATGTTTCTACTTTACCCTAAGATTTTTTTTTCTTTCCTTTTAATATATTCCTAAAATCATGAGGATCATACTGTGGTTATCTCTCTCTGTCTTTGAGTCCTAACATATTACCAAAAGACTTTTCAATATATAATACATGATTGGTTTTGACCTTTCTTCCTACTTTCCCTAAAAACATCATCTAAGCAAAGCTGTGAAACATAATATTGTAATGAAGTATCTGGGTGACAATTTGTTTTATCAGGTAGAATCTGATCTGCATGAGAGCAATTTTCATTTAATTTTCTCTAAAATTTGTTATTTTCTCATCAGAGCCTAAACCAGTACAACTTGACTGGAATTGCACATCATTTATGGCAAGACAATAAAACACCAGTTTAGGTAGATGGAATGAACACTGAAATATGAACACTTTTTCAACTGAAAGACCAGATCTACCAGGAGAATGACTTTTGCTCATTTTCATAGTGCTGCAAAGTAATCACTTAAATTCGTTAATAAACTTTGAACCATAAAAATTTCATATTCATAAATCTAGGCTATAAGAAAACAAATCTGCCTAACTAATTTCTGTTGATATATATTAATAAAAGTATAATTTCTTTCTGTTTGCTCTATTTAAAAGACAAATAAACTTGATCTCATTCAATGTGTTTTGTAATCTTATTTAAAACTGGAGAATTTTGCAAGTTACAAATAGAGATATAATTATGAACATTTTTTTCCTTAACTTCTACTGAATACCATTTCCTGTGTTACTGCACTTCTGAATAGCTGAGTGATACTCTGCTGCTATACAGGAAATGTGCTGACACAATTATTTTAAATTCAGTTTCAGCAACTGGCCTCTAATTTTTTTTAAAAATAACCAATGTAATTGTTAATCCTTCTCACATGATCTCTGTGTTTTTCTCCATAAAACCACTCTATTTAAGTCTGTTACATTGCTCAGCAGATTCAACAAAAGTATTCTATCTTGATATTATTTAATGTGTTATAAATGGTTTTTCAGAAAAGGACTAGGAAGTTAATAGATTAGTATTAGAATTCATGACAGAATGTTAAGAATTAAAGTAAAACATTCTCATACTGCTGTGCTTGCTATAAATATTGCATGAGTACCCAATATAGGAGTACCACTCGTTCCAACTTAATATGCTTCTAGCACAGTGGGAAAATGAAGCTGCTCCCAGGCAAAGTTGTAAGAGTTTACTTTGTGGAAGAATCTATAGATAGATAGATAGATAAATAAATAAATAAATAAATAAATAAATAATGCAGTCCAACATAATTCCTAAGGAATTAATGAGTAGCTTTGCCTCATTCTCAAGCTAGTTATTCCAAATGGCAGTTAGTTCATTAATCCTCAGGAAATGCCCTAGGCAGACTTTCTTAACTACTGATGCTGAAGGGGTTTTTGATTTTTCATTTTTATATATTTAAAAGTATTTGTAGCTGTAGAAAAGTAGATTTTAGTAAGTTAATACTAGCAGCTTAAGTTCATTGCTTATGTATCCTAACCCTTAGTATTTATCAGTAGTTCAAATTCTTTTAGCTGTTCAGGTTATTTTCAAGGTACAAGAGCTGAAGACTATCAGAAAGGCCTGCAGAACAAGACCAAACATAAGCCAACAACCTTGAGTCTAAGACCACTGGAAGAACTCCAAAGCCCGAGGAAGAGGAAAATGAAGAACAGAGGGTCCCATGACCCCAGCCCCAAATCCTGGGGGATGGCACAGAGGTGGGACTGGGGTTGGACTGAGAAATGTGTAAAGTAATGATTGGAAGGATCATATTATAAAAGCCATGGAAATCAGTGTTCAGGGGGTGGGGGGAGGGGGGGAAATGTCATCATGTATTCCTAAAAGCTCTAAGCCTGGACATTAAAGAACACACCTTTTTATCTAATCCCACATTAACTTGGCTCAGAGTCCTGTTTTTGGTCTCTCTCATGGCATCACTACGTAAGTATTTCTAACTAACATCAGGAAAAATAGTCTCATTTCATAGGATTAACATGGTTTCTGTCATTGTTAATCTATGATTGATTAAAATGAGTGTGTACGTGTATAAGTTCTAAGAAAATATTATTTCATAATATATACATACAGAAATAAACAAAAAAACCCCACTTCTTATAAATGAAAATTTCTATATTGTATAAAGAATAAAAAATAATGCAAACAAATAATGGTATGATTAACCTTTATTATATATCTTCAGAGTACTTTGCAGACAATTAATTAATAAGAGTAATGTCCTGGTGACACTGATGATAAAATTGCAGTAGTTTATTCAAAGGCAAATATCAACTTACTTGAAAATTTCATCTTGGTACAAAGCTGGTAAGTAATTCTCTTATCAAAGAGATAGTGGGTTTTCTCTATAATTAATACTATAATTTTTTTCAGAATGTTTGGGTAATTTCAAAGAAAAACTACACTTCAAATCTCTTCCAATTTTCATTCTTGCTTCTCGGTATCATAGGTTCAATATAATTTTATTTCTTAGAAAATTACAGTGAAATGCTACCTGTGAGAACCACAAGTTCCTTCAGAGTTTCTCAGCTCTGAAAGGGACTGGTAAACAGTTAATGCAGTCTCAATATCCACCTTATATAGAGAAATTTAACTCTCAGCACATGTATTGAATGTGTTATCCTCCAACATATTTCCATTGGAAATCCTATTTGCATTCTTCAATAGATAGCTTATTTGTAATATTTTCTAAAATTCCCTTTGTCTAGTAATCTACATGGAATTTGAGTTTAAAGACGTTCAGATGAAGAATTTGCTTTCTTTTTGAGGAGAATATATTTAGCCTTAGTGATTTTTTATTCAAATTCACTGTGTTAGCCAAGAGACAATCAGACTCAGGTAGAATGAAAAATGTCTCAGACAGTATTGGGTTTGAGGCATGGAGGCACCAGTGGTTTAGTCTTGCAATTTTGAGGCATGAAGTGATTTAAAATATTCACCAAGTCTCTTTTGAGGGTGCCCAAAAGTGCAGAATTTATTCTAATCTTATTTCTATACAATTATTGCATATGCTTCCAATCACCATCATATTTTTCCTTCTGCTCCATACTGATTATCCATTTCTGCGTTTGTTTTCTCATTGGACTGTAAAACATGTTGATTGTTGCCCTATTAATCCAAGCATTTTTAAAGCCTGAAACTTTTGAATGTCTGCCAAATTGAACTCTATTCTCTTGATGCGTTTTGCTAGAAGAAGAAAGGACCTAATCTCCTTTCTCAAAGCTGGATTGAGCACGTAGGCTCTCAAAAATTAAAGATGACAAACCAGAAGGCAGTTTTCTCTGAACAGTGTTGATGAGACCCATGATACAGGATTCAGAAAATGAATAATTCTATTCCCTCATTTAAATAAAACAAGCCAATTTATAATATAAATTCCATGCTACACAATATAAACTCATGGCATTCTCTCACTTGCATTTGATATATTGTTCTCATCTCAACGAAATAAACCAACAAGCAACACATATTTGTACACAGGTGTGTTTTACCTATGCATACGTATCTTTCCCCAATGACTAGAACTAATAGAAAAATCAAAATTAAACAGACTGCTGAACTGAATGTACCATTCTGAAAACAATAAACTCTATAATACAGAAAACCAAAATATAACTGTATACTGTACTTTTTGTAGCCTTTTACTTATTGAATAACTAATATTTAACAGCAAATTGTTGTAAATAACAAAGATGCTGAATCTCTTGTGAGAATTTGAGGTGTTTGTATTTCTTCTTTCAGAAACAATGTGTAACTTTTTTTTTTTTTTTTTGCTTGTTGATTTAGCCATTTTCTCTAAAATAATTACATGAAGTTTTCAGGATCCAGGTTTTACAATGTGAAGGCTGAAAAGAGTCATTTGTACCTTTCAATTATTCTAGAATATACCCAGAGTATTTACAGTATAACTTAGAGAAGATTTTGGTCTTGAAAACTCATGATTGTGAGTAATATATTCATTGGTTTGGGGGTTTTTTGCACTTAAATAGATTTTAAAAGCATCTCTACATTTTCTGAAACACTACTTTTTAAAACAGATATGAGATGACCATTGTTCATATAAGTAAAACTAATAATAGTAATAGTAGTAATAATAATAATAATAATACAAATTATTACTTAATTATGTGGTTCCACAGATAAAAATACATGCTGTAAAGCATAAGAATATAATAAACAAAATCTGTGTTCATACTGGATCATTTTGTCTCCTGGAATCATTAAGCAAACATTGCTCTTAATTTCCCTGACACAAACAGTTGATGAAAGGTTTGTATTTTCTGCTGCTGAGCTACACAGGCAAACTTAAATGCCAACAAATTCCTTTTTAGAGAGATAAAGCAGTATTTTACGTTTCCCATGACTGCATCAAAGGTATGACTACATACTTCAAATTATATCCCCCCCTGGAATATTCAAAGGCACGTATTCCAAAATCAAACCTCAGGATAACAAGTAACCTTACATAGTTAGAAAACTAACAATCACTTTATCAAAAAACTAAAAAAAAAAACCCTGATAAGAATGGAAAGAAAATAAACAAAAAGTTTTAAATATTTTCCTTGTATGTATAAGTACACAGGGAGGTATGGTATTGCAACAATTCTAGAAAAAAACTTCTTGTATCCCTTCATTTATTTGTGAGTGTCACTTTAAATGCTGTAGGATCTCAACAATAATACATTTTTTAAAAGTTGCTATTGGAAATTTTGCATTCTCTTTGTTTCTTTCTACAATCAGAACATATCTACTATCTGAATTCTCTATTTTTAGATGTCCTCAGAAGAAATATAGAGCAATAAAAACTTAGAAGGTGTAGGTTTATCTGTGTGGTGAAAATATAATCAGCAATCATAAAAGTCACAATGATCCACTTTAGGAAGGCTTTTTATTTCAGTCATAGTACTGACTATGTTTTGATATTTCACAATAAATTATATCAAATTATCTATACCACTTAGCTTTATAATTTATTACATAGAATCCAAGAGCACCTGTTCTCAAAAAAAGTAACTAAAACTGTGAAGACAAAATTATGTTGCATGTCAATTATAAATGAGCAAATATCAAAATACTCCTTTTGTCAGTGACTGGAGTAATTCTCAGATTGAGACCTTTAAAGAGGCATCAGAAGCCTGCTTAAGTCACAAGAACCTCTGCCCCATGTATTTGTTCACAGTCTCAGCCTGAAAAGGTGTTCTGATACTACAGTGGGATGAAATTGTTCCATTCCAACAAAGATGAAAATATAAGTCCTTTAAGGTGACAAAATCACATTGGTTTCCAAGATTTAGAACCCTTGAATTTTCTCAGCATGACAAAATATATTATGTTTATTTTCTATTTGATTGTGAAGTGTGAAGAGACATTAAAACCCTAGAACCAAACAGAGGAAGACTCTCTGGCAAAGGGAAGAAAACAAGCATTTTAATGTAGATTATTTCCCAAAATAGGGACAAGTCTCAAGATGCAGCGGACATTTAAAGTAGAAATCCTCAGTAGGAAAATTCTGGATTTTCCAGGAAGTATGAATAATAAAAGTAAACTGAAAACAACTGCTTAAATTTAAACAGCTTCTCCTCAAAAGTAGGGCAGAATGAGATAAGTGGAAAAATATGTTTGCGCCTTAACTGTCCCTTGTTCCTTCTTCACTGTTCTTCTTAGACATCCAGAATAGATTTCTTGTTTAGATACTCATAGATACACATTAATAAAATAGTGCTTTTCTGTTTAAAACTGCAACAAGATAAAGTTTCCAGTTTGGATCTCTGGGATTGTTTATGCACCTGAGCACTCTCAGGAATATAGTCATCCCTTAGCTCTATGGAGTAATTGGTGCTTCTAAGAACATATAGGAGATGAGTTTTATGATTTTCAACTACCTGTACATGTTTTTAAATATACTCTCTCCTTTCATTTCATTGGAAATTAGGAACTGGATTGTATGGATTGTTCTATATCTTGGAGCAAGTCCAGAAAAGGTCTGAGATGCCTAAAAAGGTGGTAATTTCTCCCTATGACCAATTGTGTGATTATAAAAATATTCAATAATACTTAGTATCTTGGACAAAGATAAATGAGCTGAATGCTGTCTTCTTGACATGAGTACTTGGAAACAGACACTATCAACTTTTGGGTATTCAGAAAATTGCCTTGACCTGAAAAAGAATCAATTTATATCACCCTTCTGCTACCATTTCATTGTTCCTCTTGCTATGTATGCTGAGACACGTACTGCTCACCTGAGACTAGACAGTAGCACAGAATTACATCAATCCTCTTTTAAAATGCAATTCTCAAAATGCACAGAATAGATGATCTTTAAGGTTCATCTTGAATGCTAGCTTGATAAATGGTGGGGTTCCTGGAATTTATTTTATTGCTTCTTTATGTCTAATTTAATCAAAGCCCATAAAATATTAGAAGAAATGCAAAGGTTAAAAGACTATTATGATGGTCACATTCTCTAGGCACAGTTCTTGTTAAATCCAGTTGGACCAAGATTTTCCATTAGTCAGTATTCTATATAGAAACTGGTGTCTGGCTAATCATCTCCTTAGTCAATTCTAGCATTTAACAGTTCAATGCTACTGCTCAGAGGAGTTGTGGATGCCTTCTCCCTGGAAGTGTCCAAGGCCAGGCTGGCTTTGAGCAACCCAGTCTAGTGGAAGATGTCCCTGAGCATGTCAGCAGAGGGGTTGGACCTAGTTGAGAGTCCCTACTAACCCAAATCATTCTATTCTGTGGTACTCTGGCAGCAAAAGCAGTTTCCTTGAATATGATGTATTTTCATTGAACAATTATCATTGCTCCCTTTACTTCTAAATAGTTTTTTACTTGGAATCAAAAGAGTTACAGCTTTCTCATGAGACAAAACAAGTAGTTTCCTCTAAGACCTCTCAAGCATGCCCAGTTATTTTATTTGTAATCATTTCTGCAAGTGCAACATATAACAAGAAGAACTGATTTGTCCCTGAAAATTAACAGCTATTTTGGTTTGGGGTTTTTGTTTGTTTGGAGGCTTTTTTATGGTTTTGTTGGTGTTATTGCTTTCTTTTCCTCTCAAGTCCTCAACCTCAAGCCCACACATCACACACACAAATAATCTAATGTAAGAACAATGTAGAATCATAAATCTCAAAAATTTTTTAACCTTGCTTCTCAGTCCATTAGAAATATATCTTGGAAGAAGATGCTCTCTATCTGTGGGGCGATGCAAAGCTTGTCACAAAATTTGGTAAGAAATGAGTAAGAAAGTAACAGAATTGATGATTTTGTGGGAGTGTGCAGTCCAATTAAAGGTGTTACTAAGTCAGAAATATCTGTAAATTGTTAATATTAGTATCTTACAGACACTCAAATTTCTGCAAGCCATTTAGTCATATAACACATAGTTCTACATACAAAAAGACTATGTAAGTGCACACAGACATGCACACCCTTACACGTATACAACAGAAAACCTTCTAAATTTGAGAAAAATTTTGTGAATAGTTTCTACCTAGAAACTATGACTCTGTCATTTTTAATTTCACTTTTCCATAGCTACCATGTTTTACATGCCTAGAATATAAAAGGAGTGGAAATTTAACAGTTCTCTTTTTCAAAAGACAAAATAAAAGGAAAAAAAATGCCAAGTTTTCAATCAGTACAATAGAAAGTCCCATTATTACGTCTTTTCCAATAACATAAACAAGATTTGTCTTTATCTTTCCCACTTTCAGAACAAAGGATGAGCTTTTGTATTAACCACAGCAGGTTTTGCACTGACTCTCCTTATAGTGACTATAAATTTTAGCATATGATTAAATCTCTGGAAGAAACTAAGGGAGCATAGTGCAGCAGCTCAGCTGAAAGGGAGATGAAGTAATTCATTAACTGTGGTTTCAAAGAGTGGATGTCTAATTTTTTTAATCTTCTTAAGTATAAAGAGACACAAGTCCAGTTTCAGAAATTCTGTCTTTCTTTGGAAAATAGGCATTCTCTCTTACGACTTCTTGATGTACATCAGCTTAATGAGACAGACAGAACTCTTAAACACCATGTAATAAAGAAAATATTCAGGCATTTTAAATTTTTGTTTTATTTACTGGGGATTTTTTTAAAGTCTAGCTTCAAATACTTATGCTAACTGGGATCTATTGGTAACAAAAGAACAACGTGAACCAAAAAGCCATTTGCTTTATTTTATTAAAAAAAAAAAAATCTTTTCCACAAGGAAGTTCATATAGTAGAGAGAATGATGGACTTTTTATCAATGCATTTTTTCATTTAAAAAAATAGCTCAAACATATAAATATTTTTATTAAAAATGTATACTAATAGTGAAAGTATGTAAAGGACTTAATCTATTATGACTTTCCCATTAGAAGCATAGGTTTTACATCATGCCAGATGTGAACTAGCATAGAAATTACTCGTATATAAATCTGTTATAGTGCAAAATTCCTTCCCCACCTGTTTTAACATTGACCTTTCATACTTACTATGCTGTGGAAAAGTCATTCATTCAAGTGTCCAAGTGCTTTTGAGGAATGGAAAGAGCATTTCAGAAAATTGACCTCCGAGGAGGACAGCGCTGAAGAGCAGCATGGACCAGACCAGCTACATATATGAGAGACTTCTGTTGTTTAAAAGTTATGCATTTTCATTGTACAGATTTTAGTTCAAAAGGTTCTATTGTTGTCCCCTCGCATGTATTCCCCTGTGGCTTTGTCCCCGGTTAATCACTGCGCCACTTGAGGTGCATGAGCTACCTTACCAGGCTGTAGCTGTGCCACCCAGGGCATTGTCCCTGCCTTGCACTACCATGCGGCACTGTCTGGGACCTGCCAGGGGATCCCCTTTTATGGATCACCTCTGCCTCAAATTGCCAATGCAGCCACTGGCAGCGTGCCCACCCCTTCCACCTGTTTCTGCCTCTGCCCTAATCCCTGACTTCCTATTGGCTAGTTTTCCCATTGTTTGACGAGTTGTCAGTTACTCACTCCATCCCTACCCTTGCCCAATCACGTCCAAGTTCCAGAACCTTCCCCTCAGAATCCTATAAATATTCCTGTACTTTCTCAATAAAGACTCACTTTTGTGCCTTTGTTCCATTGGGTGCAGACTAGGTCATTATTTCTCCAGTCACTGGCTATGACCACAATTCGTAAGTGTCATTTTTCCACATTCTCACATAAGTTAACTTTTATGTAAGTGCCTCACATTAGCAATAGCAGTTTGTGCTATTCAGGTGTAATCCACCTACAATTTACAATTTTTTGTTGTATTACATATTCAGAATGGTTTTTTCGTATAGTTCTTTTTTATTTCTTTTTTTGTTTATTTGCTTATCCACTATCCAAACTCTATATACCTTATGTTTTATACACAATGTATTTTGTTGTCATCAACCAGACCATACAAGGTACAAGAAAATGGAATCTTCAAAACTATCATCACATGATTGACATAATATAATTTTTACCTACATTGTGAACAATTCCTCAGTTTGGTATTATAGCTTTCACACATAGAAGTAACTTTGCATACTGAGAAGACAATTAAAATTGCTGGAAATACTTCTGATTTTCATCACAATAAGCAAAGAACAACACTTTCTTTTTGCTAGCTATGATTATATAATGAAACTACTAAAAATTAACTTGTCCAGAAAGCACTAGATGTGTAGTTTTTCTGGTTTATTTCTTTAAAAAGCTAAAGAAGGATTTTCAGTATAGGAGAGGGAAACACATGGATTTTGATCTGTGGCTTACCACCTCACAGTGTTAGAGAAATCATGAAAACTCTTTGCTCTTCCATTTTCTTCTCTAACTTTAGGGTGGAAACATTTCCATTTGACCAAAGCTACAGAGTTAAATTAAGTTCCTCAATATGTTTTAAGTTTGGGTGGTTTGTTTTGTTGTTTTGTTGGGTTTTTTTTTGGGGGGGGGGGGGAGCGGGAGGCGGGGGGAAGGTT
>JAWWLZ010000139.1:52701062-52716536 GCA_035041345.1 Poliocrania exsul | reverse complement strand
CTTACCCACAACAAGATCAACACTCCCAACTAACTTGGTGTCCTCTGCAAATGTATTGAGGATGCAGTCAATCCCCCTGCCCAAATCATTGATAAAGGTTTTAAACAGGACTGGCCCCAGTACTGAGCCCTGGGGATTAGCACTCAAGATCAGGCACCAACTGGATTTAGTTCCATTCACCACCACTCTCTGAGCATGAACATCCAGACAGTTTTCACCCAGCAAAGAGTTCATCCAAGCCATATGCAGCCAGTTTCTTCAGGAGAATGCTGTGGTAGACAGTGCTAAACACTTTATTGAAGTCCAGGTAGACAACATCCTTTTCCTCATCTGTTAAGTGGTCACTTTGTCATAGAAGGAGATCAGGTTGGATTTGCTCACTCTTTTTCATTATCCGTTACAAAAAAGCACCAAAAAGTCCCAGCTCTCAAAAGAATTTCTCATGTTCTTAAGTGGCACTTCTGAAGACCTTGGCTACCCTGATAGTCCTGGTATACATTTCAAACTTTTGAGGACACTAATTTGGAGGCAGTCTGGAATCCATGAAATCCATGAAAATACATAAATTAGATACATGGATCTTAGGCAGTTTAGTGGGTGCAGAATGCAAAATTTCATTTAAATAGGCATTTTTCATTCATACTTTTTTGTTGGAAAAGTTCCAGCAAGTACTATAGAGAGTCCGATGATATTCTTTTGCATTGGATTCTGTACTGAAGGGGCTACATAGTTTGTAGATTTACATTCAAGCCACTTGGACAATGAGGGTCTTGAGACCCTGGAATAGTTTGCCCAGTGAAGCTGTGGAAGCACCATCCTTGGAAAAATTAAAGGTCATATTAGAAGGAGCCTTGACAAACCTAGTCTATTGAAAGGTTTCTCTGTCCACAGCAGGCAGATTGAAACTAGATGCTCTTTAAGGTTCCTTCCATCCACTATATGACATGATATGATTCTAAGTACTAAGACAACTGAGACATGTCTTAATAAAGATCTTTATAATTATGGTACTGATGATAATGTAATGTAGCCTGATTTCAAACTCAGACATACCTCTGCTGATAATTCCCGTTTCTGTTAATGAAAAAGAAAAGTTATTTTCTACCAAGTTTAATGGCTTATATAAAACCAGATTTGATCCATAAAACATATACTTGAACAAGTGTTTCTGCTTACAGGATTAACAAAATGATTCTTGATATTCTGACAAATTATTTTATAGCTAACTATACTAAGCAACAGCTACTCAAGGTAGACACTGTTCTTAACTTCAGAGCTGTTCTTTTCCTGTAGACATTTTCTTCCCATTCCAAGGTCCACTTCTGAACATGATGTTTAATCTTTCAATTCCAATAACACTTAAAAATTTTGCAGACCTCTGTTAAAACCAAAATGATTAAAGGCATGTGGGAGTCTTTAAAACTGCCTAGCAGTGTTTTTTCTTTCTCCCTACACTGTACTCTAATCACAAACAGCAACATTTAGTTTGGGGGTTTTGTCTTTCTTTTTTTTACTACTGATTAGGGCCTTTCAGCGTCAGACTTCCTCCTAGTGCAGTGAATTAACATCACTCTATACAACACCATCCTATGTAACAGTGTTGCAAGGTCAAATTACTCTTGAAAATGAACTTGTCTGTAAAAGAAGTATGTTATTACAGTACTATACAGTACAACTATTATGTCAATGTTCACTCTTTTCTTAATCAAGCCCTTTTCAGAAATGTATGATTGAGCTTAAAAATCTGCTATGGGATGAAATTACTTAGACAGATCTTAGAAAGTTAGAAATATATTGAAACTCTTAAATGTGTGTGTAAATTTGCAGCACCCACTGCATTTATTCAAGATATACTTGTTACATCTAAAACATAACTGTCATATAATTTTCATACATTGGCAATAGAAATTAAAAAAAAATGTAGATTTACAGTTTATTGGCATTTTAACAACGTAATAGTACTTGAAATATAAAAATTTGAAAATATATTATCCTGGTAGAATCCTGGTATTGAATGACAGATCTTGACTATATTTTGGTTTAAAATGTTAAAATTAAGAACTTTTCAGTAAACAAAAAAATAGTTATTCAATGTTCATACCAAAACAAGAATACTTCTGTTACAATAGTTTCGCAACTTGTATACTCAATGAGTATAATAGGCTTTAGAAGTTTGCCTAGGGACAGAAAAGTGTTTTTTCAGTTTCCTTATGCACCCTTTGGAGATCAATTTAGCTGTTTTAATCAGTTAATGCATTTAAAAACAACAACAACAAATTTCTCCAGAACTTAAAAAAAACCTCCAAAACTAGAATGCTAACAAACAAATTCTTTTAAGTCTCAGGAGCCATTATATGCCTGTCAGTATATAGGAATTCTTCAGAATTTAGATCAGACTATTATACAAAACAATGAAAACAAGATTAAATATTGATTAAAAGATAATACAATCAGGATTAAATTTGCTGTGTTGTCTCTGAAAACTCATCTGTTGCAATCATTACTGGTTCCCTTGGAAAAGGCAAAAAAAGATAGGTTCTTTATAGTTAAGCTACACATTTTTGTGATTTTTTTGTATATGTAAGTACAACAATAGCTTAACAAAAATACCGTTGTTACATATCTGAAAAAATAATCTTGAAGTTTAAATTTCCTTTGGCAGATCATTTTTATGGGTTTCATCCATCCAGGGAATCTTAATCTTGGAATCAAGCTCCTGTGAGAACCTATTAAGATTTCCATTTAGTGTTCTTAAAATTTTCCCAAAAGAATGAAGGAAAGTTCTTTTTAGAAGACTGATTTCTGCCAGCTACTTTCAAAGATTTTTTTTTTTTAATGTATTGTCAATTTCCCCAATTCTTTCATATTATTTAAATAGCACTTAGGTATTTTTAAAGAATCACAAAGATTTTAAATTAAAACTCTGCTTTATTCCACAGTTTATCTTCCCAGGCAGCCAATGTCAATTTCTGTACTCTATACAGACCTGTAAAATAAATTAATAACACTTATGAACTTGAAGATGACTTGTCACTGCATGAAAAAATCCTATATAATCAAATAATAATAATAATTTAAAAAATGGGATTTGATCATCAAATTGCCATATCACCAGGATATTCATCATTAAAACTTTTAACAAAAGCTAATTTCTTTGTCCTTTGAGGTAAAAGATACATAGAATTAAAAAACACCAACAAAAAAGTGATTGGTGGGAGGGCTGCATGGGATATGTGAAAATGTAACTGACCCCTCCAAGGGGTTTAAAAAGGCAGAGGTAACTGTTAATAAACGATTTGCCATTGTCCTCCCACTCTATGGGTCCATCGGTCACTGCCACACAAGGGTATGGTTTCTTCTCTTTGCAAAATTCTGAAATCATCTAGTATCTGGCAAGTCTAGAAAAATTATGTATAGGAGTTTCTTAGTTGATTAAAATGTAAGCAATGATAACAAATCCTGGTGCAATTCTGGTTATATATGCAAGCTAATACGAAAAAGCAAGGGGAGAAAAAAAAACAAAAAAGATACTCCATGCATTTAATTTTTTTCCTAAAACACACATAATTCTTAATGAACATTTTTCATGCATTTTTCAAGAAACTTATGAATTTTGTTAACTTTTAATTTAAATATAAACATGATGGTTTGAATGACACCACTTATTAATTTGACAAATGTTTAACCAGCTTGATAATCATGAACTACATTACTTTGATTCATTGTATTCAGGCAGTTAAAAAAAAGAACGAAAAAAGAAAAAAAGTACTCTTTGATGATATTTCTCTCATTTTAAAGTAAGATAAAAGAGAAGAGTATACTCAAACAGTTATTACAGAGCAATCAGTGAGTTGTTAATCATGACACTTACCTTGGGATGTGAACAAACCCAAAATTAGCTTTAACTTACGAATTTTTGGGAAGAGCCAAGGTAATAATATGAGAAGCTGAAAAGGATCACAAGCTGAAAAGGATCACAATGAGATTAGAAATACTAAACAGAAATTTATTATTTAGCTAAAGCTTCACAATATCTTCTTGTTTTATGACATCCAGTTGTTTTAACTGAAATAATAATTTAAAGAAAAAAAGAGGCAGGCATATAGAATGATTTTATCTTTTAGGGTTCTGCTCTGATTCTGTAGAATAATTAAATGAATTTGTTTTAATTTTATCTTGACAAATCCTATGTATTTGATCAGATCCTTTAACACCTTATATAATTTTTTCACCCTATAAAACCCCTATGCTTCAACCACTGTTGCATTTTCTGAGGAACAGTAGTTTCCTATAGGTATTGAATTCCTAGTATGCCACCTTCTTCCTCTGTCAGAATATATTCATAATTCCCAAGATCATCAAAGAATATTCTTATCTTCTATTTCTGTGACAGGGCATGGAATAGCTTCTGCAGTTACCGGTTTTGACCATTAACAATAGGGTAATTTGGGTTTTACCTTTATTTCCTCCATAAAATACAAAACAGTTTCTCTGCTGCTTTAAATCAAAGTTCATAATCAGATGAAACAGATCTCGTAATACATAATGAACACAAGCACTCCGTCTTGAGATTAAAGTTTATCTTTTTCCAAACTTTCCAGTTTGGATTAAATACACCTAACAGCCACAGTCATAAATGCTTTTTGTTAAAGAAAATATTCTTAAGTATTTATACTAGAAGTAAGTATAATTAGCTAACCAGTACCTGATATAAAATTTTCTCCATTCCTTTTGTTTCCAAGACAACATTCTGGCTACATCCAGCAGCTCAGCAGTTGCATTTCATCCCAATTTACTCTCCTTCCGTTCCAGCAGAGTGCCTGTGGCATCTTCCAAAGGAGTTGAAAGTACATAATTTTCAGCCTGAATTAAAAATGTATTCACCAGTTTTAGCAATTTATAAAATCTGTTTGTAAAAATCTAAAAGTTTATGTAATTTGAAGGAAGGAATTTTATAGCACACATTTCAATTACAATACTGTATTTTAGTATCTGACAATCTTCTCTCATAACTGTAATAATTTCCCCCCCACAATTCTATCTTTGCCAAACAAAACGTCTTCTATGATTCTATAAAAAATATTACTATCTCTTTGCATTATCTTTAAAATTAAATAAATTCTCAAATTTTATTGCTACTTCATTTTTAAAAATTATTTTCATGTGCTTACGTAATATGGTCTATTATTTTTGTAATAAACTGATCATAATCTAGGACGTCAAACTACAAGATCTAAGTTCCTAAGTCCTACAAACAAATAGATTTTTTTTTTGTGACAGAACTAAGTATTCTATGTTACTTATTATCACAATATACGCAATCTTCAAAATCTACACAAAAGCTTAACCTTCGTGTTTTCAGAAAAGTCTTCACTTACGCAAAATTAGAAAAATCAGTAAAACACGGAAACATGAAGTAGTATAGACTATTAATTTCATTCTATTATATGTCTAGCAATTTTCAATATAGAATCTATTATATTAAAACTGAATTCTTTTTTGTTGTGCATAGCATAATACAATGCCTCTCCAGAAGAAAATTTTAAGAGGTTTCACTGCTTTTCATTTTTGTCTGGTTTGGTTTTTCTGTCTGTTCTGATTTAGTTTTGTTGTTTCTGGATGAAATATAATCCAAATTTATTTTTTTAGTTATTTATTGGAATTATATGCATGTATAGATGGCTTTGAAGGATTAAAAATATCTTCAAATCTGTCACATATAGATTTTTACCTGAAGGAAAAAAATTCAGATGTCATTTTAAAAAGTAAATACCATATTTCTTGAAACAATTACTTTATTTCAAACTAGTGAAAACAAGGAAATGAGATAATAAAATCTTTAAAATACGAAAATTCCTCTGCCTTGTATTTTCATTCGATTGTCAGGCAGGAGAAATCAGAATTATAGAATGGTTTGTATTGTAAGAGACCTGGAAGATTATCTAGCTCTGACCTTCCTGCCATGTGCACTGACAACCTTCCATTATATCAGGTGGCTCAAAGCCCTGTCCAACCTGGCCTTGAACACTTCCAGGGATGGGGCATCCACAGCTTCTCTGGGCAACCTGCTTCAGTGCCTCATCACTCTCAAAAGTGAAGCATTTCTTCCTAATATATCATCTAAACCTACCTTCTTTCAGTTTAAAACCATTACCCCTTGTCCTACTACTATCGCCCTGATAAATAATCCCTCCCATTTTTCCTTTAGGCCCTCTTTGGATACTGGAAGACTTCTCCAAGGTCTCCCCAGAGTCGTCTCTTCTCCAGGATAAACAACTCCAACTCTCTCTGCCTGACATTGTCATTACCTTCGTTTTACTATAAAATTGTTTTTCTCTTCCCAAACACAATCCTCTGGTTTTCAGATGTGCCATGTAGCATTTGAAAAAACAGGTTTCATATGACCATTATAACTGCAGCCATATATACCATCTTTTGAAATTGGAAGGAGCTGTATTACAGGAGCCAATAAACTGATTCCTTGCCATTAAAAAATACTTTAGCACTTCATAATCCCTCCCAAAAGGCTGCAATACGGAAGAAAAGAGGATGTCAAGTTCTTAAAATTTTTAGTAGTGTATGTTTAGAAAGAGTTCCTAAGGTTACTGTGTTCTTTGTACTGTAAGAATTTCCGGCAACCAACCAATTTCAGAATATTTCTGTATTAAAAAGGACACATACAATTTACAAATGGAAATCTTACATGTTAAAAATGATGTGCAGCACCTTAATATGACAATTATTGAACTACTCATCCACTTCTCCGTGTTGCCAACATAACCCTGCTAAGATTCTATTATCCTCTGCATTTTTTCATTACATTTTTCTGATGTGAATTTTGCCTTTTAATTTTCCATTTTTGTTTTCAAATATGCTCATTTTCAAATATTTTCAAGTGTATTAAAAATTAAAAGAACAGACATATAGTCTATTAACTACTTTTCAAAATAAAATAAATGAATTCTTAATTGCTTATGTTGCAAAGACAGGAAATTTATAGCATATTTTGGGATTTTGTTTTTTTTTCTTTTGTTATCCTGCTATATGTGATTATCCTGTATGCTAATTCCTGTATTTGAATTTTGTTTTTATTTATAGGTAGAAGAGACTTAGGCAAAGCTCAGTCATTAATGGAAAAAAACATGAGAAACTTCACCTTGTTTGTAACAAACTTTACAATATAACAAATCCTTTCAAAAATAAAGTTACAATGAGGAGAAATAAAAAATTTTGGTTAGTGAATAAACATAATGCAAACCCTTGAAATAATTAAAAAGGAAAAAAAAAAGTGAAGTCTTTCATACCTCTTCTGGTCTTTTCTTGTTCTATTTCAGAATATACATGACCACACACAATGGTTTTATTCTGGCTGAAAATACAAATGCTTATATTCCCTTCAGCACAATTATACCTCCTTCCTCTTCAAACACCTAAAAGTTTTATTCTGTATAGAAAAGATGAAGCAGAAACACTAATTTAAATAAGACTTTATTGTTGAAACACCTGGACATGATGAAATATTCTAAGCAGAGGGACCTCTCGTTGTGAACACTTTTTTAACTTTAACATTCCCCAGTTGTTGTGTTTGCTTTTAGGCTGTTTTTCCACACTATAAATCCTACAAGTCTAAGAAGAAAGCTCTAATACTGGTAACCTAAAACAAACAAACAAACAAACAAACCCAAAACCCAAAAAAAAACAACAAAAAAACCCAACACAACTAAACCAAAACAAAAGCATACATTAAAATAATACTTATAAATTCCTTTCTTCATTCTGATCCTTTAGCATAGTATAGCAGACATTATATATTGCCTGACATTTTTAAGTGTCTCTGCTTTTGAGAGAAAACATCCATTTTCTTAATATCAAAAAGTATAAGACAAGTTCTTCCAATTTCTGAAAATAATTTATAATATCAGAGAGAATAATGAAGATATGAAAAAGTGTTCCTTATTTTGCAGCGCTTATTCTTTTTTTAGAATTTTTACTATATTCACCATATAGCATTACTATTTAAATTCAATTTCATCCTTAAAATATTATACTAAATTATAAGTATTTTATAGACACATATGATCCATATACTATTTTTAGAGCTAATTTTTGGTCCACAAAGAAAATCCTTCAGTGTCCTAATGAGTCTTACAATATGCCTTACAAGCCAGCACAACTTCATACAGAACATCATCCAACTGGTCCAAAGACTAAATGCTTGCAAGAAAAGTTGCTGTTTTCTAATCTTATGGAATTTGTCCCTCCAAATCAGGATTGAGTAATAATACTGGATTGTGGGAAAATGCTGACAGGGACCTTGGAGGAAGACAGCACTGGGAAGCAGCACAGTCCAGGCCAGCCACATGCATGAGAGACTTGTTGGAGTTTAAAAGCTATGCGTTTTACTGTAGGGGGTTTTGGTTTAGAAAACTTTCTATATCCTCTCTCCCTGTATTGTTATTACACCCTTCCCCTGTCCTCCTGTCTTTCCCAGGGGACCCCCCTCCCCCCCCTCCTCCTCCTCTCCCCCCTCCCCCCCGCAGCAGCAGCCAGAACTTGCCTGGGTATGCCCCCACCAGCCCAGGACAAGCCAGGGCTTGCCCCCGCTTATCCAAGCCAGGGCTCCCTGCCCCGTGTCACCAGTGCAGTCTATGGAAGCAGGGCCACTGCTCCTGCCAGCTTCTGCCCATGACCTAACCCTATTGGTTATTGCACCCATCTGTCCCGAGTTCCTGGTTTTCTATTGGGATCGGTCCCTTTGGTTTTCCTATTGGCTAGTCAGCATCTAAGCAACTGCCTTCCGCCCAAACCCTTTGCCAATCCAGTCCCAGTACCAACACCTTCCCCTCGGCACCCTATATAAGTCACGTGATTTTGCAATAAACCTGTTTTCACCACTCATCTGTAGGAGTGAGCAGACACCTCTGTCTCTGTGCTTCCTGGCTCCAGAGGATTGGTGGGAACTGTCCCTTCCCCCCAATGTCACATAATGGAGACACAGAATTTTTGATACTTCTGTTTCATCTGCTACAAAGATGTGTTTCATTGTATGTTACCTTTCAGTATCTGTAGAAAAATTTAGTATGAGAAAAAATAATTTTGAGGCCTACTTTTCCTTAAAGATAATAATGTAAAGAAAACAAAAAGAACTTACTGAATACTGTAACAATTATTTGGTAATTAGCCAGAGAAGCAATGAATTTACTGTTTGAGTTCAATATTGACAAACCGGCAAAAGGGAGCCACAGCTGAGCTTAAATTTCATAGCACTTTATGAAATGCTACATTTCATGACCATTCCCCCTGAGAAGTATTCCTGCCTTGAGAGCAATTTCCTATGGATTCCTTTAACTACCAGCTCCATGTAGACTAAAGAAAACAGAGTTCCCCTCAAATGAATAAAGGATAAGAATCTGGTATCAACAGTGAGAAATATCTGCTACTAGCTATGCTTTTGGGGTTTGTTTTTGGTTTGGTTTGTTTTTTTTTAACTTCCAGTTAAAACCATACAAATCACAAATACACCAAGGTCTGTCTGACACAAAAATCCTGCTTTAAAATACTTAAATAGCTCTCTATGAAAATTGGTTCTTGTGGCTCAATGGCAGCACTTTGAGTGTTCAGTTTCAGCAGTGACAGACAATTTGTTTGGAAAGAGTGCTTGAGGAAGTAATAAGCTACTGAATTCACACACAAATCTTAAAGATGAAGAAAATGTACAGAAAAAAATATTTTTGATTCTAGTTTATATATGCAGTGTTTAACTATATTTAAAATCATGATTCTTTTATTTGTCACCCAAGATATATTGTTACATATCCAATTCTACCAAAAGAATGAGTGTTTGATTTGATCTCTTTGAAGACTTAAACAGAGATGACTCTAATCAATGAAGAGATGACTTACAACTAATATCAACCTAAACAGTTAAGCCGGCAGACTTGAATGGCTTCACTGCATGTGGTAATTTTGGACTCAGACTTTCCTATGTCCTGAAAATGTTGTCACAAATAATTTCATACTGTCATTGCTCTCCTTAAGTGTTCAGAAAAATCAGTATTTGGAAATCTGTGTGAAGCATAAAGTAGCTCTGCTGTAGATTGCTGCATGGAATGTCTCAGAGCACTGTATCTATCTATCTATATGTCTGTCTATCATCTATCTATCTATCTATCTATCTATCTATCTATCTATCTATCTATCTATCTATCTATCTATCTATCTATCTAATCTATCTATCTAATCTCACTCTCTATCATCTATCCATCCATCCATCCATCCATCCATCCATCCATCCATCCATCCATCCATCCTTCTGTCATCAATCATCAGTTTCATCTACATGTTTGTCTCAGGTTTGGCAAACCTATGACAATGTTGCACATTTCATCTCAACTCTTTGATTTGAAATAAAATTTAATGCCTATATATATAATATGTGCTGTTTATAGACATCCCATTAGTGTCAAAAAGGGCCTCTTGATATGAATCAGAAAACTCATTCCTATCAGTGGCTTCAAAATTTTACTTATGATACCTTAATCAATGTTTTAAATCTAAAGTGAAGTAACATGGCCTCTTATGAATTCATAGGGAAATATATAGATAATATTTTAAGGTTATGTTATAAATGTATAAAAAAGATAAAAACTCCCAGATCAATATGTGTACAGGAGGACATCCAGTATTGCAAATACCTTCAAAATTCTGTCCCAGGAGTGTCTAAGTGGAAAAAAAAATCATTTTTTTTAGAATTTTTATCTGTGTAACCTAGTTAAATTATTCCTATTACTATTCTATCTCCTGAGGATATAGAGAAGATACCTCCATTTTTAGGAAATGGACTGAGCTATACAGGAATAATGATTAGGTTAGTGGTGAGAGAATACAACAGGGAGGGTGAGACATTGGAGCATTCAGAATTGTGCCTTAAATGTTGTGCTGATGTTTTATACAAGATGTGATGTCAAGATACACAGACAAGCCCTGTAAATCTTGCTTGTGACTGTTGCTGTGAGTACTTCTGGGTAAATTCCAAATGGACCAAGGTATTTTTCAGTATCTTTCAGCAGGAAATAAGACTTCATACATTTAAAAATTATTTATTTTACAATGAGCAAGGGTATGCAATTTTCTCTAGACTAGGCTGGTTTCAAGACCTGGCTAGTACTTTAACTGTTCAGCTGTACAGCCCTGTACTACTCTGTATTTTGTGTTTACTAGATGCTTTATAACACCAGAACTCTAGAGCTTTTTGTTCATATTCCCACCCAGAAGATCATTAGGAATTGTTTAAAGAAAAAATACAAAACAACTGGTGTGATCAGTCCTGTAGTTCTTTAAATCAAAGGGAATGCTATGCAGAAACAACGTTTCTGTAGCAGAAATATACTGCTTTATGCTAGAGAAGCTGTCATACATAGTTTCTTTGTATTCTGCATCAAAATTCCAGACAAGGTTAATAAAACACTAATTTTGTTCCCTGAGCACATTTTCAACAAATTTTCATTTTAAAATTATTTTCATAAAATTTCTGAAGAGTGGGCATTTAGATATGCAATATTGTATAATATACCTAAGTAGGGCAAAGTAGAACAGCAGAACAGAAGGTGCAAAAATTGGGTACCACGTGACTGCACAATACATGTAATAGAGAGATAAAACTGCTCTAATTACCAACACGACATATTTTTGCTTCAATGAAACTACAAAAGTGTTTGTTTGAGAGTTACAGATGTCTGTCTTTAGTATCCTTTCCCTAGGGAGTTATCAGAGGTTGTTCTCTTGCTGGAGTAGTATTCCCTTGTCTTGAGCTCTGAATGTTATAATTAGGATAAAAAGCTAGTTTTTGCCTGCTTCTGAGTAGATGTACATTGTTGAAGGAGTTCCTCTCTGCTGATTCACCAGTGTCCACCTCAGCACTTTCAGCCTCCAGGGCAAGCTTTTGGTCTTAATCATAAATTGAATACATGAAGAATAATAATTAAGGAGCAAACTGTAATTATGAGTAACATCCAAAGGGAGCAAAACTAACACTGATTGTAACCCTTAAGTTTCCTATTAGTGCATTTAGGATTAACTATAAACAGTCTTGTTAAACTCAATTAAACAGTTCATTAGATGGATTTTTCTTATTAGAAAAGGATAAGAAGCTTGACTTTAAGAACTATACTGTTTGTAGAGGTTTTTTTTTTCTTAACTATTTTACTGCATATGAATTTCCTGTCCCTGGGAGACATAATCAAAAAAGACAGAGAAAAACAATCCTTAGCATATCTTTAGGGAGCTATGCTTTTTTGATTTCTTTTTATCACTATTCCTTCTACATATCAAAAATAATTTGTGATGTGCTAATGCCATATGATATCCCCTTGTTGGTGAGGTTCCTAGCAATTAGGATCTTTTTTTTTTCTTCACCTGCAATTGTCTATTTTGTTAAACTTGGATCACAAGTTGCAATTTATAGTGGATATCAGTGTAGACATAGCTGGCTTCTTGCTATATTTGATGAGTCAGTTTGAGATACATTCTGGCATGTTTCCTCATGTTGTGTCTCATCCTGATCTTGTTAGCTGTTGCCAATGTGTGACAGCAAAATTAGGTAGAATGAAGCAAAGTGCATTGACTGCAATACAAGTATTGTCACCTGTTAAAAATTCTCTTTGATTTTTAATTTCTCTTCAGCTATGTTTAGGTGAGTGCTATGCTGTGTCATGGACAAAGAGACCCCACTGCTATGAACAGCTCTAAAATAGTCAGCTAAAGAAATACAGATCTGGAGGTGGACTGAACCCTTTTTAGGGGTTACAAACAAAGACAAACATGGTATTTAACACACATAGAAAGCATGTACATAGTAACATCAGATATAATTTGCAGA
Organism: Poliocrania exsul; assembly: GCA_035041345.1. Taxonomy (NCBI): domain Eukaryota; kingdom Metazoa; phylum Chordata; class Aves; order Passeriformes; family Thamnophilidae; genus Poliocrania; species Poliocrania exsul. The sequence goes on along the minus strand of JAWWLZ010000139.1, from coordinate 52,703,659 downwards.
CCAATGAAAAAGCCCAGAGGTGTAAAAGCAAATATATTAACCCCAAGTAGATCCTAGAGTAAAGAAGGAAAATAATATTGTATCCCTCCTTTGGAGTGTTGCACATTGCTGTTCCCTGCAATCACCACCAGACTAATAACATGGACCTTTAGAGTCAAAAGAGCAATGGAAGTATGAGCATAACACCAGCAAATGGGGTAGGTACTAGGAATTTTTTGTGCATAACAGTTTTAATGGTACAAGGAAATAGCTCATCAATTATCATCATAGCCAAAACAGATTTAATTTACAGAAGGTCAATTTCCAACTGAAAAGAGATTAAAATAGTAAAAAGCAGAAAAAAAGAAATAAAATCATCTTCTCAGGTTCAACTTTACTTCTTTTGTTCCCAAGCATTTTATCTATGGGCAGAATAAGATGGAGGAATGTGGCTGTGGTCATGTTATGAAACAATTGATCTTTGTTGCTCCTTACTCCTCACTCTGTACCTCTGTTCACACATGGGGTCCCTCTAGTAGAATACGGTGATGATGGCTAGACTTTGCAAAGGAAGATTTGGGAAGGACTCAACCCACATGGGTGTGTTCTTTGAGCCTGTGCAGTGGATTTTTAGGTGAGGCACAGCATGGGTGAAACTGGCCCCACCCTTTAACTGCTAAGGTTCATCCACCACGGCCGAGCGAGCTTGGACAGTGACAGTGAAGTCCTTGGGATTAGAACCTACAGCACCCAGTACTTCCAAGAGGTCTCCCATCCAAGTACTAACCGACGCTGACCCTGCTTAGCTTCCGAGATCTGATGGGATTGGGTGTCAGGATGGCATTTAACTGCCCTTGGCATACAATCCTTCATGAACTGCAGTACTTCAAGAATTGCTCCAGTATGGGCCCCTTCCAAGGGCCTCTTCTCCACCAGCTGCATCTTCCTTCAGGGCACATTCATCTGCCCTGGTGTGGCATTTCCCACAGGCTGATGGTGGATATCTGCTCTGCTGTGAACCTTCATAGGCTGCAAGGGAACAGCCTGCCTCACCATGATCTTCACTGTGAGCTGAAGAGGAATCTCTTCCAGAGCTTGGTGCACCTCCCTCCCCTCCTTCTGCACTGACTGGTGTCTACAGAGTTGTTTCTCTCACATACTCTCACTCTCGCAGCTGCCATGCAATGGTTTTTAGCCTTTCTTATATATATTATCAGAGAGGCACCACAGCATCTCTGATAGGATTGATTTTGACCAGTAACAGGTCCATCTTGGAACCATATTGAAATGGCCCTGTCCCACATAATGACAGCTCCTGCTTTCCTTTCTCAGAGGCCATCACTTCCGAACCCCTCCTCTCTCTGCTACCAGAACCTTGCCATGCAAATACAATATAGAATACTAACATTATTTTTTTGTTCTTTATATTTAAAGTCTCTTTCATTTCTGCCCATAAATAGAAGTGAGAGTAATTGGGTGTGGCATTTTTATCTAGAGGGCTTAGAGTAGCATTTTGAGAAAAGGTCAAAACGTTATTTAGACGTCTGTGCTTTTAGTGTTTATTCAAATAAGCAAAAGTTAGAGGTCATTGAAATCTTTTTCTTAACCTGACTTGAAATCCAAACTCACAACATACTACTGTAATATTTAACTTGAGTAAAACTGTAGATTGTATTTAGCTCAAAAGATCAGAGTACATGGTCTGGAAAGTATATTTTGGTTTCAATAGCCCTGTATTTATAAGCTTACCCTTTCATTGCATCTCATTTGATAATGCAATGCAGGCATAGCAGTAGTTAAATCTCAGGTTCATTAGAATTTCCCTTTCACAAAGAACTTAAAAAAATCAAATGAATCAGATTAAAATTAAATGCTTCTTGTACTATTCAATAAAGTAGTTTCCTGATTATTTTTGGAGGTCATGCATTTTCCAAATAGTTTATTTTAAGCATGTAATTTTCCACATAGGTAATCTCTTTGTTTTTACACTCTGAAAACAGCCTTTTTCTTCTTTTTTTTTTTTTTTTTTTTTTTTTTTTAGTGGTAAACATCTTTGCTTATCCCATTCAATTTTCTCCACACTAGAATATTTTTTTTTTAAAAAAAGTATTGATATAGTAGATGAACAACAATTAATACCCTATGCTAGAGACATAAATACTTATGAGATGTCGAACTTAATTTCAAATGCCAGGTGTAGCCTGATTACTTCCCTCCCCCCCCGCCCCCGATATTCTGTTGTGTTTCATTCTTATCAGAACTTCATTCAGCTCAATGTACTATGAAATCAATATCTCTCATTATCTTCCTGAAAAAACAGTGTGCTCATTTTTAGTACATTTTAGCATCTTTAAATTGATGAGAATATTTTAGAGGTGCATACTCTGATTAACAGGGACAAAGCTATTTTAAATATCTACTTGTTCCACTGCATTAAAATGTAATGATTGCTATTAAGGCTCATTAGATAATTCCATGATCTATAACTCATTTAAATGAAAACATGTAAAATGCACATATAATCCAAGAATCATTAAAATAAACATAGAATCATAGAATCGATTGGGTTGGAAAAGACCTCCAAGATCATCAAGTCCAACCCTTGGTCCAACTCCAGT
>JAWWLZ010000139.1:52666454-52700445 GCA_035041345.1 Poliocrania exsul | reverse complement strand
TTATTTCTTGTTATACCATACATAACTTGTGTAAGTGTGTGTTATATTGTAGTATTGTAGTTTTACTTTTCTCTTTTCTGTATAAATATATTAGCTAGTTTCAGCATAAACCTGATTCTAGAAGTTTTTTTTCCCCTTCTCCCTTTTCTCAGCCGGGCCTAACTCTGTCTTTGGGCAGTTGGCGTTTTGCCAGATCAACCCAAGACACGCACATATATTTTGCAAAGTGATATGGTTTCTTTAACTAAAGGTTAAACAGTGTCAGTTATTATTATATTAATATTATCAATAATTTATTCTTTTCATATGTGTACACCAATAGGAGTATATGCTTTCAAGTATTGAATGTTGATCTTTAACTGCCTTTTACTACAATCAGAGCAGAAGGTCATGGAAAGCATCAAAATAGCAAGTAACTGTAAATAAATTGAAAGCAAAACCAGCTGAAGTAACCTATTTTGAGAAAAAAGAATTGTGTTAGCATGCTGTCTTATTTGTAATAACAAGACTTTTTTGGTTTTGTTTTTGGTTTGGGGTGGTGGTTTTTTTTTAAGTATATCCAATTCTAGTTTGAAACCACGATCCATGAATCAGTCACTGTAAGGAGGGTCTTTCCCTTTCTGTTGTTGCAATTAAAAAGATACATACACATAGACACACACACACACACACATATATATATATATGTGTTCACAGTAGGGTTTTTTTAATATATATTTATGCACTCACACATCAGAGACCTAGAGATTGCTATGACAGAGTGTTTATAAGACTGATCAGTCAAGTCAGTTTTAAATTTTAAAACTTTACTGATTACACTTATTAAGCATACGCTTATTGCTGGTAGTAATTTCATCCACAGTATTAACCATCTTCACTACAAATGCAAAAATCTTGGTCTTTAACACATTTAAACTGGCTCTGAATTTAACATACTGTGAAGCGGATGCAGCTTTGCGGGTTAAGGTGCCTGCAGTTCTTAGTAGTTCTGGTGGCCAAGGTGTGGATTATCCAACTTGAAAGATCCTAATCAGAGAGACATTTGGGCTTGTTTTATTTCGTCACAGTTTTAATTTGTTTACACCTGATGTTTTTATGCATTTGCCTCCATCCCTTGCTTTTGATACTGCTTTTCTTGTTTTCTGTTGTCTTGCTCGTCTCCTTGTACACTTGAGGAGCTGTACTGTCTTTTTACAAACTTATATTTCCTTTTTCTTGTTCTCTGGCAACTTCTTCCTTCCGCCTCCTACATGCAGTTACACCCATCCATGTTAGCTTCCTTGGTGATCATATTGCTTACATAATTAAGTAAAACTGTTTCTGATTATGACATCATGGTGTTATGGAATCTTTATAAATTACTGTTACACTGTTTTAGTACACTTTTATTCAAGTTCCGGACTATTAGTCACCATTAGCTTATTTGTATTGGGACTGCTTTCTGTTATAGTTGTAGGCTGAATGAACCCAATTCTCTCTGACTTTTCATGTATATGTTGTGCTTGAGGTTTATGACCACTGTGATGACCTTCTGCTGTATTCCCTCCAGTTCATCAATGATGCTCTTGTACAGAAAATGGCATTGGAACACCATGTTCCAAATTAAGTGGAAAAAGTGTCAAGTAGAGTGGAATAATTATTGTCTTTGTCCTGCCGGTAAGCTTTCCTTTGTGCAGCCTAGCATGTATATTTTTTTGGATCTAGTTCATTCCTTCACTTGAATTGCTTGCAAATTGCATAAGAATTCTTGTTTTGGTCTGATATCCAGAGGGAAAGGAGACATAAAGCATGCATAAGAAATATGTGTGTGAATAAAGATGAATTCTTGTCAGTATTTTTTTTTTAATGAGATAAACTTACGGACATTTCAGGTGTACAGTTTAGACTTTTAATGGCTTTTTGTCTAGGCTCCTAAATGTTTGTTTTGTTGGTTGAAGAAAACACTTTTTCCTGCCCTAACTTTCCCCTTCAACATTGTGTCTGTGATAACATTGTTTAATCACAGTGGGTACAATGCAAGTGTGTTTTCATTTGTGAACTGAAGTCCATTAAAGGAAGACATCTTGTTAAGTACTGAAACACTTACATCAGAGTCCCCTGTGCATTAAAAGAGGATATCAGATACTTTTGTGATGGATACGATATATGAATAAAAATTGGAATATGATGCATGTATTATTTTCAGAATGTATGTATTATTTTAAATATACAAGAAAAATACAAGAAATACAGGCCTTGAGAGTAACCACTGGATATTTCTGGCTTTAAAATTCAAACCCATTGATTAATCAATAGTATTTATAATGTTTCTGACAATCCCCAGTATTTCCTTTCACAGATCTGGTAAAAATAGTTTAAACAACAATGTAGTCATAATAGTATATTGTAATTTGGTGATCCTTAGTCTAGTTCATTTGCTATAGTCTCATATTATTCATTGTAAAAATTCATATTCTGTAAAGTGATTTCTTCTAATTGTAGAAGAATACATGCATTTAAGGCAGGAAGATATTTGGATCCTTCTCAGTCTTCCTTACACCTAGAGCACTATGTCTCACACTTCAAACTTTTATATGTGTTCGCTATAAATTGAAGTATGTGGAATTTCTCCAAGAAGCGTGAAATCAAGTTTCAGTTTTGCAAGTGAACATTTTTCCCCTTGAGCAGAAAATACAGTGTCAAGGATGCATGGTCAGCACACCAATAAAATCTTACTTTTTTTTTTTTTACAAGTTAGGAAGTCAAAACACAAAGAAAAGACCATTAAAAAAAAAAAAAAAGTGATAGTTCAAGGCCAGATGAGAAATCTGAATTCTGTCATTAAAACAAAGCTTCTAATTCATGAAACCCTAAAGTTGATATTTTTCAGAGTTCAGAAATATATGCCATCTTTGTCTGCAAATTATTGAAGAAATGCAAGAGAGCTATCTGCTTTTCTCAGAAACCACATTTGGAGCTTAGCCTGAGGTGTGGAGAGGAGTGACTCTGATGAACTCAGCATAAGCTTTATTGGCTAGTTGTAAATATCTCTACCCCAAAACACTTGGGGCATATTTTCCCCTAACAGTCTAGCTAAAGTGAAATATTTGCTATGAAAAATTGGATTTCATCCCATATTGCAATTTGAAGATTAAGAATGATCCACCAGGGATAAATTTGTATCACACAGGTTGCCTCCTGTAACTTGCCTGTAATTTCAATTGTAAATAAAAATTTTATTTGTGTTTTTACCTGGTTACGTATTTCCATCCATATTTAGCAACTATTTGTTGAAATGGAATTATAATATTGATTTAACCACTGAGCAAACACAATAATAAAAGAGTCTCTGAGCCTTGGAACTTCTGTCTAAATGAGAAAGACAAAAGGAATGCTGCTATCTCCCAATAACAGATAGGGAACTGAAGCGCAGGCCAATTACTTAGTTTACAAATGCTTTTCATCAGCAATGTATACATAATGCAGTGATGCACAAACCACAGCTACTGTAGCTAGCTCTTAGCAAGATATCTCTAGAACCAGAATTGGTATAGATTTCTTCTGAATTAGATAGTTCTAGAATTAAAAAAACCTTATAGCAATATTACATGTTTCTCAGCTGAGGAATAAAGGGCAAAACTGCACAGTAGAATAGGTTATATCTATCTTGAGATATGAACTAGCAGCCCTGCACACTGCCATGTACACATGGAGACTGGCCACTGCCATGCAGACTTCATGCCTGGTAGTCATACTTAGTGAAGAGCAAGCTCCAAGAACCGAACCTAAATCTTAGATATTAGTTTCCATATAGTATTCTGATATTAATGCTTAGTCCTCAAATTGCAATACATTCTACTACTACTGTTTTTGTAACAAAAAAAAAAACAAACAACTCCCAACAAGCCAAAAAAACCCCAAACCCACAAGAAAATAGCTTCTTTCAAGTTCTGATAAGAAAAATTCTGTTTCCAACTTCAGAAGAGATTCAAAGCTATGAATTCAACAAACAGCGACACATGTATTATTTTTATACTAAATAGTTGAAATATCACATATAGCTTTTGCCATGAATTTTTTTTGGTTTTGGACATCTCCCCTCTGAGACAATTTTTTAATGGAAACAATTCTCAGTGAACTGATTTTCTTCACTTTGGATAGCAAAAATATGGATAAGAAATAGAAAAAAAAATCCTAAATATGTTTAAGGTGCTAAGTGATGAAATAACACTTCAATTCCTACATATCATGGTGAAAATAAACTGATTGTTCCATAAATGAAAGACTGAAATGAGATCTCCCTCCCATTCTTTCTTAGCTCACAGAATGTGGCAAGGCAACTTAATTTATAGGTACAGTATTATAGAATAAGAGAATTATCAAGATTGGAAGAGGCCTTTAAGATCATCAAGTTGAACTCTCAACTGAATACCATCACTGAAACCCCTACACCACTAAAACATATCACCCAGTACCAGATCCAGATGCCTCTTGAGCTCCTACAAGGACAGTGTCTCCACCACATCCCTGAGCAACCTGTTCCAATGCCTGACTACCCTAACAGTAAAAAAACAAAAAAAAAAAGAAAAATTCTATTATCTAATCTGAATCTCCCCTGTCTCAGCATAAGGCCATTTCCTCTAGTCTTCTCACAGTAGGCACAGTAGAAGTATGTGAAACTCATGTTTGTTCTACAGTTATAATTGTAATATAACTGAATAACAGAGCAGGGCCCATCTACACACTATGTATGAGCAATTAATTAACTGGATGGGCCAGGTACTCCCTGTCCAGTCATCTGCATAGGTGAGTTAATGGACTGATTAGAAATGGTGGAAGGACTTCAAACAATGTCATTGAAATTAGAGCCACCTTCTTAATTAAATATTTGGCTCATTAATAAAGGAGATCTTTGAGTGGGCATTTTAGACTGTCCTGAAGACTCCTTCCAGGTATCTCCTGCTGTGCCTGCACAGATTTGTTTGTTTCAGTGTGTTTATCACACTGGGAGGGAGAATCTGATTCCTTCAGCAACTTCTCACATGTATCCTGCTGCATAATTGATCACAATGTGTGTGGATAGGGTGCTAGTAAAGAGTAGAAATTGTTCCTGTAAATGCAGATATAGTCATGCAGGACAGTGTTTTATACATAATTTACATAGTTGGGTGGTGTTTTTTGTGTGTTTCAGATAAGCCATAGAGATTGATCATGTGTATGCAAGAGTAGTTATTCACCAGCTGGATTCAGCAAAATAAAGGCTGGGAACAGTTTTATCTGATCCAATTTAAGTTTCCAGTGCAAGGACCCCCATGCAGTGCACCTTCCTCATACTTATAGAGAACAGCCAACTGTCCTTTTTGAGATACTTTATTTCCCAAGCACATGCTACCCTATTGCAAGAATCCCTCTTTTTTAAGACCCAGTATCTGTGCAATAGGAAAACAAGGGAAATGGAGTGGGATGAAATATTTTAGATTTTTCCTTCCTCTAGTTACTCAGAATTACAATTTGGTTTCAGTATTTCCCAGGTGCCATTAAGGTAACTACCAGGTCCACAAAGGAGGAATGCATGACTGGCTTCACCAGAACAGGGAGAATTAAGGCAGTTATGTTTATTTCCTTGTGAGAATTCAGGGAACTCTGGCAATCTGAAAGTTAGAGCACACCTTTTTCTTTTTCTTTTCTTTCCTTTAATTTTAATTGTTGATACCTCAGAGGGTTTTTGATTTTTTTCTGATTTTCTAACTTGTATAGATTTCAGAAGTTATTGTAATTGCAGTGAAAAGGCAGACTTTAATATGTTAGTATTAAGTTTGATGTTTATACATGCCAACCCCTGCCCCGTATCAATGCCTCAAATTCCATTAAGCTATTTAGTCTTCTTTTCAAGGTAGAAAGCTGAATAATACCAGAGGGTCTGCAGCAGGTGAGGCACAAACATAGGCCAACAACCTCGGGGGCTAAGAACACTGGAAAACCTCCAAGTACCCTACGTGTGCTGACCAAGATGAAGATGTTGAACAGAGGGTCCTGATCTCCTCCAGACTCAATTTCTGATGGGGTGTGCTGGGGGCAGGATGGGGCTGGACCAAGGGATGTGTAAAATGGGGATTAAGTGGACAATATTATAAAAACCATGGAAAATCAGTGTTCAACACGTGTGTCAATATGTATTCCTGCATGAGCCTGGGTGCTCATTAAAGCCACTGGTCTCTTATCTCTCACTAAAATTGGCTTGGAGGCTTTTTTCTCCACAGATTTTCAGGCAACATTGTATTTCTCTGATTTACACAAATTTTGTTAAATTTTTAATCTTCTTATACTACTGCTCTTATGCATAGAAAATTGCACCAAATTAGCTTGATTTCAGTTGTTTGGGTTTGTTTTTGTTTTGTTGGGGGTTTTTTTGCTTGTTTTTTTTTTGTTCATTCATACTGTCCAATTTCCATTAACTAGTCTAATGCTGCTGCATTAACACACCTACAACTTACCCTGCATAAATTCATATTTCTTCACTTGCATAGTTTTTCACTATTATTAGTTAACTACATAGTGTCTCAAACCTATCAGCAACTAATCCAGTGCTTTCTTTTAAGCAGAAAAAAAAAACAAACCAAAACCAACATTGAAGCTCACAGATTCCACTGGGAATGGATTATTTTACAATACACTGCCACTTTTCAAAATCTGTAACTTTATTTGCAGCACACAAGAGTTTTCTACTACCTACTTCTTACATAAATTTTTATCAATGTTCAAAAATACTTTGGCAATATTTTGGTTCTATAACACACTGCTACTGACAGCCCTCAAACACTGCAGGAGTGAAAGTTAATTTTTTCTGTTACTAAATTGAAAAAAATGGAGGCATAGAGAATAAATATAGATTGTTCAAACAATGATTTTGATTTCATGTTGCAAATGGAACTGAGCAATCTTGTCCAAAGCCTGCTTTTGAGCCTTTCACTTGTTAATATTACAGTTGTTGTCATCTTCATTACTGTCCTTCATGATACAGTGGAATCTAAATTTCATCTAGACAGGATGTATCTCTCTAGGTCTAAAAAATATCTAAAACTTATGTCAGTCCTTTTTCTAAAGAGTGTACAAAGGAATAAGATTTTATCTTTATCAATGACTAAATAACACAGAAAAAATTTGTTTGCCTATATAACACTCCAGCCCCAGAAGTGCAGGCTCAGAGGCTCTGCTAAGACTTTTACTTTAATATTTTTATATATAAAGTTCTTTAATACCTTAAGAAAGCATCAAGAGATCAAGCCATAGACTTGTTCCCAAGAAATTTCTTTATTAATTGAAGGGAGAAAATAAGCAAACTTGGCAAAGGTTCAAAAGGGGCACTACACAAGGTAGACAAAATGTTCCACCACAATGCCAACTTCGCACATATTCATCAACAGCATCCAAGCCAAGATCCAATCTCTCCACAACACTTAAGTCAAATCCAATTCCCCCAGCTCCAAGCCACGCAAAATATTAAGAAAGGAGTAAAGAACAAGAAACAGAATGAGTAGAGTCATGACACGTGGCAACCCTATGCCTCTGTTTTCACTTGTGATAGTTTCTACAGCCAGATCCCCCAGGTGGGACCTCTGACCCCCCAGGCACTCTGGGGTTCCAGGTCAGGGTGAGGGCCGTATTCTCACTGTCCCTGCTAAACTGAGCTGCATCAGGCGCTCCAGGAGCTGTGGGGTGTTATAGTTTTCCTGCACTGTGTGTGACTGACAGCCGCTCTAGGGGTTCCCCATTGTGGGCTCCAGGCCCTGCCATGAAGGACACGATGCCACTCCACCTTTGTGAGGTTCGACCCATCCCTTCCTCCTCCATATAGGCACATGCACTGCCTACAAGGTGGTTCTGATTATATAAACTTTTAATCTTTATAAACTGATTTTTAATTTTAAAAGTATTAAGATCATCTGAGGTCAGACTGTCATCCTCTTATCCATTGTTCTGAGCAGTAATCAATGGCACTGCTTGTGGAAGTAAATTTTCTCTAATGTGGTCACATACAGGGCTCACAGCCTGATCTATGAATGCCATCATCATATTAATAAATCACTTCGGAAATGCTTAACAAGCTAAATGACTTTGAGATTTACTATAATTTTCCAAGGAACAAAAACTGTGCTATTCCAAAAAAACCCCAAACAAAACAAAATAAACCCCCCACAACATCAGAAAATCTAGAATAATATTAAATCAAAAGCAATATTCAATGATAATAAGGAAATGCCATCGAATGTGTACAGGTTCAGTAACAAACACGAACAAAGTAAGGAACACATAATATTTACATGGACAGAATAATTTTTATTCTTATGAAGATATTTGTTATGAATATAAATAACATTTTGTTTTGGGTAAAAACATCATACACAATTGTATAAATCCTACTTGAATACTTGTGCATTCTGAGTGTGTACTATTTTTCTCTCTATAATTCTGCTTATGTTACAATGTTATGAATTCAATTTTGCTCTCACTGAAATGAATAGACAGTCTGTGTTTCTTGGTATAATCTTGACATAAGAAATTTGGACAAAATGTGAATGGATCGTGGTTTGGATTCAATGGTCTTTTCAGATGCCAGTGCTGTATCTCAACGTGAAAAAAATACCTGAAATTCATTGAAGGTAGGAATATTATCATATAAAAACAAATCAACATTTTAAAATTACTTCTGTTTCATATCATGATTACTTGAATTATTTTTGAGTTTGGTGTTCAGTTTGGGAGTTTGGCTTTGTTTCCTTACCCTTGCAGTGTTAAATGAGGAAGAGGTCAATAGCAGAAAGATCAATGTCCCATTTGCTCCTGGCATAAAAGACCCTGAATCAAGATCTTGTGTAAGACAGAGCAGGTTGTGAACCAGGAATGAACTTTCACAATGTGATTTAGGAAAATAGAGCTATTCATTGAACTCCAAATTCTCCTTATTCTAGTGTTTTTCTAAGAAAGGAATTGATTTCAATAAACTACATGAAAATGTAATTTTGGAAACTTCCCAGACGGTTAGAAACTCCTAGAAATGCATAGGTATTTGGCAAAATAATTATTAAAAAAGAAAAAAGGTGTTTCTGTTTAGATTTCAATTTGAATTTTATCAGGAATGATTACTGCCTTAAAAGTGCAACACAAAAATGTTTTGCTTTAAGACCCCTATTCAAGTAGCTGCTTGCTATCTTTTGCACTCCAGGTTATAAATGTTTCATTCTATAACCCTGCAAAATGCGTGTGTCTCCTCTAAGATATATTAGTGTACAGTTACATATCTTTTAGCTTGTGCCAGAGCTTTTATTCTTGTTTGGGAGCTGATATCCTTATGATTTTTCCAGGTGACTATGAGTTGGGTTTCCAGTGACAGTTATCTTCTCACCATATTATAGTGCCATATACGAACAACTTCTGAATTAACAAAGGTGCAGACAAAAAAACCAAAAAAAACAAAACAAAACAAAAAAACCAACAAAACCAAAACCAAAACAAAAAACCCAAAACAAACCAAAAACCCCAAACAACACAAAACAAAAGCAGAGTCTGGCATGGTTATATTGCTCTGCACTATCTCAATGATGATCACAATCAGTATAAAATGTTAAGTATCTTCAAGAAATAATGAATCAGATGTACATTTCATATTGAAACCTACCTAAAAGGTAAAATTTTAGGAATTTGGTCACAGTCCTTTTCTAATGTTAACACATTGAAAACCTTATTTCAGATGAAAATACTGATAGAATTGAAATTGAATGTTCGTATCAGTACATTGTATGTAGTCTAAGCAAGAACAGCAGCTGTCAGAATGAAATAACACATTGGCTTCTTAAAACAAAAGCAATAAAGAGAAAATAATACTATAAAGATTGATATTAAGTGTATGATGTCTAAAAATATCACAGTGGCAACCCTGAGGTTCCTTATTTAGTCAAAATATGGATGAATCATATCTTTTGCAACTACTGGATTAAATTAAGGCAGCATGCTAGGCATACAATAAAGTGGAGTCAACTCCATTGTCTCCATTCCAGCAGTCTGGAATCATGCTGCAAACAAACTATCTTCAGGAAAGAAAAACAGACTTTTTATCCACAAAGAAATGCACATAATTCAGAGATTTTTTTTTTCTTTTTTTGAGTAGGCAGCATTTTTTTATAAACTACACTCCTGGAGTATGGAGTGCTAATCAAGACCTTCTCTCTGTTCCTAGATCAAGTTACCTTTTTCTCTTACTGACTAGCAATTATGTAGTGATTTAATTTCCTGTTCTCTTCTTATCCCTGTGACATTTACATCCTAAAAGTTTAACAACATCAGATATCGGATCAGATTATTCAATTTCAAAATTTTAGAGGTGTTTGATTGAAAAGCAGGGAATGCATTTCTCTACCCCTTTATCACCTTTTCTTTCTTGAGCTCCCTAAGTAGTGTAACAAAAATTTCTTGATGAAAATCTATAAACAAAAAAAAAAAAAAAACAACAAAAGCAACAGACTAACATCCTGACTGCTTCACATTTAAAATAGGTACTGAAGTAAAGGAATCACTTGAAGATCAAAATTTTAGCCTCAAAGGGATAATTAATTGAGTTTCCAGATAGATAACTGTGTCTAGGAAGACCATAACATTTCAGATAATCCCTCTCTTATATATTTACTTTCTGGTTTAAGCTTCTTTCTGTATTATAGTGTGAATCCATTTACTTTCCCTTTTCAGTTTTTAGTTAAATGTATGTTGGATCTGTACAGTAAACTCAGCTAGGGATTTCAGTTTTATATTCTGCACATATACTTTATTTCTGGAGAGACAATAAATATTGAGTAAGTAGTCAGGTATACTTCTGGATGTCATTATCCACAATATGCACATTAATCAACATAGTGGTAGTTACATGGGCCTTCATGCACCCCACCCCTACACAAGTGTGCTCACACAAATACACACAACAACATTTGTTTATTTGGAGAAAAATCATAAGAAAGCAAATATTTTCAAATATATGGAGATATTTATAAGCACATTCAAGTACAGATAAATATTATTCATTACAAGAAATAGTGTAACATTGATATATATATGTCTGTGATACCTTATGAAAATATATTGCTATTTTTTCTTCTATGCTGTTTACTTCCTATTTTTCCTTCTAAAACACTACTTAATGTTTGACACTCAACTGTTATATGACATTTTCTTTTTAGTTATTGCATTTTAAATGGTTTGTCTTTTTTGGCATCATTTATAAATTAATATAATCAATAACAAGAAGTAAAACCCTCAAGCAATTAATCAATAAAATGAATAGAACATATGTACAGATGCTACATTTAGAAACTAAGGACTGGACCCCATTTATAAAACAATTTCATAATTATGTTTTTTTAATGCCAAATTACATCAATTCTCTTTCAAGAAAAGTCTCATGTCTTAACAGAATACCTTTCTATCAATACTTTGATGAACTTTTATTCATACATCTTCGTTTCAAAGTGCATTTAGGGCAAAACTACTTCTAAATGAGAAAAGACAGAGAGAATATATACTTATTATGCATTTTATGTTTTCACTTCCCTAGTCTTGAGGCTTGTGCTGACGTTCAGCTAAATGTATCATTTGCTTTTTATTAAAGATTGTCACTAGTTGTTAATTGTTTACAGTTTTCCCTGGAAAATTATTTTTAAGGTCCCTTTATCTATAGCCATCTCCAAAGGGGCCAACATACAGTTACTTGTGTTCAGTGTTTCCTCTAAGTTCCATCACACTCAGAGACTGAGATTAAAATGAGGTTAAACTCTTTGTGAGTTAGGATTTCTTTTTTTTTTCTTTTCTTTTTTTTCTTTTTCTTAATTTTTACTAAACTGTGGGTGAAATGAATTAAAAAACAAATGTCTTACAAAATTTTAGGTGGAAGGTTGTTCAACTCCTCACTTTTGGAGCAAAGCTCACCCTCTTACCCTCCAGGTTTTCTTTTGGTTGAAATATGGTCCCTATATAACTTATGAAGGCTTGTTGTCTTGTAATGTCATCAAACTTGGTCAGTCATGAAGTTTTCTAAGCACATGATCAGTGCTTCAGAACAGACATTGAAAGCTTGATATTTTTTACTGACAAAGAAAGCTTAAAATGTTTCAAAAAAACTTCTTGTCAGTCTTGTGCAGTCAGCTAAACAGCAACAAACACACCAACGCACTCTGTGATGCACACTTTGTGGAAAAGTACTGAATGCTATGCCTGACAAGAATCACTTCCTTTTGACTGTTCACTTCCAGTTAATTAATTTATTAAGGATTGTTAGGATTGTCTTGTTTCTTTTGAGAGAGGGGGGGAGAATTAAAAAGAGACCAATGACTTTGTTCAACAAGGTTGTTTGAATTTGTATTGTTACTCAAAGAATTACAAAACCTGAGACAACATTTTTTGAACTAATCTATTTCTTTTCTTAGAATCTCACATCATGCATTTACAGCACTTACAGGAAACAAAGGGACAAGAGCCCTAGAAATTGTTCAGAGTGTTTTATCGTTTATATACCAGTGTAATTTTTTTTTTTGCATGCTTTTGTCTAACCTCGTTTTAGGCAATTTTTTAACAGTTTAATTATTTTTACAGACTGAAAGATTTTGTGTGTTGTTTACTTTAGTCTTACCTTACTGCTGCAGTATGATTTATTTTACAAATTTGATGTACTTTATCATATCTATTCTCATTCTTCATTTGTCTAATTCAACAGGAACCTTTAACTTTTTCTAGCAGGTTATGTTTTCCAGACCTCATTCTTTTTTTTTTTTACTTTTCTTTGTGACCTGCCTGGTTCACACACTATGGTTCAGATACTTCAATTATGATGTTCAGAACTAAACTCCAAGTAATCAATCTCAAATATAGCACATGGATTACTCCAAATATTTTACATAACAAACTCCTCTTTATACATTCAGTTACAATGATTATGAGCTTGAGCTTTTACAACATTATGACATTATTTACTTTCAGTTTGTGATTGACTGCAAAATTCCCATGCTTGCAATGATCAGATGATTCCTCATGTGTTTTGTACTGCAGTTATAAAATTTCAGAAAGCAAGTTAATTCTGGTTAGTAATAGTCTTGCTTTTTGTCAATTTTACCATGATGTTCCTATTAGTCAATGAAAAAGAGCTATTTAGACTGTATTTCTAAACTTTATTTATAAGAATGTAACATGAAATGTGCTCAAAAATCCCACAAAAATAATAATAAAAAACTGCAATTAGGTGATATTTCATTAAGTCTAGTCATATTTCTTTATCAACTTATTCTTTTCGAAGAAGTTACAGATTATTAAATATTTGCTGAAGTTCTGGAGTTGAGGATACCTGAAAAAAAGTTTCCTTTTGAAACTAGCATTATGTCTCCATTTTATTCCATATAATTTCAAGTACTTAGATTCAATACTTCTGAATTAGAAGTTTAGTCATGATATCTTCTGCTTGCCTAGTCATATGCTTTCTACATTTGTGCTTCCTAAATAACATGCAGTTATCTACCTGGAAACTAACTACAGAGAGAAAAAATTGTGGTCAGAATGTGGAACATACACTTTAACAAGCCAGAGTGAGGAAGGAAAAAGAATGTAAAATGTTTATGTATTTTTGTTCCTATAACATTCTTCTTATTTTTGCTATTATCATCATCATTATTATTAGAATTAATATTATTTCTTTTAACTATCTTTATTTCTTGTTTGTTTATTCTTATATTGCATATTTTTGTTTTGTTATCGTAAGTTTACTTTTTTATCTTGCATCCAAATTAGTAATTCAGTAAGTTGTCTGTTTCTTTCATTTTGTGTGTTTTTTACCTTTTTCCTTTCAGTTCATTTTTGAGGTCCTGTTTTTTCCAAATGGGTTTCTTTGCAATACCTATATCTTTCTTCCACTATTCTGTGGCTATTACCTGGAATGTTATTTTATGAAACTTTCCACTGTATGAACTCAGTACTGTTTCCTGTGAGGGTCTGCTGATTTGGATCTACAAATTTTGCTATCCTATCTTCCACATTTTTTTCTCTATTGAAAATAAATTTTACCATTCACCATGATTTTTCTTACCCAGTTTAGCTTTTAATTTCATGTACTTAGTCATTTTGCTCTTACTGATAGGAAAAAAAAGCCTAAAAAGGCTTAGATCTGTCTTCAACTGCTGCATCCAAAAGTTGGCTTCAACAGACTCCAAGAACTTGTTTTATGAGCTCATACTGATTTCTGTATCTGAATAAGTCTCTCCTTTTACTTACAGAGGTACAGTTGGTAGTTCATAACCTTTGATTGACCGTGTAACTTCCTGATTACTATGGATTGCAGCATCTGTTTCTGTACTGTGTACAACTAACCTCTGTACAATACATACCTTCAATTCATATTCCTGTTATGGTAGGCATTCTAGGGATGAACTAGTAACAAGAGTAATTTGGGTTAGTAATTGACTTCCTTTATTGTGACAGAATCATTCATGGCACATATTGCTCAGTCTGTTTGAAACAAAGAGCTTGCAGCAATCCAAGTCCAAAGAATTCTGGTGACCTTTTTCCTTTACATTTTTGTACATGGTTTCCTATACACTATGTACTTTTCTACTAATTCCAATGCTTCTGTAGTTTCAGTTTTAATCGCAGAGTTATTTTACCTGTAATTGAAATATGAATCCTCTTTAATCAACAGGAGACACTAGGAATACAGTTTATTATATTTATTTCTGAATGCTATTTTTAGTTGTTTTACAGTCAGCAGGTCTTCATCCTATAATAATATAGTTGTAGACCTTCATTGTCATAATTTCAACTTGGAGGGAGTGGTCTGTGGTCCAGTGAAAAGGAGACCAGGGCTTTCACAGTGGAGTTAAAAGCTGAGGAGAGTTTTGCATATGAATAGTTTCCAAGGAACAGGACTGAATGTGGATTTAAAATGCTAATTTCTATTCTGAGAAAGTGAACGGAAAATGTAGGGTTGCATGTTTAGATTGGTAGTTGTGAAATGTCTGGCAGTTTGTCAGAGAAAACTTTGCAATTAATTAAGTGCTAGGTAGATATATACATCACTGGTATCATTTCAGTGTACTTATGTACCTTTGTCTGCCTTTATATGCCTTTGGAACTTGTCACCAACTTCAGATTTTAGAAGGAATTTACTTTGTCAGTACTTGGTAAAAACAGTGATTTTAAGGTCACTCACTGAAATCAGAATATCTTTTCATGCTTTTTGCCCTAAAACTAGAGTACTGGGATACTCTAGACATATCTAACTCACTATCCAAGTTATTTAAAGAATTACATGGTCAATAACTTACATTCAGAGTCCACTCTAAGGTCTGAAATAGAAAGGATCAGTATACTAAGAGAATATCCTGATAATCAGCAGTCTTAAGGAACAAAAGACTTGCAAATTCACCTGATCCAGAGTGTCTTCCAGGAGTTATTTTGTTAAGTGCCATGACTTCAAAACAAAACTAGTCATATTTCATCCAATTCCCGATTTAAGTCTATTACTACAAAGCAAAGTGTCTGTCTCATTATACCTTTAGTGAACTTATATATTCAGTTCCAGCCTTTAACTATGCCTTTCTTTTAAGTATGTTCAGTAAGTTCACAAATGACACCAAGCTGGGTAAGAGAGTTGATCTGTCTGAGGGTAGGAAAACTGTACAGAGAGATCTGGACAGGCTGGATCAGTAGGCTGTGGACAACTACATGAGGTTCAATAAGGCAAAGTGCTCAATCCTGCACTTGGGTCACAACAACACAATGCTTTTACACTTTTATTGGACATGCTTACTTTAGGACAGCTGGACATACTGTGCAGGCATCACTGCCAGGGAGAGGATTCACTTGAACATTTCTAGGGATGTAAGATCCACGACTTCTCTTGGCAACCTGCTCCAGTGCTTCACTACTCTCACAGTAAAGGTTTTCTTACTATCTAATTTAAACCCATCCTCTTTCAGTGTAAAGCCATTACCCCTTCTCCTATCACTATTTGCCTGTGCAAAGAATTGTTCTCCCTCTTTTTTATGAGGCCCCTATAAGTACTGGAAGGCTGCTCTGAGGTCTCCCCAGAGCCTTCTACTGGCTGAACAATCCCAACTCTCTCAACCTGTCTTCATATGAGAGGTGCTCCAGATTTCTCATCAGCTTAGTACCCTCCTCTGAACCATTTATAACAGTTCCACAACAGTCTTCTGTTGAGGACTCCAGAGCTGAATGCAGGATGGGGTCTCAGAAGTGCAGAGTAGAAGCCCAGAATCACCTCCCTCAACCTTCTGGAAACTCCTTTCTTGATGCAGCCTAGGATGTGATTGGATTTCTGGGCTGCAAACACACACTGTTCAATCATGTCCAGCTTTTCATTTTACCAGAATCCCAAGTCCTTCTCTGCAGAGCTTCTCTCAGTGAGTTCTTGTCCCAGTCTGTACTCATGTCTGGGATTGCCCTTACCCCACTGCAGCACCTTGTACTTGCACTTATTGGACATCATGAACATCTCAAGTTTGTCCATGTCCCTCTGGATAACATCCCTTCAGTCTTCTATATCAACTGCACTGCTCAGCTTCTGCCATCTGCAAACTCACCAAGGGTGTGCTAGACCTCATTTTCTGTGTCATTGGCAAATATATTAAAGAGCACCAGTTCCAAGATAGAGACCTGAGGAACACCACACTTACTATAATACAGATACAGTTTCTTACATCTTCACTAAATTTAAAAGGAAAACCCCCCAGGAACGTTGAAAGATACCCATTTTTATGATTGCAATAACTAACCATCTACATTGTGTGCGTTACTCTAGATTGCATCTTGCATATGCTTTGAAGTTATTATCAAGCATGCTCTGCTTGCTTATTTAGAGACACAAGGAATGAGAAATTATAGAAAATTTAAATAAAAGTAAATTTTGAAATATTTTGAAGAGTGTTAGATTCAATAGACCTTATAGATAACTCTAAGAATGCATGCATTTTGCTTCAGTCAGTCACAATGATCTTCAAATATGATTTGGTTAATTTGTGTTAAAAGAAATATGACAGGTATTTGGGGGATTTTGTGCATCTTTTTTGGGGTTTGTGGGTTTTTGTTTGTTTTTGTTTTGGGGTTTTTTAATAGATTGCTAAATTACATTTTATTTAACAAGAACAAAACCAGATGTGCCTGACTCTCTGTGGTCCAAGTAAAAGAGTTTATGCATAAAACCTTTGAATCAGCCAAAGAGAAAGAAGAAGGAGTCTTGTAGAGAAGGCCAAAAAAAGAGGTCACTCTAGGAGAAACTAGAAGAACACTTATTGCATGATGAGTTTAGGAAAAATAAACATACAGTTTGCTTTATTTTCTCCCTCATTTTTAAGGTAAAGTCAGTTTCTAGACATTTATCTAGTTAAGGTTTGTCGTCTCCTCAGAGACTGTACTCCTACACAACAGACATAACTGTTAAAAATAATATTGTAGTTCTTTTTTTTCTGTTAAGAACTGGGACAGAAAAAGACAGTTAAGGTCACACAAAAAGTCTCTGAGAAAGTAATTGCTAGGACTGAATCTCAAGAAAAGTTACACAGTTATCAAGAGAAACTACATGTAACAGAGCTGATATATGATTTTCTTCACAAACATATTGCATATTTCTTCACAGGAAATGTAAATGAAAAAATATAATGAAAAATAATCAGTGTATACTGAATAATTTATCTGTAAAATTTTCATTTGAAGTTTCTCTGTTGTTTCCCAACACTTTAAAATACCCTCATATCTTAGTTTGAGGGAAAACCAAACTGTTTACCAAAACCAGAGGAGAGGATTCCTCCTCAATGACCAGGTCACTCCTGTCACTCATCAAAGCTAAGTCAACCAGGGATGATGCAGCCTGTGAAGCCAACCATGCTGAAGCCCCATACAGTCAATGGAGATCAGTGGTAGAGCAGATATTCACTCTGCAGGCTGTGGAGAAGCCCCCAGGCAGAGTAGGTGGATGTGCCCTGAATGAAGCTGTGACACTGTGGAAAACCCATGGTAGAGCTGGTTCCTGTGAGGATCTGTGGCCCTTTGGAGAAAGGAAACCATAAGGGAGTAGATTTTCTGTCAGAATGTGTGATGCCATAGGAGACACATGCTAGAACAGTCTGTTCCTGACAGAATGCACCCTGTGTTAAGGACACACACTGGAGCAGTTCCTGAAGAACTGCAGCCCACTGGAAGGACCTACATTGCAGGGTCCTGTGGAGCACTGTCTTCCATGGGAATCTGGAACAGAGAAAAAGCGTGAGGAGGAAAGAGTGGCAGGAACTGAACTATTACTTCCATTCCCCTTTCCTTGTGATACTTAGGTCTGGTGGGGTACGGAAAGGTAAAAGATTTGGCAGTGAACTTAGGTCTGGGAAAGGAAGGGAAGGGGTGGGAAAGGTATTTTTCTTATTTTTCTTTATCCTGCTTTGTTTAATCGATGATAAATTACATTAGTTTCCCCAAGACAAGTCTGTTTAGCCTGTGATGGTAATAGGTGAGTGATCTCACTGTCCCTATCTGTACTTGTAAGCTTGTTGTTGTATATTCTCCCCTGTGTAGTGTTGATGGCGGAGGAGCAATACAGCAGTTTCGTGGCCATGAGGCAGCCAGCCAAGGCCAACCGAACATACCAGCTCAGTATAATGCTGCTGAAGTAAAAAGGAGACTCACATTTGTGATTTAATAATAGCAGTTCTGTATAAGAGTTTTTCAGTAATCTTATTTATAAGGCCTCAGTGGCTACCATGTCTGGCTTTTGGCATCTGACTTAAAAGAATACATAGAGAAATGGAAGAAAGACTCAGTAAGAGGTCAGAAAACATGTCCATTGAAGGAAAGAAAGAGTTTGGGGGACAAATAGGTCATGTCATTATAAACATAATTATCAGTATTTGTGCTTCATCTTCAATGAGAATAAGGGAAAGAAATCTGTACACTTTGAAATAGTAGTTAGATGCTAAAGGAAAAATATTTTATTTTTGCAAATATTTAATTGTTTACCTATTTGAGTTTTGGAATTTCTTCTACTGCAGCTTCTTGAGATTCTATTTGCATAATGGTTTCCAGAAAGACTTACTATTTGTTATCTTTACCAGTACATAAAAATCTGTCAAATTACTTTAAACTACTCTCATACTATTTTTATCACATACATGAAAAACTGAGGATTGGTGACAAAAACCTAATAGATCTTTAATATAATCCATAGTGGTTATAGTGGAAAGAATAAGATCTTAGCAGTTACACGAGAAATTTTAATCCTTTAAGTCTCCATTTCACTTCCAAGTGGTTACAGATTATAAAAAGGAAAAAAAATCAATTTCCAGTGAACCATTATTTTATACTTTAAACAGAATATTTCTAGGTTTTACTATTCCATGGGGGATAGCAGTGAAAAATGAAGTATCTGGTACAAAGTTGTCTGTATTTTGTGGGTAACTTAATTGGACTTTCATTCCTGGAAGACTTGGGAAGGCTTTCTACAAAGATAAAATGTTGACTTTACCTCAATAAATGCAGTTCCATATATTACATTCTCCAGTGAAATATATCCATAATTAGAATTCTAATGAGTGAGTTTGTAAATTTATAGGATGCATATCCACTTTATGGACATTTTAATTTACTACTTGAATTAGTATTCCACATTAGTGACATTAGAAAAAAAAAGCAAAAAACAAACAACTGAAAAACCCGCAAACAATTATAAACACTAAATGGGATTAAGTAAGCATTTTTGTTAGCCCCAAAGCTATCCTGATAGCTTTATTGTCTTAATCAACTTAGTTGACTCATTTTACTGCTCTTTTGAGGTGGATTTTGTGGACACATGCTGGGGTACTAGTTCACTTCTGCCAAATTAAAAATTATAATTCTCATGAGTGAAATAACTGCATGGACTAATGACCAAGTCTCAGCATAATTTGAACTGAAGCCCCAGCAGGTGGCAAACAATTAAACACATAATTTAATGTAATATAGTCACAAGTATTTTTTTCTTTTATTTTTTTAAATAGAAAAGGAATGTAGGGAAAGAAGGAAAGCAAGCTCTCCTTTCCTTGAACAGTTCTAAACTCCACAAATAAAGTCAGAAGGAAATTAAAAATATGTCACTAGAAAGTGTCATGTGACTAAAATATGTCATTTCCTAACAAAACTGTCACAGTTCTAACACAGAATTCTAAATACTGAGTATTCTTTTCTCATGGAAGTGCAAACATGATTCTATTTCCACGGAAACAATAACCCAAAGTTATAATCCCCAAAAGTTTCTTCAGTAGCAGAAGAATAAACCTCGAGAAACTCTTTGGCATTTCCTAAAACTTGGAAATAGTTCTAAGCTAACTTGAGAAAAAATATATAATAAGTAGGTTTTTATTTAAATGAGAAAATAAAACCCAACCCCAAACCCAAAATCAGAAAAATCTCCCCCTATAAAACACTATCTATTTAATCCCTATTTTTACGCTGGATCACTTATTTATGCAACTTCTAAAAATGTTATATGTAAGTGCTGAACTTGTGTCTCTCAGATAATCATGAGCAAAGTTTTTTCTTGAAAAATACAGGAGTTTTTTCAGATTTTGGTATGGGTTTAGGGTATTATTTCTTATACCTGCAGACTTTCAAAAATACAACAACTGTATTGTAATTTCAAAGATAAATTGCTTTATTTTGAAAATATTCATAATCTGAGTTTCATATTACTTGACATAAATTTACACTTCATTGTGAATATATCAGGTTATTTTATGAGTTTTATGACTGTCTACTTAATTGCAATATAAACTAAAACCTAAATAATTAAAGACTTCTATAGAATTAGCACTTCAAATGCTGGGTAGCTTTTAGCAAAAGAATTTGAGTGCCTCCTAACTTCAGGGACAGGAAGAAAGGATTGCTATAATTTTGAGTTTTCTAAAACTGTAGATTTATGTTGCTACTGAATTTTTAGGTTAGATAATATTGAAGGGTTTTTAAATAAACAGCTAAATTATTTTAAAAATCATTAAAACAGAATAGAAACTGACTCAAATCAGCAAAATACTCAGTTTTTGATCTTGTAATTACTAAAACATACGCAACAATAGTGAAATGAGGGTATTTAAAAAAAGTCTGTTGTTGCTAAGTATTATAATTTTAATACAAGTATAATGCTAAAGATGAGAGTATAATCAAATGCATTATTTAACATAACATTTTCCTACTCTGCTCGTGAAAAACCCTAAATGTACTTGACATTATTTTGAAGATTATCAGAGAAATGTTGGTTTTCAGGAGTAAGCAAAAGAAACCCAGAGTAAGACATAGCTTGTATTTTTCTAATGTTAAGAGGCAATTTGCAGCTACAGCTATCATTTTAAAAGACCTCGTTTGAAGAATGTCATGCTGGGAAAACAGCTAGAGTGACAAAATTCAAAAGAGCAGATGAGTACCCTCCCAAACACAAGGCACTTCTGATGATGAGAAGACTTTCCTTTCAGTCACAGTGCAAGGGAAAAATCTGAACAGAAACTTTGTGAAAGGTTTTTGACTGTAGAAATGTGAAATTAGAACAAAGTAAGCATGTTGTATTAGAAGCTGCTTTCTTGGAACCCAGTGCTTGTATTCTCTGGTTGTTCAGGGTTGTTCTTTTGCTATTATATTTTTTTAAGCTTCTGCAATAGCTTTGATAAATACAGGAACGACCTTTAAGGTGAACAAATGTTTACAAATTGTTTTCTGTTCCCTCCCCCCACCTCATTTCTTTTATTTGCTCTTTTGTCTGGTCAGCTCAGCATAAATAGCATACAACTGGGTGTAAAAAGAACCATACATTTCATTTGACAAAGGATTTTTTCTTTAATGTACATAATTTCATTAATTTCACTGAAAATTTAGATTAGTATTGTCACACCTTCAGCTTTACTATCTCCTCTACTTTTAATTTTGTGTGAATGCATACAGAAAAATATATTTTAATGTATTGCTTTCTTCTTTCAAGAAGATGTATCTTTTGCTATTGCTGTATACTTCTTTTTTTCTGTTGAAAAGAATTCCCTATGAATAAGCACCTACAAGGAAATATGGTATTCTCTGCACCACCATCAGCTTCAGCTTATCTCCTGTAGTGACTCACTCTTTCAATTTTCTCAGAGCTTGAAGTCATTTTCTTCATGAAGCCTGGATTTTGGTATTGGCAAGGAGAGAAAGAGGGATGAAGAAACAGGATGAAAGTTAATTCTCCCATCTTTTTCAAAAACTATCAACAGGGCAACATTTATTGCTTTTGCTTTGAGAGAAACTTTTGCATATTGAGAAACTGTAGTTGTGATTTACTTTTAGTACGCACTGGGGGCTATACACAGATGTAATAATTCTCCCAAAGAAGATTAATGAATGGATTATGCAATATAATCTGAAATCTACACTTATCCAAACTCATTAGCATGGATTTTCATAAATTTTTGTTACATTTTTTCAGTAATTTTTATTAAGATCTTTAACACAAAATCCACAGGAAAAAAATCCAGCTGCACTTTACAAGACATTTCCTGTTAACTTAGTGTTGTAGATGTTCAACAGGAGTGTTCAGGGGCTTACATATTCACATAAATGTAAGAATGTGAGCCTGAGGCAATCTGAATACAGGCTTTTCAAACTTCAAAGGAGTAGTGAATGATTATTGCCCTGCTTTTGCCATCCAGAATTGGCCTAAGCTTGGGGAGCAATTAAAATTAAATAGCCGCTGAACTGCAGAAAGTCAAGATCGGCAACTCTGGGCAAGAGCAGATTTCACAAAGTCTCCTGACTAACTCATATCTTCATGTTGGCAAAACAAGGAAAGAAATCAGAATGAGAACCATTTATACAGAAAGAGGGCAAAGGGCAGCTGCATTAACCTTGAACATAATGATCCAGATCTTTGTTTCAAATCAGCTGTTTTTCTCATTCTGGTTGCCACATTTTTACAAGAACCTGAGCATCTCCTCCTGAGTCCTAATCTATTATTTTGTAAATAGCTGTCAGGGTATTTAAACATATGGGCAAAGCAAACTGTACCAGATCTGTGTGTGTGCTAAATTTTGAAACCTTTATTTCAAAAATGGGATAACAATATTTTACAGATCTTTTATTTATTTTGTTTCATAAGAGTCAGAAATAGTTTGAGTTGGATATAACTGAAAATCATAATAATATTTAAGACTGCAATCAAGACTACTGAATTAAGCTAAATATATTAAAAAAAAAATTTCTGACACCATATTGTATTTTGAAGTTAATGGATATATGGATATGTCACAAACTTGTAAAATAGTAACAGGTTGTTTAGCTGACATTACTTCATGCTTCTTTTGTCCAGCAGAAAATAGCAGAACAGCATTTTCAGTAGAATTTCAGAATACATTCAACAAAGTTATGTATAGGTAGCTTAGCAATCTGATAGGCATAAATGAACTCCAGTACTTTTAATTAACTTGAAAGAAAATGTATACTAATACTGCATATGTCATTGACACTTTATATAGTTTGCAACAGCCTGTATAGTTTTCCAAGTCATATTTTGAATGTTTGACTTAGGTATTATTTTGTGAAAGCAGATAGAAAACAGGAGAGATGTGGAAAATTTCATGGAGACTTACTTTATAAGCAGAGGAAGTTTTCAAGTATATTCCTTTTAAAGTCTCAGATACATACAGTCTGCTAGGATTAGACTTTTTCTGCCATTTAGTTCCTTATGGGGTCAGAAAAAGGCAACATTTTCTCGAAAACAACATGACTCCATTGTGGGAAATGCAAATTGCATGATAACCTGTGTTTCCCATGTATATTGACTCTTCATAACTGCACAATTAACACATATTAACTCTACATAGCTGGTGTTTAATAATCACTGAAAGTCCCATTTTCCCATTCAATCCATGCTAAATGTTCTCACACAAATTAGCATTTTCTGAGTCCAGACCCCTAATGTAGAATAATGTATTTGCAAAAATTGTTGTGATGCCTTTCCATTTTACTCAACTGTTTGCACACTAATACAGAAATTTATAGATTCACCTTTGCTTCACGAAATTTGTTATGCATTTCAAGTGTATTTTGCTTATTGTTTGTTTGTCTTTCACTTTCCTGAGCACACAAACCAATACTTGTCACTGAGTAGCTCTGTAATACAGTATCACCATTACTAGCAGCACATCATTAGATTTGTACTCAGTTTACAAGGTCTCTGGAAAGAAACTGCTAAAGCTTACTCCTGACACAAAGCAGGAAAAACAGGTCTGATATGGCAGCAGAGGGCTTGAGAAGAGGTGATGCAGGATGTGTTGTAAAGGACTGCAGTCCTGAGGTGGTAAGGGATAAGGAATGGTCCCAACCCTGGAAATTCCACAGTCTTAAACAACTCTCACACATGAAAGGTTAAAGAAATGCAGATCTGCTTTTAGAGGCAACAGAAAACAAAGAAATACTATCTACAAATTGTGACACTCACTATGTATAAAAAATTTGGATATAGGTTGGAGTTGCAGAACAAAATGGAATAAGAAACAGTATAAAAACATATTATTAAACATAGAAATTACCCCAGGTAGACTGAAGAGTGAGGAAGAAGCCATCAACATGCACATTATACTCCAGGTCTTCAGGTGCTGAATAATCATCATAACACCAGAATGAAGACCCAAGGTACCTTAGCACCCAGAGAAGGAGGAGAACATAAACATAAGGGGGAAATAGGTAGAAAAGAATTGCTTGTAAAATTATTTTATCTACTACACTATTAGTTCCAGTAGCACTGAAACTTCTTTCTACATGCACATATTCTTTCTCTTCCTGTAATAATTAGATGTCTATTATTAATGATTTCAGGATTAGACTGGTAAGACTTCAATTATAACAACAGTAAAATTTTAATCTACATATAAGGATGTTTCATCTTTGCTTGTAAACAAGATTTTTAGCATAACATACTGCACATTCACACTTCCAAAAATGTAGTTGAAGACTATGTTTCTTGTTATCCAAGACAGAGGTGTCCCTGAGGAGACACTGGAGATGGTTACTTCTCTGCTGTTGCCATCTACCCTTAAGCATTCTTTCTGGAGGTAAGAATATATTTAATTCTGTTTCCTTGTCAGTTACATGAAATTTTTCTGTGATTGTTTTCATCATTTTCTGTTGAGTATACTGCTTATGGAATCATTTTCATATCTTGTGGTTTCCATTTGACAGTAATATTAACAACACATCCATGTTCATGGCCTGGTAATGAGCAGCTTAATTTTTTAGGATTTTGTTGTGTATTTTGTGTGTTCTGGGTTTCCTTTTTTTGGTTATTTGGTTTTGGGTTTGGGTTGGTTTTTTTTCCCTTTGCATGTGAACAGAGATTCTATGTCCATGCTCAAAGGCAATTATTCAGTTTGCTTCAGAGATGTTTACATTAGAAGAGTCTGCTGGTGTCGTTATTTGGGCAAAGTTATGTTACAGAGATCTTCAAGGGAATGCTGTACAAGCCATCAAAAGAACTTCTGGTGCATCTTTATTTTCTCCCCAAATTGAGCAGTTGTCACCAAAAATCATTACTTTCTTGATGTTTCTGCATTTAGTCATCAAGATTTTCTGTTGCAACTAGATCAGCCACAGATATATCTGAAAGTGTTTTTTGTTTTTTTTTCTTAGAGTATATAGTTGGAACTTGTAGTATAGACCCTGTGTACCACACATTCATTCACAGTATGTTTATTTCCAAAAGCCTGCAGTTTTTCCCCATGCCAAAAGGACCTCCTTTACTCACTTATGTAACATACCAAAGATGCTTGAAAAGCAGGAATGAAAACCGGGCCTACTAAACTGAATGCAAGCTATCAGATTTAGAAATGCTGTGCCATAAACAACACATTGAAATTGAAACTACCCTGCCAATACGATTGACTCTCTCTTACTCCAGAAAGCTTTTCTAACTGTAGCAATATGTCAGTTGTTTACAAAAGTACTTATCAATAACTAATAAAGCCAAACCTCTTCAAACTTACAGTTTATCTTGTACTGATAATTTGCACATGGTCTGAAAGAATTATTCTTAGATATCCAGTTTATTGCATCATGTAATTCTTAATCTGTTGTGTATTTAACAGTTCAAATAAGTCTTGGGTTCATTTTAGGTTGTTGGGTTTTTTGTTGTTGTTTGTTTGTTCTGTTGTGTTTTTTAATTAATTTCATCTATTCCTTAGAGTTGCAGATTTAAATAGAATTTTCATGAAGATGAATATGACCTGGGAATCAC
The DNA here is from genome assembly GCA_035041345.1 of Poliocrania exsul. Taxonomy (NCBI): domain Eukaryota; kingdom Metazoa; phylum Chordata; class Aves; order Passeriformes; family Thamnophilidae; genus Poliocrania; species Poliocrania exsul. The sequence continues at coordinate 52,674,155 of JAWWLZ010000139.1, read as the reverse complement.
AGAAGTTGTTATAAATTATGATGTGTTGCTATAATTTACTTATTCATCAATGATGGAAAACCACAACAGTGAACATTTTATGCTGAGCTCTTAGATTAGGTCCATATTTAAGAGAAGTTTATTGTAGCTGCAATATTATATGACATATTCAGCTGTAAGTATTATTCAACTAGCAAAAACATCTAATGTAATTTTAGCTACTTGGTTTAAAATAGGGTAAAAAAGACCCTGAGAGACTGTATCTGTGTATGTGTGTGTATAAAATAACAAATTACAACTATGGATAAATTAGCTGAAACCAAGCAAGTGTTATTGACCTAGTTCCTTTAAAATGATTAACAGTCATAGCAAGGACTATTTTCTAAATATATAGTAAACATAAATACAGAGAAGCATATATCCATCCGTTAGGAAGTCCACAGATGTAAGCAAATTTTAGTTTCTGAAAAACAAATACACAGTGTAGAGTGCCAAATCATTCTTCACAAAAATAGATAAATATCTATAGTAAAACATCAGTCTTATTCAAGGATATTTACAAAACTGTCAGTGGACCATTTTCAGCTGTAGAAAAACTATTTGTGAATGAAAGCTGTGGAAGGAATATGGAAAAAGGCTATGCCACTGCATAGCCTTAAATAGCTTTCAAAATAATTTTAAGTGACAGAAAATTTAACTGTGAAGTGTTAGGGCTCTCTAGCATTTGTGTCATAAAGGGGAAGATAAAACATGGTACATTAAAACACAATGGTCATTTAAAACCTGATGTCATTAGATTTTGGACAGAAGTTTCACAATACTGTACCTATACACTTTAAAATTTTGGCTGATGATCATTTTGTGTCTTGTATATATGTATGTATGTATTTATTGTAGTATTTTACCAGTATAGTAATTTTCATTTATTGGAGTCAAATGAGTACAGAGATATTCTTAACACAACCTATGTTTCCTGCATATAAAATCAACTTTATTACATATTAGATAAAGGCAATCAATCAATATAAAGGAAAAAAATATCCAAGATTAATAACATCTGTCTTTCTTACCAGCCTCAGAATTTTATAGCTGTCATTTACTGGTTGAGCACATTCTGATAAAATCACTATCAACAGTAAAATTAGTATGGCATCTGCAGATATTTCTCTTTGGAGTGAGAACATTGTTTAGCAATTCCATAAATAATACTGGTAAGGATGATGTTAATTATTTTATTAAGTAAAAGGAATAGATATATGATCTATTCTATACAGAATGACATCTTCAGTGTTGTGAAGGAAAGTCTCTCAGAATCAAAACTAATGATCTTTGGAGATTTGTTTCAAAATCAGGTAAGCCTTACTGATCCTGCTTTAAACACCACCATGCAAAATTTATTCTCTATCTAAACTTCACAAAAGTATTTAACTCTAGAAAGGAATACAGTTGATATAATGGCTCTTGAATAGCTGTGTTAGCATTAGCAGAACTTCTTATGTATAACCCAGTGTCTACATTAGGTGAGATTTTTGTATTGATGCGAGCCAATCAAAAGTAAAATGTTTTTATAAAATAAAATAGGTGCAATATGCCATGCAAGCAAGCTTTAAGTTGGGTGAGGTATAATACTTCTAAGCCCTTTTCTATATTTGCCAACATATAAGATTTTTCCTTAAATGAATAAGATCTTCCAGGAGAGGTGTGAAGCAAATTCATCACTTCTGGTAGAAGGCATTCATTTTTCAGATGAATGGCAAAAAAGTTATTGCCAAGTTCAGGTTTAGACCCCATAAGAGTTGCTTAAAGTTTGTTACATTGTAACTTATGCAAGCAACTTATGCTACATATTCAATGAGTGAAAGCAAATGTACTGGGAACTAGAAAAGAGTACTCAGTCCAAAATTAACTGTCTTTATTTAGTTGTAATAATGGGATAATTCTATCAGTAGCCATTAAAATTAGAATTTTATAAGATCTGACACAAGGTAGGCAGTTCCTATTACATTTTCAGGGCAAATCTCTTCACATCTCAAAATTATTGAGTTTTTAAAAGCCTGAGAAGAATTTTTTTTAGAATTTTCTATCAGCATTTAGAAAAGGAAAATTTTAATTTTCAATGTATTTAATTTATTTTTCAGCGTGTGTAGAATATATATATATACGATCTGTTTTGTTATACAAAATTTTGATTGTTTGAAGAAGACTACAACAAAACAGAAAGCAAGCTGTGAATTACAATAATAATAATATTAAAAGATTGTGAAATATTAAATCATCTTTTAAGCTCTGATAGATATATCATGGTAAAGTTCTCACATGAAATATCAAAAATTCTCAAACTAGATAGAAACCCAAGAAGATATTATTAATAATTCAATATTTTATCCTAATGTTGACCTCAAACTTGTTAAAGGAAATGATCTTTCACATGAGCTAAGGCACTAGGTTGATATCAGTCTTTATATAAAAGAACAGTATTGTATTTTATTAAAACATCAAAATGAAATTTTGAATGCTGCAAGAATACAATATCTGATACAATATTTGCTTCTGTGAAGACTGCATTAGACCATCAAATTAAAAAATAGTGGAGCATTCTGTGAAAGAATGTTGCACACTGCTGTTAAGTGTCATTAGATCTTCCTTTACTTATACTTCAGTGGCCTGACGTTCACTTTATGCACAAGCTGTGGATATTTTCTACATCCACTCTGGCAGTATTTTTCCCTTGCTCTCATGGCCTTGCATCTGCAAACCCTTAATGTCGCTATTGTGGACTCTACTGGGAAGTGACTGTCACAGGCATCAGATAACCTTTCCTTTCTCTCCCTGTTTCTATCCCAGAAATGCTTAATTCCATTAGGGGATCTAATAATGTGTGCACACATCCAGTAGGCTGCTATCAAGTAAGCAGATGCTCCTGAGAAGGGTGTTCTCTAGCTACCAAGAACAGTACCATAAGTAGGTATAGCCCATAAGGACATTGAGCAGGTCTTTGTGTAAAGTTTTTAATTGCTATGGGAAGTGGGAAGATTGAAGGGAAATCGCTTGCTGTTCTGGAGTGGACACCCAGAAGAGGATGCTTGCCTTTGGACCTCTGTCACTTCTTTTCCTTGCTGGTTTCTGGGAAGAGGATTTAGGCTTTTCTTTTCCCATATTCCTTGTCTTTTTCTTTTTATTTTTCCTTTTTGTTTGTTTGTTTGTTTGTTTGTTTTTAAAATTTCATTGGTTTTTCCTCCAGGAATACCTTTTTTTCATTAAAACTAGTCTATGTCATAATCTGTGGACCATCCCCAAAAAATCTTTGTGCATGTGAACTTGCCTCAATATGTTTTGTACAGTGACATTTTATTTAATAAATTAATTCTGTAGAAAATTATGCACTTTTTCCTTACAAATGAATGAGACTTCTGCCCCACATAAATTGTTTTCTGAAGACTTTTTAATCTTTATTGATAATTATTACAAATGTGTCTTAGTAGCCAAAACCAAGCTGCTTCGAAGAATCTCTTACTATGTGAATGCCACCTTCATTTTGACTGATAGGAAACCAGTTTGATTAAGCCTGTGTGCATTTTGCGTGGGATACAATTGCTGCAAATTTTAATATAGTTTTAACAGAATACTCATAGCAAGACTATGCTTTAACAATCAAGCCCATTTATGCCTGCAAGTCTTGTGTCTTATGGAAATGGATAATATACCTAAGGCGCTCTGTTGTAATCCATTATCTACAGAACCTGAAGAAATTTTTAGTTAGAGTGTAATTGGACTGTGCAAAATGGTTCCATGCCCTGGAAGCATGTCACACTGAAAGAAATCAAGCAGAGAGTTTTGCTAGCACAAACATATCATGTTCAGTACTAGACTGTCTGCAAAACAAGTATAGCATATTCAGTACTACTATGAGCACATATCTAGGCTATTAAGATTATAGATCAAGGAGACACTGGTGTAATGTGAATGGATATAGGTCAGTTTTAAAGCATAAAAGTACAAATGAATGAAAAATACATATGTAACTGAAGATGCAGTTCTGAGGAGAGCACAAAGGAAATCAAATCCCACAAAATATAGCTAAGAGACACTGTCATGAGATCAGGTTAAATTCCAACATTTTTCCCTTCATTTAAGAATATTGTCACTAGAGGGTTTCCAGTTCTGTCACTTCCATTTCTCTTAAAATAATTGGCACTGAAACCTTTGACTGGAATTTTAATACTGCTATTTTCAAATGATGCTTGCAAAGTGCACTGTTTTAAATTAATATTTTAAATATACTCTTATTAGGTTTGCTGATCTTGCTTATTTGCTTGCATTTTTAGTTTTTTTCAGTTGAGGGATTTTTTTCTGATACTTTTTCTGAAAAAGTAACATATTCCTGTATCTCAGAACCAAATACAGACAAAACTTATTTGTATACTTTATTTTAAACACATACTTGACACCCTTCATTTTCTTTCACATAAAGTTTAGAAAAGGACTAACATTTTTATTAGTGATGAGGTGCAATAATTTGGAGAAAAAAGGATCATTGATTGTTAACAGTAGATAGAAAATTTTTGTAGTCTTGATTGTTTGATTGTGTGCTACAGAAGCTGTGCCAATTGCGCATAATCTTTTTTTTATATTCTACAGGTTTCCAGCCCTAAAAAATGAAGGAAAGCAATCATGCACTCTTGTTTTCTCTTATAGAATATACAACTTTAGTATAAATTAATGCATTTTTAAAATTAATTTAGCCCTTTAATCTGAGTAGGTAGATAATAGTGGTTTCCACTAAGAGAAACAGAAATAAATTCTATGACTCAGATGTTTAGCTTTTAAATAACATCTTGATATATCTGTTTCCTTTAAACTAGGATGAGCAAAAAAATAGGAAATTATTTTTTCACAATTTCAGAGTTTTCTATTTCAAATAGGTATCTGGCCATTAGCTATCAATTTATATTTTATTAATATTTTTCAGTGCAATGTAAAAGGGAAGGGGGAGGGGTGTTGAGGGAAAGCACTTTAGGCTTTAGAAAACTGAGAAAGTGAAATCTTGGTTATGAATAACAAAATAGGTCACAAACATGAATAAAATATAGTTTTTAGACACACAAATCAAAGTCCTTCCTCTATCCAGATCAGTAAGGCTACATATATGACTGTTACAATTTATAGATATTCTCAGGTACATCTTATTGGTCTTGTTCTGTCAAGAAGTTCTATTATGAACTTGAAGGAACTTTTTTACTATAGTTTTTTCAAAAAGAATACTGTACCACAAGAAACATCTGCTTCAGTAGCATTTTGAGGTAGGGAGGGGGCTAAGGCTCATAAAGGTTCTAAGCAGATTCATTTACTTGCATTTGTGTTTTTTTTTTCTAGAAATGATTTTTATGATATTTACTTTACAGTTTTATTCACATACCCTGAGACAGTAAATAATGTCTGCATTTGTAAGTAGTGTTCAAGAAAACCTAATGAGACACTTAGCTCACCTTCTCCCAGGCAATCAGCATTATAATAAGAGGGCAAGGGCTTAAGCTCTGCCAGGGGAGGTTTAGGTTGGATATTAGATAGAAATTCTTTACACAGAATGTAAGCAGGCATTGGAATGGCCTGCCCAGAGAAGTGGTGGACTCACCATTCCTAGAGGTTTTTATAATGAGGCTAGATGTGGCACTTAGTGTCATCATCTTGTAATCACAGGGGTGTGGGATCAAGGCTTGGACTTGATGATCTCAGAGGTCTCTTCCAACACAGTAGATTCTATGATTCTTTGATTCCATGATTCATTCAGGCTTGTTCGTGCTTCACATCTTGGGTGATGTCTTCTGTTAACAGATATTGTAAGTGTCTGCTGTCTCAGCAGTTCTGAGTTCAGAAATTCTTTCTGTTTGGCTGCTGAACCCATCCAGGATATCTATGGTCTGCAGCCCAGGCTGGTGGAAATGGATACTGCTTTCCTGATTGCATGTTTAGCCAGTAACAAAGCTGAGCACATAACCCAGAGACATACACAGAAACACAGACACACAAAGACATCTGATACTGGCATGACCAGCTGCACAGGCTGCCACAGACAAGGTACTGCCTTCAACAACACCTACATACTGACATAAACCATTATCACAGAGAAACAATTTCCTGTATTCTCTTCACCTGGTAGACATTGAAGCTAACTATCGACAGCACACACTTGACACTTTCTGTATTCATACACACTTGCATAATAAAAGATCCCTTGACTTCCAGCTTAAACCCTCTGTCAGTCCAACACCCCCGACTAGATCCTATGCTGTCTTACCGGCCCCACTCACTGTCTTTTAGAGCTTAGTGCTCCACTAGCAAATATGCACTCATACATTTGCCTCACATGCACTCTGAACTCCCCAAATACCAGTCTGAGTCTCTCCTTGTCTGATACTAGGCCCAGGATCTCCTGTGTCCTCACTGGTCCTGCTTGAGGTTTGCTAGTAAATATACTCTAAACTCTGGGGAAGATAGATACTTGCCTTCCACATGAGCTGGCACCAGGCACACAGGCTGTCGTTCAGGTCCCACTCCAACCAGATGGATCCCCTGAGTACTGGCCTTCGCTTACCTCACTCACCCTGGTATTTCCCACTAGCTGGTATTTGGGACCCTACACGCGCTCCAATAACTGATGATGAGACCACACTCACTCCAGTAGCTGACACCAGAGGCCAGGGACTCCCACACCCCTGACCTGGCCTCAGCTACTGGCCCCAAACTTATTCATACTGTTCCTCCCAGTAGATGGCACTTGGTCTCTGCAGCACACCTCCATACAAAAGTGGGACAGAGTTTGAGATTACACAGGCAGATAGTTAAGGATGAGAAGGTAGGACAGATTGAGATCAGGCACAGGGCTCAGTCCAGCATTGTGCCTAGCTTCATTCTACCCATGATCAGCTCCTTTTATACCCTTTTCTGTCTATGCCTCTACTGCTCCTCCCCAATCTCCTTCCACTGCACATTGCCCCATCACTTTACATAGCTTCAAGATAGCCTGTACCACCGCATATCTGTGACTCTAAGGTCTACATCCCCATCACTTGCTCAAGTCCAGGTTGGCCTTTTTTCAAGTGATGCCTGCAATATCTTGACAGCCCATCAGTTACTGTCATTGGCTTTATTGGTTTCTTGTCTTCGTCTCCATTGCTGTTTTGCTGTTAGGTCTGTGCTGTCATAATTTTTTTTTTTAATTGCATTCCCCATTTTGAAAGCATCAACAAGGTCCTCATCAGGTAATCTTACTGAAATAAACATTATTACACTCCACATATACTTAGAGAACACACTGTTTCCATTATTACTGTATGAAATTATGTTTAAATGCTTCCTTAATTAGCATGAATTAAAGATATGTATTATCTATGAAATCCATGGTTGTCTACAGATCTAAAGTGCAATTCTTAGCAATTCTTAGCAACCAATGAATCATTGGGTGGAGATCAACCTGCAAGGTGGCTCTCCATTTTATGAAACATCTGCTCTCTGAGTAAGTATAGATTGTCTTTTTTTATTTTACTTTTATTTTTATTTTACTTTTATTTTTATTTTACTTTTAATTTTATTTCACTTTTAATTTTATTTTACTTTTATTTTAATTTTACTTTTAATTTTATTTTAATTTTATTTTTATTTTTATTTTACTTTTAATTTTATTTTACTTTTATTTTTATTTTACTTTTAATTTTATTTTACTTT
>JAWWLZ010000139.1:52638195-52666354 GCA_035041345.1 Poliocrania exsul | reverse complement strand
AAGGTGGCTCTCCATTTTATGAACCATCTGCTCTCTGAGTAAGTAGAGATTGTCTTTTTTGATTTTACTGAATCATTTTTTTTTTTTTTTTGTTACGGGGAGATGCAAACAATCAGCAGTTCAAAAAGCAAAACGGAGCTATCATCTAAAAGCTGAAGGAAAAGCTATATTTGAGGGTTTATTGAAGTAAAATTTACCTATACAGAAAGAAAAAATTTGTTTTGGCACCAAAATATAGGTGAATATGTTTCTTGGAATAAATGTCAATTTACAAGATGTAAAGTTTATCTAAAAAATGTAAAATAGTGTTCCTTTTAGATAAATAGACCTACTCTACTTAAAAATCAAGTTTGAAGTGCTTCTAACCTTTTGGTATTATTATTTCATAATATTGTAAATTACCAAGTCAAGAGAGTTAATCTATGCAGTGGAGAGAAAGACCTAAAGGGGACAAGAAAACTGGTGAAGGATGTTTTACCTGTAGTGATAGGACAAGGTATAATGGCTTCAGGCTGAATAAGGTAGATTTAGATGAGATATTAGGAAAATATTTTTTACTGTGAGGGTGCTAAGGCACTGAAACAGAGAAGTTGCAGGTACCCTACTCCTGGAAGTGTACAAGGTCAGGTTAGGTGGGGCTTTGAGCAACCATCATCCAGTGGAAGGTGTCCCTGCCCATGGAAGGGGGTTGGAACTACATGGTCTTTAAGCTCCCTTCAAATATAAATCATTCTATGATTCCCTGACCTTAAGGAAGAAAAAAATTAAGTATGTCATTGCACTCCTTTCTATCTCCATGGAAATTTTCTGGTTCGTAGAATATTGCAGGCAACATACAAAAGACAAACATAATAAAACTATCAAGTGCATGTAACATACAGTCACTGCTGATTTTATCTCGATTATATTCTCATAGAATATGTTTATCCTTAAATGTGGAAAATACTTAAAGATATAATGTAGAGAACCAAAATTACTCTAACAGCAGTAACTACTGAGTTCCAATGGATTACATTCATAATGACACCAGACACAAGTAAAATTATTGAAGTGTTGCAGTTTTATTTCAAATAAAGCACCAAAATTGAACAGAGGAAAAGAACAGTAAGCAACTTCCTGTGAAGGATCAAAATCAAACCTGATGTAAGCAGTAAAATTCCTACTCTGTGTAAAAAAGGCTGATCAGAATTTATCCTGAAAGCAAGCATTTTACACTAATACAGTCTTCCCTTCTCTAAGTATCTAAGACTCAAGTATCAATACTGTTCCCTTTCATATGACTTCTGCAGAGATAATCACATAGAAGACTAGCTTATTTGTGAAGAAGCAGTGATTTCAGCTTCTTTAAATTTTTAAAAGAGTTATCCTATATGAACAAAGTACACTCAGCTGAAAAAAGGGTATAATTTTTAAGAGACAATTTTAATATTAAGAAGAAAACAGATTTCAGAATCCACAGGATTGGCACAAGGTAGGTCATTAATTACAAACTGCAGTGAAACCATCAAGTGTTTATCTGCATTTCTATTAGTGACTTAAAATTAATCTCTGTATGAAACACAAAATATAGGGGTTTTTTTAATCAAAGATGTTATATTATAGACAGATTAGTGTACTATACAACCTGCGTTTATAATCACCATTTAGCAGGAGTGCTCAAAAGACTGAACAGTTATGGTAACCCTTAAAATCTACTTTACTTAAATACATTGAGTGAGGGACAAAAACATATTTAAATCTTTCATTACACCTTGCTTTTTCTTACAGTTCACAATGTCTGCAGGAAGGTTGTGCTGTCTAACAATGTAATAATTAAATGCCACAGGGAGATGGACAAAAGCTTGATGAGACCCATCAATGTGCACTTGCAGCCCAGAAGGCCAACCATGTCCTGGTCTGTGTCAAAACAATTGTGACCAGCAGACTGAGGGAGGTGATTCTTCCTCTCTGTCCTGCTCTCATGAGAGCCCACCTGCAGTACTGCATTCACCTCTGAGACACCCAACATAAGAAGGACATGAACCTGCTGGATGAGCCCCTAGGAGGACCACAAAGAAGATCAGAATACGATCTTTGAATACAGGCTGAGAGAGTTCGTTCTTCAGCCTGGAGAAGAGAATGATCTGGGAGAAAAAAAAATTGCAACCTTTCAGTACCTAAAGGGGACCTACGAGAAAGCTGGAGAGGAACTATTAACAAGAGCATGTCGTGATAGGACAAAGGGAAAGAGCTTCAAACTGAAAGAGTTTGGATTAGAAATCAGATATTAGGAAAAAAAACAAAACAAAACAAAACACATTATTGTGAGGGTGATGAGATACTGGACCCAGTTACCCAGGGAAGTAGTATATGCCCAATCCCTAGAAGTGTTTAAGGCCAGGTAGGATAGGGCTTTGATTGGATTGGACCTGGTCTAGTGGAAGCTGTCCCTGCCCATGGTGGGAGTTTGGAACCATATAATCTTTAAGGCTCATTTCAGCCCAAAATATTCTATGATTCTATGATCCTATGAATTAAGACTTTTGTTTTTCCATGTAATCTCATTGCATTGAAAGAATTATGGCAGCTCAGAGAAGTATGTAGCACTGATTTGGAGTGGCCAAGATATGTTTCCAACCTGTTTGTGTTGATGCAAGCTCCTAGCATCAAGATTTTCCTACTGAGTGCTTAATTTTTTAAACAACCTCCTCCATTTTTTTTTTTGTATACAACAGCAAAAACTTGCCTACACAAAGTGTCAGGAAAAAGCAAAGCACATGCATCCTTCAGTTCTTTTTCAGATATCAATATACAGTACTTTAGGTGAGCTTTAGCTTATGCATCATCATGGAATGCAGACTGCAGGAGGAAAGCATGAGAGACAGTAGGATTTATAAGAAAGAGAAATACCTGCAGATTCACATTATTTTTTGCAAGAAGAAAGTAGCCAAGATGTTCAATTACCGTTTCCAGTTTAATGTAAATAAAGTAATTTAAAAGTAATGGTTTTGTTTATAAAGTACGCTTCACTTAGATCTCTGTTGTCTTGGAAAACTCATTGGGTCACTTAAGGTTTGTCCATAAATATTAAAAAAATATTGATTATGATTTAATGTAAATAATGTTTATTTTATATTCATGGTTGAAAGGCCTTTTGATAAATTTAGCAACAAGAATTTTTTCTGGTTTTTTGTTTGTTTTTTAAGATTCACGCTACTTGAGAATCCTTATTTTATTCAATACAAATGGTTCTTTATAGTTTTCTTCCATTTCAGTTTCTAGTTTATCACTATAATGATGCAAAAAAGTCAGTGAAAGACCTGTCCAGCAATTTTCAAAACAAAAGACTTAATCAAAGACACAAATTGATCCTACATGACGTACAAAGAATTATATACAAAATAAAATATTAACTCAGTATGCGTTAATCAAATATTCTCTGACTGTCTGGATAGAACTTTGAAGAGACAGTTTTTGGAATTAGTTTCAAAATAAAATAATTAATTTTTTCTGCCTTTTTTTTTCTTTTACTGAAAAGATTTATTATGTTGAGACTGATTGAGGGGCAAAGATTAGTCTGCCTTGCCTTCAAATGTATAAGTGTGCAGCAGCAGGTATCATAAGTAATAAAGAGTATAAAGATTTTTCTCACATGGGTACCTTTTCCTGATTTCATTAGATTAGAGGGAAATCAAGGACAAATTTAATTCCGGATAGTCACAACTGAGAACTTTCAACCATCAGAGGACTACTGCTTTCTTACAAGTACTGGTGTTTCTTACTGAAGCTGTCTTAATAGCTCTTACTGAAATGTGTGCATTAAAAATGACAAATTGATTGGAAATTATGCAAAAGGGTATTTTATCATTCTCTAATAACTCTTTTTTTGAAAACAGAAAACTAATTTATTCTATAATATACTGCCCCAATTTGAAAAAAAAAATGTACTGGAAAGAAATTTCAAATTCTCTTTCCTTTCTCTGTAATAAATAAATCCCTACCCTTTAGTCTTGCTGAACCTCTGAAGACTTTTCTTAATGCTTCCTCATGTGACATGCTTGAGCAGAGCTATTTTGATTAAATAGCTCCCAAGATAATTGCAATTATAATGTGGCAAACTTGGGAATAGTTTAATCTGAAGTGCACATTGATATCCATGGTACATAAAATATCTGTAGTTTATAATGTGTGTTTCAATGAAGTCTCTGTATGAGATGAGTATAACATTGATTGTCCCTCACATCACCGAATTATAAATAATAATCTCAAAGCTAAATTGTTTATGTGTTATGGAACAGCTATATGAATTTTTCAGTGATCTATGCTCTAGTTGGCTCTAGAACAGACAATATATTTGAAATTTCAATACTTTTTACTCTGCATGGATATTTTTATATTTTCAGTAAAAGTAGACACAAACCAAATTCCTCATGCAAAAATGCTATAGTAAAAGTATTATAATTTTCTTGCTTAATTCATACCATAAAATCAGAAAAACAGCGTTAGAACAATTGAGGAATTAAATGGTGATAGTGAGGAGGCTGCTATGACTAACCAGTAACTTAATCCAAAGAGAAGACATACACCTTCTATATTGCTTACACTTACTAAAAATTTGTCCTAGGAGGAAAAAAACCCCAACTAGTTTGAAAATCAATACTGTAATATTCTGACAAAGATAAGAATGAAAAAGACAAAATGATACTTTCTTTGAATTAAATTACTATTTTTGTGAGTTTGTTTATTTATCTATTTATTCTTAATCTGCTCTACTGCCTTTCAAGATCTCGGTGTCTTTGCCATACTTTTCTCAGGATTACTTTCATGTCTGCTTAAGCTAAGCTTCTGGCACATTTCTGGCAGATATAGATTGCTCTTTTAAAATAGGTATCACAAAATTATATTTCTCTTTAGTCAGTTAATTTTAATACAAGAATAAAGAAGCAGGAATCTGAACATCAACAGTAGGCACTGTGAAGTTAAAATGAGGGAAAAAATGTTTGTAAAGAGGTTTCTAAGAATGAGAAAGCAATATATAAAATTCTTAGGCACTAAAAAAGCATATTTAATAAATCATTTATGATTTTTACCTAGAAGTCCATGAACCCTTGACTGAATTTACAATTAAGACTAAGGCAACAGCAGAAAGAGACTTTTCAGCATACTCAGCAGAAGAATAATTTAGAGAGTAAGATAGCAGTGAAGAAAAGGTAACATATAATATATTTTGGTATCTAGAACCAGCAAATAAATAAGCAATCAAATTTGTCTATTAGTAGTCTTTATTGGATGCTTTATGTTCTGCATTGCCCAGGTTATAGTTGAATAATCTCTCTAAACTTTATGTACACTTAACTTCACCCACTGACAGAGGAAGAAGTATTGCTTTCCTTTGATGTTGCACCAGAATATTTTCTATTGCAAACTGTGTACAAAAAATGGTTCTCCTACAAAAAATAAATGTCTTCCTTTTTTCCAGTTTTCACATTTCAGGCTCTAGTTCAGTGTTGGAATATTCTAGAAGTAAAAATTTAAACATCTTGAGAACAAAATAGATGCTTCTATGGTTTGAGGAGATACTTGCTTTAATAATTTTGAGAAATACAATTAAAGGAAAATAGTAAAAGGTAAATATATCTCTACCATGGAATCTTTTAGACTGGCAAATGAATGCCACCATGCTCACTAAACCATATTATGAAGTACCATGTCAGCTTATTTATTGAACACTTCCAGGAACAATGACTCCTTCACTTTCCTGGGGAGCATGTTTCAGTGCGTAAGCACTCTTTCAGTGAAGACAATTTGCCTAATATTCAACCTGAACCTTCCCTGGTGCAACTGGAGACCATTTGCCCTTGTCCTATGATGAGTTGTCTGGAAGAAAAGGTTGGCCCCCATTTCATCCCAACTTCCGTTGAAGTAGTTGTAGAGAGGTCTCCATCGAGCATTCTTTTCTTAAGGCTAAACAACTCCAATTCCCTCTGCAGTTCCCCACAGACTTATGTTTCAAGACTCTTCACCAATTTTGTTGCCCTTCTCTGAACTCACTCCAGCACCTCAGTGTCTTTCTTGTACTGAAAAGCCCAAAACTGAACAAAGTACTTGAGGTGCAGCCTCACCAGTGTCGAGTACAGGTAGGCTGATCACTATCCTAGTCCTGCTGGTCACACCATTTCTGATACAGTCCAGGATGCCATTGACCTTCTTGGCCACCTGCACACACTGCTGGCTCATATTCAGTTGTCTGTCAACAAGGACCTGCAGGTCCTTTTCCGACAGGCAGCTTTCAAGTCACTCTTCCCCAGGCCTGTAGTGACTTGGGTTGTTGTTGCCCAAGTGCGTGATCCAGAGCTTCGCTTTTTGGTTGTATGTATCCTTGTCCCTTCCTATATTTTATTGCTACTGTAAGTCCTCAAAAATCATTATCTTTGGCTCTCTTCATATCTATCACAAATTTGAAGTTGACACTGTGGTTGCCAGGATGTCTGTCACAACAGTCTCCAATTCATAAATTTATTACAGAAAAGTGTGAACTTACTAACCATTACAGTTACTCTGCTTTTCAGCTCATACTTGCTTGATCTAGTTAGAGCTGGACTTTGTTTGGGAAGTAGTTTTGGGTAGGTTCTACCTTGCAACAGATGATGTGGCTTGATTCAGAACTTTCTGAAATGTAAACATGAGGACAGAAATGTTATGAGGACCGTCACATAGACAGAAATCATGTTTATTTAATGTATGGTGAAAATATCCTTAAATTTTTGAATCAGTTCCCTTTTTTTTGGTTTGACATGAGTAATGAAATGTGGCAAGTTGTACAAAGGAGAATGTGGTGAAAAGTACATTCAAAGGAGCATATGTCTACTACTAGAGGCATTAGTTTTATCTAGAGAAGAAAAATGATAAAAATAAACATGGAGATTTACTTTAGGAAAAAAAATAACTATGAAGACATGAAAATTAAGATATTGGTCTGACTCTGGAAATAACTAGGAGGAAGGCAATGACTTGTGACATGCAGCTCAAGCAGCATGATTTAGTGATTCTCACTGGTCTTGAACTTTGATGAATTGAAATAATTTCTTGATCAATGTTGCAACTATCTGCAAATATTTCTTTTGTATTAGCTGAACTATTCAAATGGTGGAATAATTTTTGGCTGAGAGCCTGAGGCTTTTTTTCCCCCTGGATCTTCATGAAAGTTTTTTGAATGCACATGGAGAATTGGTCTTTGCTTAGCGAATCCCATTTTGAAAGGTCACAGAACATAAAATATTTTTGCTTTTACTGTAATGTCCTTCAAGACAACATTTTTGAATATAGCTCAATGTTCTTATTTACATAGCATCCTTCAAAATGCACAGTTGCAGAGAAAGGGATGGAATTTATTTTTACTCCTACAAGGTTCACTAGCTTATGCAATTAAAACATACAAAGTTTATAATATTCATGTTATTCAAGTGTAATGTATCTGATAACATGAAAGTTAATGAAGATTTTTCTTCTGTTACAAAGAAACTGTTTCCTAGGGGGAGAGGGAAAGGAAAATGTGGGATTAAGAATCCTGATTTCTCTTTCATTGGGCAATGCCAATGAAGATTTACATCACTTTCACTGGTTCTTCACTGCTTTTTCTCTAACCCTTCATCATTTCTTTTTGGCCTCTATTCTATTCATCTTTTTTGACTTGACCAAAGAGAATATTGAAAAAAAAAACACTTATGGTAGATCAAAATTAATGAACCGAGCCATAAGAGGCAGTGTTTGAGCCATTTGAGAGAGATTTTCTGTTCTAAAACAGAGGTATATCAAAGGTCAAAGACTCCTTTGGATGAAAATCATATGTAACTAAAATAGTTATGATCTTACAGTAGCTCTTTTTAATTTTTAATCTTTTTTTTCTGCTTGCATATTCTGACTATAGTACCTTTGGGAGTACAGTAAAAGGAAGCAGTTTACTTTGTTCACTTTCCGCTAGCTGTCTGACAGCTTCTTCAACACATCCCTCACTGCAACAGCTGTTCACCAGTATTTCCAGTTCCATTTCTGGCTTTGGTGATTTTGGAAAGGGGAGATGAAAAAGTTTTTTACCTGACTGACCTTTTTAAAATCTTTTTTCTTAATGTTTCACACATACAAGACAGTTCCAGCCTCTCTTTCTGTTGCTAAAGAGATAACAGCATCTATCTGTGCTGGCCACAAAGTTAGCAACTAAATGACTGCTGTTCCCTTTTTTCACTTCCAGTGAATCACTGAATGACTGAGTAATTTTTCTGTCCTTTTTGTGACTCTAATTTGTTTAAAATGTAAATTTGTTATCCAGGACAAATCTCAAGAATATATGTGTACAAGTACACATGTGTGTATGTTGTATGAATGCATGAATACAGACATTTTTCTCTATATATCTGAACACACACAGAGATATATATCCACACATACATACACAGATATAAATATATATTCATTATTAAATCAAAGGAACTATTATTGTTCTGTTCATTATGTTTACTCATTCTCTTCTCTTTGCAGGCTCTCAGTGGGGCTGCCTGGCCATGTTTGGCTATTGTAAATCAAAAATCTATCCTCAATAGTATTGATATTACATTGCAATTAATTACTTTCCAAATAATTTCCCAATCTAAATTACAGTGCATTGTTAACCAATATAAAAAGAAAACAAAAACCAAACAGTTTTAATTCAAGTCTACACTGTGATAAGTAATATATTTCTATGCTGTCAATTTAACAAGGTTATCAGTTAAAATTGCCTATGAGTTCAATATTGTAGGAGATTTTTCTTTTGTCTGAATGTTAGGCTGGAAGGGGTTTTTTTCAGCAGCAGTAAAAACAACAACAATGAAACCTAGAAAACCTAAATTACACTAACCTTTTCTAAAGCTGTTTCTTTTAATGCAAGGAAGAATTAACATGACCTTTTAGGTTTTCTTCTGAGAATACAAATTTGGTAGCTGAGATTGTTTTTTAATGTAGTCTAATGCTGAAGAATTCTTGAAGAATATTTTCCCTTGGCAACTAGTTTTGCAGAAAAGGATAATTTACTGAATTCAAACAATATTTTCTTCAAGAGAAATAAATGCTTTGTTAACTTCTAATATAATGAGGGAATTTTGTAGTCAAGTACCTTTATTAAGTCTTAATGGTCTACTATCAGAAAAAAGGTTAAAAGCATGTGGCTTGTCAAGTCTAATTTACCTGCACCTCTCTCTCTAAAAAGGTATATACTAAACTCTCACAAGGTAAACATAGCATGATCAGATGCTGTAAATTAACAGTGAGGAACTAAAAGTCAATTATGGCATTTTCAGGCATATGAGTGTAAGAAGGTTGTTACAAATGTATGTCAGAGACAATAAGATTCACAGAACTATGCTGATGTCCTTGGAACCCAAGAATAAAAAATTTAAGACTACACTAAAATTCTTTGTCTGAGGGAAACAGTGATCCTTGTTTCTCAAAGAGCACAGTCAATTTACACAGTAAAGCTACAAATGACGTACCTGAGACTCATGATGTCCCTCCTAGCTACTCCACAAGTAATGTCAAACTCAAGGTATACTGGATGGCACTAGATCTGAATAGTCCAAGACATTTTCTTAATGTTAAGGCTTTCTTCCATAGTAAGAAGAACAAAAAGCTGCTCACGCATAGAGTGATTGGAAGTTTACAACAAGTAGAATTTCATGCTGTTTTTAAAGTATCACGTATTCCATAGCATATAAGTAATGGCTATGAGTGATAAACTTTAAAATAGTGTACTACAAATGCCAAATATCTAGGTTCTCAGGTTTCCTATTCTGAGTTTTGAAGTCCTGCTTTGCAGGATCTTAGACAAGCATTTTTCTCTTCCCTTTGTCAATAAACATATTCCTACATTCAAGTTGTTTTTATTGAATTCTTCAGAAGTAACTAAAGAGAAAAGTTTTATGGGTTTGAAGAGCAGATTTTCTAGTACTTATCATTTCTTCTTTCTTAACGTCACCTTTTTCCCTCTAAACAAATTGCAGGTTTCATAATTTTGTCCCTTTGTATTTGATTAGAAAAATATCCCATAATCATAATTTGAGTTTGTCTTCATTCAAGTTGCTAATTAATGACACATAGAGAAACACTTGCCTCCTTTGCGTTCATCTCACTGTCTGAATGACTTATTTCATATCATATAATTCCTTTGTACTTTGTAATTTTTAACTTAGTTATTTTTAAACTTCTAGCATATATGAAGGGTAACTTAGATGACTTAAGGTTGAGATAGCTGTGTCCCATGCTCCAGTTTAGCTTCTTTCTCTCTCTCTTTTTTTTTTTTTTAAGGAATTTGAGTATTGAACAAGAGAAACAGTATTTTTTCAGCTTGAAATCAAAATATCAGAGGCAAAATATCAGAGGAGTATTCTAAAGAGATTCATGACTTATGTCTCACCTCTTCATCTGTAAAATGGTGTGTTTTTTTCTAAATAGCACAATAGAATTTTTAATGAAAATTTATAATTATTAAGCAGTGAGAATTTTAGTAAGATAAGATGTAAAAGCACCTTGAAATATATGATCAAATTTATTTTAAGCTTATTTATTTGAGTTTATTTCTAAAGAGTTTTAATAACTATTTTATCCTTCTACCTCCCACTTCATAATTGTGGTAAGATTTTAACATCTTATTAAGTTTACATAAAAAACCATTTTGTTTAAATCATGAAAATGTCTGTTAGTAGTTCTCTATCTTTCTTCAGAACATAATCTAAATTTTTTATTCATTAAATTCATTAATGTGTTGTCATATTTGAACATTTTTATTAGCTTTTTTTTATGTTTACTTTTGTTATGAAAAATTTCTCTGATGATAGTGTAAATAAATGATTCCATTATGTCTGAGAAAAAATATAATGGAATCACAATGATCATCCAGTTTTTTGATTGAATCATCTAGTGACATATTTCTCATTTTTACATGTTATAGGAATGACCAAATTGACATTATGATTCACATCTAAAGTAAAGTAGCAAGATGAACATTTAAGTTGAAGGTTTCTTTCAGAAAAGCAATATAATGGTATTTTATAAATTTAGAACTGGAAGCCAGTGGTGGATTTTTCAGTTTACTTAGCCGGACTGTATCTCTCATTTATAAATTATTCAAAAAGTACTGTATTATGTGAATATGTTCTGATGAACATACATTCAAGTTACCAGATGATTTGTCAGACATCTTTTTTTAGCTTTGCCATGTGTACAATATCCTTATTGTACAACTAAGTGATATTGTGAAACATTATTTTATGGAGGTAAATTTATTTGTTTGTTTGTAATTTTGCATTCATCAGTCAATATAATCTTGCTATTTTTTTAAATAGAAGCCCTCCCTACACCTTTAAGTTAAAAAAGGAAGGATTCAACAAAATATAAAGCATTAATCTTATGTCCTGAATCTTGACAGAAGGTTCAAAATCTGAAAATAAAGTACCAACCCACAGATCAACAAAAAAGCAACCCCACTATACCATATATTGCTACATTGAGGTGAGAGAACTTTCAATGAGAACTTACATAGTTCCATTTAGCCTCTTTTTCTTTCTTCTATGTTTGCCATAAGTCATCCTGCTTTGAGAAATATGCATTAAAGAAAGGACAAAAGCAAATAACCATGAGACACATTACAGGGTTATAATGTAAAATTATATTAGAAATTAGGAAATATTAAGGATTTTAATTGCATTCAGTTCAAAGACACAACCAAAATTTTATTGCCATTGCTAATGTGAGAATATTTTGGCCTCTGAAAATAACAAAGTACATAAGATTTTTAAAATGGAACAATGTTTATCATTTTGCAGCTGGAATTTCATTGCTTGATAAAATTGTTTTCTTGTTATTCCTTTAGTTTTAAAGGAAAGCTCTTCAATATTTTTATATACTGCTCTTTAGCAAATTCAGTAACTGAGTGTAAATGCAAGCCCATGTTTTGCAGACATACCTATACACACGTGTCATTACAACTGCGTACTAAATTGTAATCTCACTATTTGTCCCATATATAAGTGCTCAACAACTGGAGAGACTGTTGGTGAATTCTGAGCTTGCAACTGGAGTGACACTGGGGCTGACAGGGTCTGTGTCCATGGTGCCAGCAACTGGACTGGGACAGCACCTCACAGAGCCTGTGTGCCTGGGTGTCAGCAGGTGAAAGGAGAGAAAGGTGCAGTTTTCCCTAACCTGGGACGTGTGGGAGGTGGGGGTGCATCTATTTTGCTATCAAAATTCAAGTTGTACCAGATGACATAGGAGGACCCAGGTCCAGGAAGAGGTATCAGGCAGGGAGGTGGGTCATAGTGCTATCTGGAAGGATGCACAAGTGTGGAGTGCCTTTGAAATGAGTGTGTATGTGTTTGCTAGTGAACATCAGGATAGACCAGCCAGTGAATAGGACAATATGGAAGGAGTAAGAGGGCTCAGGATCCAGGCAGAGGTATTGGACAGAGGAACTGTGACGGTATTTGAGGGAAACATGGGCATGTGAATATGCTTGTGAACCTAGAGAATGAATGAGTATGTATGTGTGTATTTCCACTAGTGAACTTTAGTACTCATCAGCTGGAGAGGAGAAAATGTACTTGACTATGCTTATGTTTTAGGGACTTGGTTATCCATATTTGTGTTTTGTGTGAGTCCTGCTGGTGCCATATTTGGGGATTAATGAAGGCAGTGCCCTGCCCAGCATTGTCATTGCAGCCAGCCATGTCAGTGTTCCCTGTGTGTGCAAGACTATGTCTCTGGGGGTACATGCTGACTCACTACCTCCAAATGGGAAAGCAGCAGCTGCATGCATCAGCCTGGGAAAAAGATTCCCAGGCCTCCAGGGCATCAGGCTGAGCTCTAGCAGTCAGAACAGAGGAACACCTGGGCCCCAGAATCTGCAAGAGTCAGAGGCCTTTTAACATCCCTTAGCAGAAATATTGTCTCAGTCTCACATATATTAGAAATGCCTAAACACTCTTATATGGCAGAAACGCTATGGTTTGATTTCACAATCAATATTCTAAGAATATACCAACCTGTTCTCTTATTCCTGAAATTAAAAGCTATTCATAAAAATCATTTATGTAAAATTTTTTTTTAATTAAGTCATTTGCATTCCCTTATGACACTGTTGTCACACTTGATAGAAGACAGAAGCTGAATAAGCATAATCTTTCTTAATAATTTCAATATGTTCTACTAAGTATTACTGATGATTAAATTATACTGTCTGACACATTTTGTGAATGCATATTGTAAAAGTGAGTGTTGCACTGGAATAAATTATTAAAAGATGTATGTCATTATGCATTCAGCATGCATGAAGGAAGTGCTTCTAGGTGTCATGTTAATCCAGGTCAAGGAAGAACAATGAATGTCAAGGATGCAGAGCCTCAAAAGCTTTTTAAGATATGAAGTATTACATTGGGGTCAATAGGATTTGCAAAGTGAGCAATGATAGTAGAATGTTTCTTCAACAAGAAGCAATCATTATGAGATCTTTGTGGAAAGAAGGCTAAATTGTTCTTCACAGGCATAAATCATTGTAATATTCTTGACAATTCTTATTATGATTATCATATTGCACTTACTCGCTGCTTTCCCTATAAAGCAGGAAGAAAGGATATTCCATAGTGGTTCTGGAATGAAGCACTAATGTCATTCCACAGAGAACATAAAATAGAAAATGACTACTCTGAAGGGTTATGAAAAAAAGCACCACAGGGCACACATATTTCCATAATCAAAATAGATGAATATTATCTTCTCTCAAAGACACTTTTATAGTTTTTCTGCATATTTCAAGGCAAGATTGTGGCTGTGATGAATATGATTCCAAAAATCTTCAAGCAAAACATACTTGCAGTACTTACTAAGTATTTTAATACCATGTTATTTTCAAGCAGTATAAAAAAGCATTGAAACATAAAGTGAAAGATTTTGGGGTTTTGGTGATCACCTTAGTCCAAGATTCTAGCACAGCTAATATATTTTCATTTCCATACAACCCAACTTTCTGTGTCTGCCATGTATGTAAACAAGGACACTAAATTTAAAGACATGAAGAACAAGCCATGTCATGTATTAGAAAGATTTACTGAAAAAATAACAAATGCACTGAGTGAATTAAATGAATGAACTTAATAAAAGATGAATTTTTAAGAAAAAATATTAAATTCCTCAAACGGAAGCTCTCTAAAATATCATAATTTTGATAGATTAACTTATTTATTTTATCATAGATTGGAGTGATAATAAATCAAATAGGAACAAAATATATAATAAATAAGGCAGAAAGAAAATGTAACTTCTTTGTTCTTTCATAATAAGAAAACCATCTAAGGGCATGCAAAACTAATAATTGTTTACACTGTCTTTATAACTTTAGTTTCAAAACCATCTGACTTTTAATTTGGCAAAAGTCTAAAGAAATAAAAAGAGTAATTTGCATTTTGAATCGCATTCAATTGTTGAAATGAGGCAAAAGTATTACACAGAGATGAGAAAGATATTAATTTTCTTATAAAAATTTCCTAAGGTGAATCACTGTGAATATTTGTAATAAGGTAAAAATTGTTGCTGTTCAGAGGGATATTGAACATGTACAGTGTTGAGATCTGTATTTTAGCTCATTTTAAACAACTTTTAAAGGTATTCCGTAAGCATTTCATGTGTAGACTTCAGATAACAATTCCTACTAAGTACAAACATAGCCATTTAAAATGTAAATATCAGAGAACATCATGCTCGCTAGAGAAATAAAACTGGATTCGTTTTTATCTTCGTTAAGCATTTTTTCAGGTATCTTAAAGAAGCAATGCTTTTTATTTGCATGGTTGGTGTTACGTAATTGCCACAGTTCCATTTTTTGCTGATAAATATAATTGTATTTCATTTGTAATTTTTCTGCTCACTAAGCATTATGCTGTTTGGTTACAAAAAAGAACTTAGTGAATGAACTCTGACATCACATCACATTCTAAGCATTAATGGTTTAACACACACAAGTTTAAAAGGGTTTTGAAGGCGGGGTGGGGGTTGGCCGTTTTTTTTTAATTTTGTAGGAACCAATCTTACAAGAGATTTAGGATCCTCTGCATGAAATACAGAGAACTTTTTATAAGGCAAAGAGTACAAAAGGAAAATTTAATCTTACATTACGGGTTTTTGGTGTTGTTTGCTGTTGTTATTTGTTTGTAGTTTTGTTTGTTTTTACTGAAACATTCACCTCCATACCTACAAACCAGAACTATATCTTTCTGTTGAATAAGAAGTACTAGTTATCCCACTAAAGCTTATCTCACAGCTGCAATGTATTATGGGTATATTAGACCAAATATAATAATGTTCGCAGGATGATGCTACAAAAATTATGAAAAGAGTTGAAAACAACCTAATAGCAATGCTTCAGCTGTCCTGAATCTTCAAATTTATGTCATTAGTGAGATAGTTTAAAAATACAAAAATTCATCCCAAAAACTCCATAGTTTTCAGTACTTTTCTGCAATGGGGTAGTAATAAATTTGACTTTTTCAACTCTAAGTAGGAAGAAAATACTACTTTATTTCTTTTCTTTTTTTCATACCTGAAGTTTCTAAAATGAAATAATGATAAAGCACATTCTAATAGTTCCTTGGGAAATCACAGAAAAATGTTTGAAAATTTTGTTTTACTTTATTGGTTCACTGGTATGAGATTAATGAGGAAATACATTAATGTAATAGTCTAAGCAAATTACACCACAATAAAAGAAGAAACGGGACTTTTTGAACTTATTTAAATGAAGCAAAAATATGAACAATTAGATTTCAGTATTCTCACTATTTAAAAAAGAAATATATCTATGTGAGATTACACTTATCCATTAGATTTAGTAATATTTAATTCTGCATTAGTTTCAATGATTTATTCTCAGTTTTGTCTAGTGTATGGGACATTGTAGCAGAATTTTTTTACTTTCCAAAATATTTGTTGCAAGGAACACTTCTCTATCTATTTCAGTACAGCAGTTACAACATCTCAAAGTACTCGAAGTACAGCTATGGAACATACATGTAGTAGAGAGAATAATTATCATACCATGGATTTCAAACGGTGAGAAATATAGCATGATTTTTCTCTTTATTTTCTTTACTCTTCAAGAGTGCTTACAATTTATTCAGTGTATTTAAACAGTTCAATTTCTTCCTTTCATTGTTCAAAGTACTGCATTATGAAAGGATGTTTCAGAAACAAGGTCTCAATAATATTTTATCAGCATATTTTTGTCCCTCTGGTCACTTCCTCTTTTGTCAGTTGTGTTTTATGTAACAGAACCATCAAAAATTGAAAGGCTCTGGTGGATATTCTCTATGTTATATTCCTTCATGGCATAGTTCTTCTAAATCCTTCTAAAAGTCTCTAAATCAGACACCATGAAGGAGTAGATGCTGACTTTTTAATGGATCTTTATATGATCACTCCCTTCCTATATTTTTTGCATTCATCCTTAAATTGCTCTTCATTTGTGTCTAAATAATAAAAAAATATTATTAAATTTTTGAAGGGGGGCACTTTTCAATATTCAAAGGTGCCCAATGGAGTCTAAAGATTTATTAAAGTTACCATCATACAGCTAAAAAGTACCAACATCTAAATGCTAAGTACCTTTACCAAGCCATATTAAATCATTAGTTTAGCATCAAATAGAATTATGGAAGATTAACTTAGGGTACTGGTTTGTTTAATGCTTAACAAAGAAATGAGAAATCAGGATTTGTTTATTGAAAAAAACCAAACAAAAACTAAGCCATTAATGTAAGCAAATTACCTGTGCAAACAGGAAGTTTTGTTCATGATTTAAATAAAAACAATAATGAATTTTGATTAAAGTAAATTGCATTTTAGATCAAAATTGAGGAGGAACATTTTGGGTCATATTAAGGAGATTTGAGACATAAATGTGTTTCTCTGTGTTTCTCACCTCTTTTCTCTTTCAAATTCTGTGTACTCCTATTATGAAAACTAGAAATAACTAAAATTATTTTAATTGAGGAGAATGTTGTTGGTTGGGTATGGTTGGTTTTTTTTTGTTTTTGTTTTTGTTTTTTTTTTGTCCCAAACAAGTAAGACCAGTTTCCCCAAACAAAAATATTCTGATTTTTTTTTTTTGTGACTTCAACTTTCATCATCATGGTTAGGCTTTGCAAACGAAGATTTGGGAAGTGTTCTATCCACATGGGTGTATCCTTCAAGCCTGTGCAGTGGATTTTTTAGGTGAGGCACAGTGTGTGTGAAACTGGCCCCACCCTTTAACTCCTAAGTTTCATCTGCCATGGCCAAGCAAGCTTGGACAGTGACAGTGAAGTCCTCAAGACTACTAGAACATAGAGCACCCGGTATTCCCAAGGGATCTCCCATCCAAGTACTAACCAGGCCTGACCCTGCTTAGCTTCCAATGGGATCAGGCATCAGGATGGCATTTAATTCAACTTTATCTGCTTGCCAAATGCATTAAACATGGTTTATATAACTCAATGATGAACTACTATCCATTCTGCAGAATTTTTATTCAAACTTTGGGGCTTCTAATTTAAGAAGTATCATTAACTTAACAAAAACCCTTTACTAACTCTAGCAATTTGGTGCTCCTTTTCAACATAATAATTTACTTTGCCAAGAAATTCACTTCCTTTTGTAATTAAACTAATGGTTAGACTTTGCTGACCTCAAGTATGCATATATCAAGCAAATTTTCAGGTGACACATGAAATAATCTAAACAGTTCAAACCAAATTAGGTCAAGGTTCTTGCTCCATGAAGATCAATTCAGATTTTATTACATTTTAATTCATCTTTACTCCCATTATGTAATTATATCTGCTTTCCTAAATATAATACCATTTATTTAGGGAAGGAATGATGCCTTGTATCAGCTATTTCTTGACATTCCCTTTATTTTGCTTCTATTTTTCTCCTTTTAGCACTAGTAGGACATAAGGCCAGTTAAGGTAAAGAACAACTATCAGACTATACGGACAAAAATATTTCAAAAAATCATAGAACCATTTGGGTTGAAAGGAAGCTGAATGATCATAGAATCATAGAATCAGCCAGGTTGGATGAGACCTCTAGATCATCAAGTGAACCCTTGATCCACTACCACTGTGGTTACTCAGTGCCACATCCAGTCTGATCTTAAAAACCTCCAGGGATGGAGAATCCACCACTTCCCTGGGCAGCCCATTCCAATGCCTGATCACTCTCTCTGTAAAGAATTTCTTCAAATTATGCAACCTAAACCTCTCCTGGCAAAGCTTAAGACAATGCCCTCTTGTCAAACTGCTAATTGCCTGAGAGAAGAGACCAACCCCCACCTCACTACAATCTCCTTTCAGGTAGTTGTAGAGAGTGATGAGGTCTCCCCTGAACCTCCTCTTTTCCAGGTTAAACAGCCTCAGCTCCCTCAGCCTCTCCTCACAGGGCTTGTGCTCAAGTCCCTTCACCAGCCTTGTTGCTCTTTTCTGGACTTGTTCCAGCACCTCGACATCCTTCCTGAACTGAGGGGCCCAGAACTGGGCACAGTACTCAAGGTGTGGCCTCACCAGTGCTGTGTATAGGGGAAGAATCACTTCCCTGGGCCTGTTGGCCACACTATTCCTGATACAGTCCAGGATGCCATTGGCCTTCTTGGCCACCTGGGTACACTGCTGGCTCATGTTCAGTTTCCTGTCAATCCAGACTCCCAGGTTCTTTTCTGCCTGGCTACTCTCCAGCTACTCTGTGCCCAGCTTGTAGTCCTGCATGGGTTGTTGTGCCCAAAGTGCAGGGCCCATCCCTTGACTTTGTTAAACCTCATTCCACTGGAATCAGCCCAACTCTCCAGTCTGTCCAAATCCCTCTGCCAAGCACTCCTGCCTTCCAGCTGATTGACAATCCCTCCCAACTTAGTGTCATCTGCAAATTTGCTAATGGTGGACTCAATCCCCTCATCTAAATCATCAATAAAGATGTTAAGCAAAACTGGGCCCAACACTGACCCCTGGGGATTACTACTAGTGACCGGCCACCAGCTGGATGCAACCCTGTTCACCAGCACTCTCTGGGCCCAGCCATCAGCCAGTTTTCAACCCAGCAGAGAGTGTACTTCTCCAAGTCACGGGCTACCAGCTTTTCCAGGAGCATATTATAGGAGATAGTGTCAAAGGCTTTCCTGAAGTCCAGATAGATAGTCCAGATACATCCATAGCCTTCCTCTCATCCACCAGGAGGGTTACCTGATCATAAAAAGAGATCAAGTTGGGTAGACAGGAACTGCCCCTCCTAAACACGTGCTGGCTGATTCTGATCCCTTGTCCATCCTGTAGGTGCTTTGTGATTGCACTAAGGATGATCTCCTCCATAACCTTGCCAGGCACTGAGGTCAGGCTGACAGGCCTGTAGTTGCCAATCCTTTTTGTGGACTGGCGTGACATTGGCCAACTTCTAATCATCTGGGACCTTCCCAGTGAACCAGTACTGTTGGTAGATGATGGAGAGCAGCTTGGCAAGCTCTTCTGTCAGCTCCCTCATCACCCTTAGGTGGATCCCATCTGGTCCCATAGACTTGTGAGGATCTAAGTGGCTCAACACGTCACTGACTGCTTCCTCCTGGATTGTAAGGGGGCTATCCAGCTTCTTATCTCTGTCTACAAGCTCCAGAAGCCAGTTATCCTCAGGACAACCTGTCTTATTTTTGAAAACTGAGGCCTTTTCCTCATCCTTGACAATTATGTTCCCCCACATATCCAATAAAGAATGGAGGTTTTCCTTGCCTCTCCTCTTGCTATTGATGTATCTGTAGAAGGAATTTTGTTATTCTTAACAGAAGTGGCAAGACTGAGTTAAAATTGTGCCTTTATCTATCCAATTTTCTTTCTACATGACCTAATTACATTCCTAAACTCTTCATGAGTAGCCAGCCCTTTTTTCCACAGTAAGTAAGCTCTCTTTTTAACCCTAACTTTCTTCAAAATCTCCCTGTTCGGCCACGTCAGTTGTATTCCTCATTGGCTTGCCTTTCAACACACTGGCACAGCCTGTTCATGCCCATTCAAAACCTCTTTCCTGAAGCATGTCCATCTCTCTTGAACCCCTTTGTTTTCAAGGGTTGTTGCCCAGAGTCATAGTTTTCTCTGCTGCACAATGGCTTCTATCTCCTCTTGTTTCCCATACTGCATGCATTAGTGTACATGCGCTTTGCCTGGGCTGCTGATCTCACTCTTGACTTGGACTTTCCACCCTTAGGCTCATCTCTGGAAAGATGGTTTCAATCCCTTCCCTCATCAAACCTAGTTTAAAGCCCTCCTGAGCAGCCCTGTCAAGTTATGGGCTACAGCCCTTTTGCCTTTCCTAGATAGATGAAGTTCATCTGATTTGAGGAGGCTAGGTATCATGTAATTTACCCCATGGTCAAAAAAAGCAAAATTCCACTGGTGGCACCAATGTTTTTAGACACCTGTCGATAAAGTGGGTTTTCCTAGTCCCCTCCTCATTCATCCCTGCTACTGTAAGTACTGGGTTGAATACCACCTGTGCTCCTGTCCCATCAGCTAGTTAACCCAGTACCTTGAAATTCATAATCATCAGCCACTCCCCACAGGACATTTTTCCAGCCTTTTCACCAGCTTTGTTGCCCTCTTCTGGGTATATTCAAGGATGTGAACATCCTTCTTATACTGTGGGGCCCATAACTGTACACAATACTCAATGTAAGGCTACCCCAGTTGCAATATTGGATGTACAGGAGACTTCCTTTTATTTTCTATATCCCATGTGTTACTAATTTTCATAAAAGAATCCCAACAATAAGATGAATAATAAAATTTCGTTTGTACATAGTTTCAAAAAAGAAGATAGGAGTTCAAAAAATATCTTGTGTTCTGCGAACCCTAGATTCTTCTTTTGAATTGCTGATTTCTTAGAATACCTCATAGTTCTGACATGTATATGTGTTCTATGGATCTAATCAGATTTGGGAGTTTTGTTGTTGTTGTTTTGGGGGTTTTTTCCTTCACTTCAAGAATATTAAGAAAAATAGTGAAATTCTGGAGTACTTTTAATCTCTGAATCTACTAGTAATTACTGGCTCCTGAAATGCCTTTTTTTTTTTAACTATACCTGGAAATTCTCATCAAAATCTTGAAAATCTCATTTTTTATTATCTGACTTCTGCTTTGTCAACAATGAAAAACAAACAAACAAACAAACACAAACCAAACCAAAAAACAACAACCACAAACACCTGAATCACATGCTATTTTCTAACATCTCTATTGTCTTTTCTATGGAGCTTACTGACATTTCACTACCTAGAATATATTTGGTTGCTTGTAAACTTCCCATAATTTGTCATTCTTTACATATATAAAATTCTACTTTAGTTTTTCCCATTTACGTTCTGTATTTTGAAATACACTGATTTTCTTTTTCTGTTTTAGTAAAGCTTGTTAAATATCCTTTCCAGTTCTTTGAATGGTAGTTACATGATTATTCTCATATCAGAAAGCTCTTTTCCTCCAAAACAGAAAAATATGATTTGCATTTGTACAATATCATACTTATCATCTCAATTTAACCACAAGCCTATGTAGTGTCCTATTTCTGGTTTACTTAATGTTTATTTTTAAAACTTCCAATCTTTATACAATTTTTTTTTCTAAGTGTATTATCAATTTTGTGTGTTTCATAACATTTCATTTACTATAATTTCCTATTCTTTCACCCTATTTTTTTTCTTAATTAATACATGTAGAAATACATGCACTTTAATATAATATATAAAAGAGTATATTATTTTAAATTGAGGCCACATCATATTATAGCATGGATTATTGTTGCAGGTTTTCCACAGTTGGCTAATAAGTACCATACAGTATATTCAGATTTTTGTCTTTACAATGTAAACAAAGATAATGAGCATGATATTATGGACAAACTATTGGAATAAAAATAAGAAAGGAGATGGAGTAGAGTGGTAATTTAGGACAGAAACTTTTATTCATATATTATATTTCTTCAATTACATAGATTTTCTGTTTTAACAAGCATTACTTGAGAATTCCTGAAACAATTATTTTTTTTGAACCCCAGTATTGTTATTCAGCCTCCTACCCCCCAGCCTTAAAATCCTTTTTGACTATATTCAAGAGGCAGATCTTACAAAATGAGTTACAGTCTCTTTAGTCTACTGGAAGGTCTCCCTGCCCATGGAAGGAGAGTTGGGACAAGATGGTGTTTAAAATCCCTTCTAGCCCAAGGCCTCCCATGTATGAAGTAAAATGCAGGGTAATTAGTAGTTTTTTCAGTGAGAAAATTATATAAATACACTATACTTAGGAAATGGTTAAATTCTTTTCATGTATTTAGGGGTATTTTCATCAGGAGAGAAAACATTTAATTTGAGAATAATGACTAGGATGCATGTATTCCATTAAAACTTCCTTATTTTTATATCCTCTGTCCTTTGAACTGATAACTGTTGCGAGTCACACTGAATAAGTTAATTATTCTACACTTATGTTTCTGTTTAAACACATCTGCTCTGACTGGAATTGCAGAAGAAATACTCTTATGGCACTCTATTGATTGGTGAGCCATTAAGTTTCCAATTCAAGAAACATCTGCTAGTTACTCAGCCTCAGGTGTCTTGCTTGATTAGGTATTAATTCTTAAATTGATGCCAGATTCTCATTAACCTCCACATGAATAAAGATAAGGACTAAATTTGCCAGTTCTCTAAAGCAACATTTTAAAGGTGGTATAACTGGCCTCTTCTCACATAATTGTACATCGGAAGAGTCCTCTTGTGCAGTTGTGGGAGAGTGGAAGGATCA
The DNA here is from genome assembly GCA_035041345.1 of Poliocrania exsul. Lineage (NCBI taxonomy): Eukaryota > Metazoa > Chordata > Aves > Passeriformes > Thamnophilidae > Poliocrania > Poliocrania exsul. Next base: position 52,643,489 of record JAWWLZ010000139.1, on the reverse strand, counting down.
GGTATGTTAAGGAGTGCATCTGAGTCAACATAATTGATAACAAAGATATTGCTTAAATGCAGTTCATAACTTCAACTTTAGAATCATTACCTGAATAAACCTGGTGTTATGTATTTAAAGCAATAGAGACAAGCTTTAATCCCAATAAAATTATTCCCCATGGGTAGAGTACAGTTCTTACCTAACAGGCACCACTGTGGGGAGATCAGACAGGTTCAGCCAGTCAACTGATCCCAGCAGTTATAATGCATCTTCCCTCACTTTTTCCCCATTCTTAACTTACTTTTATACTATTTCTTTGTATTTAAGTGGAGGTGGAGTGATTTTAGTCATAAATATCTTTTTTACTGATTGGTGTAAAAATCTCTTGCACTGTTGTTAAAGATACAGTCCAAAAAACAATATAGAGGACACGCCTAGTGGGAGGTGGTTGCACCTTGAAGGCTGGTAACTTTGGGATGGAGGTGCTTATTAATATAGCAATTAGACTTTAATAAACCAAGTTCATCTGAAGAGAAAGATTTCCCCACAGTTATTTTATCAGCAGCATGACACCTTCTCCTATCTCCCATGAGTGACAGGTCCCATGCTGTTTATCATTCACAAACATCTACTTCTCCATCCAAGGATCACCACAGAGCCTGGCCACGATGCCTCCACTCTGCTCCACTCTCTGTTCCATCCCTCTTAGAGGGTGCTTGCTATTCTATGGGAAATCTTCTTGGAACTGCCAACTGCATTCCATCCAGGGAGTAGCAGCTGCATTTTACCCTATAATTCCTGCATCATTAGAACTTTTGTTAGGATGGAAATATAACTTCTCAGTTTCCTCTAATTTTCGCTCCCAGGCATCTTCCCACACCTGGAAATACTGTAAGCTATTGTGAGACACTGGACTATTATTTTATTGGGTTGGAAGCAACTCAAGTGTGTGTATTGTGAAGGGCTCATGAAGTCCACATGGCAGCCCCATGAGGCTCACCAGGTGACCCCAGAGCCCTGTTAGCCCAATACAGCATGGGAGACACCACCCCTCTAGAGCCCCTGACCCACCCGCTGACTGGCTATACCGCAGTCACAGAGAGGCCAGTCTGCCAGAAGTCCTACCTGGGAGGGGCCAGAGTGCATAAAAAAAAGCAGCTCATGGTCTCCATTTCTCTCAAGACCTACCTCCTGCTTCATGAAAGCTGGACTTAAACAGGCCTTTTTGTTGGTAGCTATTTTTCTCGTCTTCTCTCTTCTTCTCTACTCCTTTCTTAATGTTTTGGGTAACTTAAAACTAAGTGGGTTGGATTTTGCTAGGTTGTGTAGGTTTACATATGCTGGGTTAGTACTTTGTGGATGCTTTATTTTAGTTGTATGTTACCCCTTTTAAACTTTTGCCAAGATCTCTTATTTTCCCCCTTGTTTTCTAAAATTATCAGTAAAACTGTCTCCTGAGAAAATGTGTGCATTGTATTCTCTTCATGCTACCTCAGGGTATTAAAGAACTGAGGGATCTTCAAAATATTTGGTGGGTGAATTTTTGTAACCTTGTATATTTTTAGAAGTAAAACTACTGGATGAGCTTGTAGCTCTGGGGCTGGGGTCTTATGGATACTAATATAAGGTATGACTGCTACATTTTGCAAGACTAGATACAGTGTGCACTATTACTAATACCATTACTACCAAAAGTTCCTAAGAACATAAAAAAAGTCATATATTATTGGCAATACAAGTAACTTAAGTTGTTGTTAGTCTTCAAGACTGTGTTTAAAAACTGGCAAGTCTTTAGCAGATTTATAACCCTCTGAGGCATCAGTACCTGTATTTCCAATGCCTAAGAGATAACCTATTTGATTAATGAATAAAAAACTATAGGCAGACTCAGCATTCTAAAACTTAAGATGCTCTTAGAGATTCTTTTCCAGACAGAATAATTTGAGTATATTGTGTGATCAGATAAATATAAAAAATTTTTCATAGAATGGGTAGAGTAATAGGATGAGTAGAAAATAGAATGGGTACTTTTCCTGAACAGAATGAACCTGTAATCAAAACTCTTCTTGCTTATTTCCAAAGTACTTCATATTTTAGCCAAAGCTTTGTCCAAACCTGTAAAACTTGTCATTAGATGTAGGTGCATGTAAGTAGAAGTAACTTTCTATATGCTGTAACTTCTTACTTTTAGAGAAACTATGTAGGGAACTACTAAGAGAAAAATATTTTTAATTGTAGAAAGTGTTTTAAGGTATGGGGAAAATGCGATTTAAATACTGATACTCTTAGGGCTAGATGCAGGCAGGTGCACATGGATTATGTTGCTGTTTACATTCCACTTTTAATAGCTCACTCTATACATTAATTTTATGACTACCTGAATGCAGAGTCAAGACATTGAATTCTATTGTAGACAATCTGTAGTAACTAGAATTTGTGGTTATAATTCCAATTATCACAGAATAGGACCTTGATTTAGTTAAAAGTGTAACAAGATAATGACAAATATTGTGATATTGTGTGATAGACAATCCCTAATTAAAAACCAAAAGCCAAAAACAAAAAAAAAAAACCCAAAAGAAACCCACCAAAAACAAAACAAAAACAACCAAACTTATAATTTAAGAAGTCATGAAGTTAGTATTAAAGTTCATTCATAACAAGTAAGTTTTTAATAGGATTGTGTTTGGGGTTTCTTTTAAGAGTGACTCCTAGACCAAATTTTTCCCCAATAGAAAAAAATAACATAGATAAGAATAAAGAAGAAGCAGTGATGAACATTATGGAAGCTAAACTTTAACTTCATTTTTCCATATAGGGAACAGGCCAGTTCTTTCTTTTATCTTAGGCATTTGTCTGTTCGTAATTAGCAACTACCCCTCCTGACAATTACAACTTTCTTGATTACATTTACACATGTGATTGCCATGCATTATGAAATGGAAAGCTTGAATCTGATGAATAACAAGGATAAATGTATAAGTTTAATTTTCTGGATATTTTGGAAAGTCAGCATAATGACAGTGACAGAAATAGAAATAATACCATCCAGTGATAATTTTTTTATCTTTTCATTTTACAAAATCATATAATATTCACCAGAAAAGTCTTTATAAATACCACAGTAAGAGACTTGAAGGATTTACTCATTGCACATCAATAACGTAAATATGTTAGTTATTTCAAAGTAGAAATGATGACAAAATGAGATGTCAGACTTCTGGCAACACTGGCTTTTGTGATGTTTTAGTAAAGCAAGTAAAAGAAGTAAGGCATATTTGAATGTGTGAGCCCAATCTACCCTTCTAAAGTACAAACAAGGACCTGGATTGTTGTGGGTTTTTTTATTTTTCCTATATGACTATTGCATTTCAATCAAGAAAGAGACTAAAAATATTAAAATTAAATTAATAGATTTTCTCTCTTAGTTAATGAGCTGTTAAATGACTAGGAAAAAAAATCCCAGGCTGAAGTCAAGTTTATATTTTGTTATTAACTGATAAAAATATGCCATTAAATGGATTCTTAGAATGTCCTGAATTGGAAGGGACTCACAAGGATCACTGGGATCAGCTCCTGGCTCTGCTTAGGACAATCTCAATAGCCACATCATGTTGCTATGACCTGTCTCTGAGGCAGGGTAAGTAAAGTTATTTTTAATAGATCCCTCAGGGTGAATTAGGGTGAAATGACACTGAATGACCAGTGTATATACAAGGCAGGTTTATTTTGAAACAATTTGGTTGCAGCAGAAAGGAGATATGTATCTGGTTTTGTTGTTTTCTATAAAAATGTAATGAAGAAAATATATAAGGAAAAGAAAGAGACAAGGAAAGTATAAGAGCACATAGTGGAAAGGAAAGATATTACCACTTGTGGATCTACTGAGGAGACTAGATCTTTGCCATTTCAATGTCTGTTTGGAGCAGTAGTTGCAATCTTAATCCATTGGGGATGGGGGCCCACACGACCAAGAATTTGACAGGTTATATAAGTTTCAGAATTACAAGGGAACACCCCGATACCTCCAGGGAACAGCAGCTTTGTGCTGTGAGATGTACTGTGCCTTATCTGAAGGGAAGAGATTGGCATAATAAAAATCATTACTGCATGTCTGCAGGATTTGCTTCTTAACAGTCTTTTTCCTTATCTGGCATGAAAATGTTTCATTTAAGACATCAGTCCCCTGTTATCAGGGAAACCATAGCTGGCAGGGCTCAACCAGCCTGTCTAAGCAAGGTTATATGTGCCTCATGGTGTTGTTCAAATGCTTCTTAAACTCTGGCAGACTTGGTGACCACTTCCCTGGGGAGCCTGTTCCCCAACCACCTTCTGGATGAGGAACCTTTTCCTAATATCTAACCTAAACCTCCACTGGCACAGCTTCACGCTCTTCCCTCCGGTCCTATCACTGATCACCAGGGAGACGAGTTCAGTGCCTTCTCCTCCACTTCCCCTCATAAGGAAGTTGTAGACTGCAATGAGGTCTCCCCTCAGTTCCTCTTCTCTAGGCTGAGCAAACCACACTGCTTGTCATATGGCTTTCCCTCTTTGTATAAAATTATTTTCAGTTTAAATTTAAATAATTTTTCAACGCTTGATTTTAGTATTAAAGGTAGCATAAATGTAAATACCTACAAGAAAGATACAGTTGACCTCATCGAATTAAGATGATCTTAATAATTGGTCAGTTGTTCTAAAAGTATGGACTTTTTCCACAAAGAAGTAAAAATGAGTATAGTCAGGCATTTTCTGATTTATGGTGTCATTTGAAATAGAAATATAGTTTCATGAACCATTTCAACCAACTATCTAGAAAATTGTGTATATATTACAATTTTCAATTAATGCTCTGCCTGCTGTGTTTCTGCAGCCTGATTACAATTGGCACAATTTTGCTAGTGCAAATTAACTGGAGAATTTAATATCAGTTTTATTCTTCCTTGCTCTTGGTCTGGAAACAAGCAAAACTAAGCTCAAACTTACTTATTTGTTTGAGAGTCTGTTAAACATATACTCACAATGTGTGTTTTACTAGTAGGTTTGCTTTCTGGCCTTTTCTCTTGTCAGTGTTGCGAGAGATCCACAGAGTGATGTTTTCCGTCTCTAGTCTAGGAAATCAAGGTAAAGGTGAATGTCAGTTAAGTGCAATGTAGAAAGTTGTACAGCAAGTTGGGATTGCACAGACCTTCAAGTGCAAAGATACTAAGAGTAAACCCCAATTTATAGGATTCTTAGTCTTGGATTAAGATCTTGATTACATAGATGGTGGTTAACAGTTGGCCTTGATGATCTTAGAGGCCTTTTCCAAC
>JAWWLZ010000139.1:52611924-52628227 GCA_035041345.1 Poliocrania exsul | reverse complement strand
AAGAGTGGTGTGATTATCTGAGGAGGAAGTCCCCTCCTCCTCTTGAGAGTAAACATCTTGGTTTTTTCCCCTCAAACTTAGACATATATATAACACATATATTGTATTTAAACTCATAAATTAAGTTTTCCATTAAAGTTTTGTTCTGTAAATTTTCTGACTAAAAATGGAAACTATCAGACTGTGCATGCACAGCAACCACTATGCAATTCATTTTATCCCTGTGTAGGTGTAAACCTTTAAAATATCCCATCTCATTGTCATGAAGTATGTTGATATGTTTGATTTTGTTGGTTTTGTTGGGGTTTTTTTTGTCTTGGCTTGGTTTGATTTTTTAAAAAACTTATTAGCTTTGTAGGAACTGGAATATTTCAAGGAAGGTTTTCCTTCTCTTCTGTGTTACCTACTGATGTAGGTAACATATGCATACTCAATAATTCAAACATAGTAAATATTTTTAATTCAATATTTCTCTCAAAAAAATCAGTATTTTGAATCCAATGCCACATAATACAGGACATAGTATACTCTGGAGTCTCTTGATAAAAATTGTATTTTAGAGAAAGGAAATCAAATACTGGTGTTTTACCTTATTCAGTTGCATATGTTATAGTTTGTTCCATAACCACAGTTTTTCATTCCTCCCAGGACAGTCAACAAAACAGTAGATAATATGTAGCACATGACTGTTCTCTAAGGAACTCTTGCCATATTTAACATCTCCATTATGTCATAATCATCAGTTCTGTTTTCAGCTACTGTTGCCTAACTCACTTAGGAAAGTGTGTCCTTTGACCTTGTTAGAGAACCCAGATGATGGAAAAGATCACAATGGCTGTGCCGCCCTTCAGAAGGACCTCAATATATACAGAGATGTGCAGGGAACTGTCTGAAATTCAGCAAAGGCAAATTCAGGGTCCTGTACCTGGGAAAGAATAATCCCATGCACAAGTACAGGCTGGGGCCTGACCTGCTGAAAAGCAGCTCTGCAGAGAGGGACCTGGGGTTCCTGGTGGACAATAAGCTGCTCAGGAGCAAGCAGTGTGTCCTTGTGACTTAGAAGGACAAATGTGTCTAGGGGTGCATTAGGAAGAGAACTATCAGCAGGTTGAAGGAGGTAATCCTGCACCTCAGACATAGTGAGGCCATACATGAAGTATTGTGTCCACCTGTGGGCTCCTCAGTACTGGAGAGACATGGAGCTCCTAGAATGGGTTCCACCCGAATATGAGGAAGAATTTTACTGGGTCAATGACTGAGCATTGGCATAGGTTTCCAGAGAAGTTGTGAAGCTTCCTTCAGTGAATGCAATTCTGTGTTCTAGGATGACCCTGCTGGAATAGCAAGGTTGAATCAGATCACCCAGTGTGGGTCCTTCCAACCTTACAAACACTGTGATTCTGTGACTGCTGGCAAGGCTCAACCTGCAGGAATTATTTTTTCCATCCTTCTGGTGTCAAACTGTCCTAAATTTATAAAGCAAAAGCATTATATATGTGTATATATCTATATCTATATATATATATATATATACACACACACACACACACACATAATTTCAGTACTTTTTTCTTTTTATTTTTCTCCCCAAACTAGAAAAGAAAAAGTGTTCCTAGGTTTCTAAAGCACTATACTAATCTATTTCAAGGTTATTTCTGTACTACATGAGACTGAAACGTCCCTGTAAAAAATGTAGGGTGAAAATCTAGACATTATCAAGTAAGTCCTTTGGTTTATTGGTGCAGAACATAGTATTATTGGGTTTAACACTTACTAAACATAAGGGACAGATTGTCAGTTAGCATAAATCAACATGACTTCATTGAAGTCAATACAGTCATAAAACTTTAAAACTTCTATAGTACTCATCCAGCTTTTTATTATTGTTGTATTATAAAAAGAAAATATTTTATTCTTGCACAGTTTAAGAAACAGTCCTTTCTACATGATACAAAACTGATGACCTTAGCAGTTTCTTAAGATGAAAGTATGAATTTTGAGAGTGATAGCATAAAAAGTACATTTTTAATTATTTATGATCTCTTTAGTTTTTATCAAGTTTATGTGCTCTGATATTTGTCTATGTTACCTTGTTCACCAGCTTAAAATGGTTCAGCAAAGAAATGCATCTTTGTTGAAGGATTTAGCTATGGAACCATTAGCAAAACTTATTAACAGCCTGAATACGGACACACTGAATGAACTAAACATATACAGAGCCAAATTACAATATAAGTTAGGCATTAATATTAGCCTCAAGTTGAAGTTACTCAAATCTATTTGCAAATCTGTTATATTGACTTAAAATGCCTTCTCCTTGAAACTTCTCTCTATTGGTCATTTATTTTAAACACTCCTCCTAGGTTTAATAGGCCTTTGAGTTCAGTGCAGTTACGAACATTGCTGTAATTGGTTATATGTATTCAGTGCTTTCACGGGAGGCCTAGCTACTGTATCTATGACAAGTCCACAGCCCTTAACATTGGATATTACAAGTAAGAGACAAATTGTAACACAAGATGGAAGGTACTCTCCCTGATTGTGTACTAATTAACAAAACCATATTGTTTGTAGAGAAAGTATATAGACAAGCATGAAACATTGCTGAAATGACCACACGCTGAAAAACTGATCAAACCAAATCAAATCCTTTAACAGCTAGACTGTAAAGTAGAGGCTTAAATGCCATTGTTTTGGGTATTCAGCATGGGCAGATAAAGAGAAAGCAATTACATTATGAATATATGTGTTATTTTTGAAATACGCTGCTAGTCCTAGAGGAACATTTTATATAAACAAGTATTTAATGATGCAGAGAACCAGTGAAGCTTTTTAGAAATACCTAGCCATTTGAATCCTCCAAAAATCAAACCAGATGTTTAACTATATATAAATGTTTTTAAAATATGATTCTGAGTTTAGTTTTTAAAGCTGAGGACTAATGGAAAAAAGGTTTTCACCAGGTCACTGAAATCCAGATTTCCTGCAAGTCAAATAAAACTGGACTCTCAAGACCAACAATGTCCAAAATTGCTTTCAAAAGTTGCCTTTGAGAAATATTGATCTTTCAACACACTCTGAAAGATATTAAATACTAAATTGAAAACTGAAACTAAAATTTATGACAATATTTCCACACTAGGAATACCTCCTCAGGCTCCAATTTCTCTTTGTAGCTTTACTGTGTTGTTATTTTGTTCCAGAGACAGATAGAAACAATGACATAGTAATGATATATATTGCCTGCTAGTTTACTTATAGAAGAAATGGTCCATGACTATCAAGGTGTCTATCTTTTAGCATGCGAATAGTTGAACAACTATGTCCACTTCAAAATGTTCTTAAAGATTCAGATTCCACCTGCAATATAAGATGGACTTGGAATAAAAAAACCCAACAAAAACCAAACAAGCTGTTCTCCATTTACATTACTTTTTCATGCATATAATGAATGCATAAAATGGTCTGCAGTCTCACACTGTCACTGCTGAACATTGTGTTTTACAGCATCAACTCATCAGTAGGAAAATTTTTTTCTAATATTCATGTGGGGAAAGTTCAATACTAAACAATTTCATTGTAAGTAGATGAAAATTCTTGAAAATATTTTTTCCTGGTGATTTTAATCTACAGTCTTTCGGTTTTGGTTTTGTTTGTTTGTTTGTTTCTAGTGTCTTTTTTTTTTAACAGTGAAAGAGTTTTTAGAAATTTGCTGAAATTTAAAGTGTCAGATGAAACAGATTTTTTTAGCACAAAACAAAAATGCAGCTGTATACAAATCTTTAAACCAAATTTTCAAGTTGTTGTTGTAAAGATGGGTCTCATAGGTCTTGTAGTACGTGTTTCTTGGTATCTAATTAAAGCTTTTTAAAAGTTATTGTCCAGTCTGAGTTCCTCTACTGTAAATAGACATAAAACTATACTCTTAATCTGAAGTTAAGATAAAATGTCTAAGTACACAGAGTGAGTCTTCCAGACTTTACGCTGACTGTAGAGAAAACTGCATAATTTTAGATTGAGAACCTAATTCTTAGATAGCTAAAATCATGTCTAATGAATTTCAACTTGCTGCTGTCTCCTGCCAAGATGATTAACTTCTAAGAGTAATTTCAATTTCCTCCTTTGGTCTATAAACATTTACATTAATTAACTATTCCCAGGAGAGTGGAAAACAAGGCAAGATATCCACAGCATGAAATTAAACAATACATAAATACCCAAGTTGTTGTTCCAAAGTTTTCACTTTTTGGAAAGTAGTCCTTTTCCAGGTTGTTCTCTTCAGGGTAACCTGATGCAGAAGGAAACAATTCAACAGAGACTCTAGTGATCAACATTTCTTGATCAAGAAGGTGCAACTTTTTCCATTTATTGGAACCAGCCTTCCTTCACAAAAATAGCTGGAACTCTTCTGTTGCCAAACAGAAGAATATGGATCACAAAATTTCTGGGCTTTGCTATAACACATTTCAATTGTCTCCTTTGAAAATTGGTCTTCAAATTAATTGATATTTATGGTATAGCTCTTAAATACAAGAGTTTTAGTGTCCATCAAAGCTGTAGAAGTAGTAAATTTTTTTGTCTCCATACTGTGTGTAATGACAAAAGTTTTGATTGGACAGGGTCAGCTGATTGGCAGATACTTTGGTGGCTTTGAATAAATCTATATCTAAAAGTTTAAATGTCCTACAACCCATTACTTTCAGCATAGTCTTTAACAGTGTATTGTATTGGTCAATTTTTCCTGAGGTTGATGTATTACAGGGTATGTGATACACCCACTCAATGCCAAGATCATTGGCCCAAGTATTTATGAAGTTGCTTTGGAAACTAGTGCCATTGTCTGACCAAATTCTTTCTGGAGCACCATGTTTCCATAAGAATTGCTTTTCAAGGCCCAGACAGTGGCATGGGTCACAGAATATCTTTCCAAGCGTCCAGTGGTTGCTTCCACCATTGCAAGCTCATAGTGCTTTCCTAGGTGAGTTTTTTGGAGTGTGATACAGTCAGTCTTCCAGGCCTCCCTGCATTTGTATTTCAGTTAATTCCCTCGGGTACTGGATGACTTTCTTCATTGTGGTTCCCTTACCTGGTTGACATATAACATCTTCCTTGAAGAATACCTTTCCTTCATGCTAGATGGGAGTTGTCTCCGGAGGCTAAGAACTTTTGTCCCTTTTCCAGTTGCCTTGCTAATGCCCCCTTCCCTAGAAAATCATCCCAGACACATGACCTCTCTACCTGCTAACTCAAGGCTACTATTGTCCTCACTGCTAGAGTATGGGAAATTAAACTAGAACTTCACAAATATTTCTTATTTCCTTCAAGACTAGCTTAGTAAATAACAAACATTATCACTACATTGTTCGATTGACTTTTGCTGTGATTTATATTCCCAGTATTTTGGCATCAAATGTTATGTGGAGACAAATTTTTATTTTTTCAAGCAGCAAGTGAAAAACTCTTTTTGAAACACTCCATTAATCTACAAAATCTTTCAGTGTTGTTTTCTGTTTACACATTGATGCCATAAAACTCTCATCATCAAAATAGTCATAGAGTCACGATAAGTATAAAATACAAGAAAATTCTGCACATCCTCTGATTCCAAACTTATTGTAAAAGTAGAGTCAAGTTTATCCAGGGCCCTATCAAGCTGAATCTTGAATGCCTCCAGTGAAAAAAATTCTTTTTTGTGGAACCTTATTCAATGTCTGATTCTTCAGATGATGAGGATTTTTTTTCTCTTTTATTTAGGCAGAATTTCCCCTGAAGCAGCTTGTGCCTGTCACCTCTTGTCCTGTCACCTTGCTGCCTAGTGAGAACACTACCTCTGTAAGTTCTCTGTAACTCCCTTTTAGCTACTCAGAGACTGTAATTAGGAGTTCCCTTCTAGCCTTCTCTGCTCTAGGCTGAAAAAACCAATTTCTTCAACCTCTCTTCATGTGCCAAGTCATTCAACCATCTAATAATATTGGCAGCCCTTTTCTGGACCATCTCCAATTGTTCAATGTCTTTCTTAAACTGGTGAATCAAAACAGTCAATCAAGCATAACAATCATCTCAATGAGAATTCATGCTGAGAACTGCCTACTTACTGTGTCTTCACAACTAAGACAGATGGCCCTGGGTAATTATTGAGGATTTTGAAACTTTGTCTTTCCCCAAAATATCATAAAACTTGAACTCTGTTGGCATAAGTTGCTTTGGTTTGTTTGATTTTTTTGGGGGGTGGGGTTGGGTTGTTTGTTTGTTTGTTTAATTTTAAATAAAAATCTAAAAAAAATTTCTAAGTTTAATTCTTTTTTTTTTTTCTCCTTATTCTCTTTGGTATGTGGAAATTTGGACATAACATAGCATGTGCTGGTAAAAGGTCTAATAGGACATAGCCAAGAGTCTGAGTGGAGTGACTACTCCCCTCTCCTCAACATTTCTGAGATCACAGAACTGGACTTCTGCATCTAGTTCTGGACCTTACAATACAATAGAGAATCACAGAAACACAGAATCACAAAATGAGTAAGGTTAGAAGGGATAACTGGAGGTCTCCTAGTCCAACCTCTCTGCTGAAGCAGGGTCCACTAGAGCACATTACTCAGGATTGTGTACGGAGAGCTTTTGAATATCTTCAGAGAACAAGACTCCACAAGGTCTCTTGGAAACCTGTGCCAATGCTGTCACCCTCACAGTACAGAGGATGTTCCTCATGTTTAGGTGGAACTTCCAGTTTATCAGTTTCTGCCCATTTCCTCTTTTCCTATTGTTCGGCACTACCAAGAAGTGCCTGGTTCCATCCTCTTGGCACCCTCTGTTCAAATACCTCTATACAGTGATACGATCCCCTCAGCCTTCTCTTACTGAGTCTAAACAAGTGCAACCCCCTCAGCCTTTCTTGTTAAGAGAGATGCTCTAATCCCTTAATCATCTTTTCTGCCCCCCGCTAGACTCACGCCATGAGATCCATGTCTCTCTTGTACTGAAGAGCTCAGAACTGGACACACCACTTCAGGTGCACCTCACCAGGGCTGAGCAGAGGGGCAGGATCACCTCCCTCAACCTACTGGCAGTGCTCTTCCTAATGCATCCCAGGATAGCATTGGCCTTCTTCACCATGAGGGCATAGTCCTGGCTCATAGATATCTTGTTGTCCACCAGGACCCCAGGTCCAACTCTGCAGATATGCTTTTCAGCAGGTCAGCCCCCAGCCTGTTCTGGTGCATGGGTTTATTCTTCCTCAGATGGAGGATCCTGTATTTGCCTTTGCTGAATTCCATAAAGTTCCTCTCTGCCTCTCTCTCCAGCCTGTGAAGGTGCCTCTGAAGGGCTGCACAGCCCTCTGGGGTATCAGCTGCTCTTCCCAGCTTCCTGTCATCAGTGAACTTGCTGAGGAGGCATCTGTCCCTTCATCCAAGTCATTGAGAAGTAAGTTAAGCAGTACTAGACCCAGTATTGACCCTTGGGTGACGCCACTAGTTGTAGGCCTCCAACTAGACCCAGTGCCACTGATCACATTCCTGTGAGACCTGCCATTCGGCCAGTTCTCAATCCACCTCACTATCTACTTATTCATCTCTCACTTCCTGAGTTTGCCTATGAGGATATCATAGGAAACAAGTGGCAAAAGCCTTGTTGAAGTCAAGGTAAACAAGATCCACTGCTCTTCCCTCATCTATTCAGCCAATTGTCCCACTGTAGAGAGCAATCAGGTTTGTTAAGCATGACTTCCCTTTGGTGAATACCTGCTGGTTAATCCTGATCAACCTTCCACATGCTTATACATAGAAAAACTGCTCAGCAGAGTTCCTCCTGTCTGGGAAAGGCTTTGAGCACTTGCCCTGTGAATGTCAGTAAAAGTACTTAGTACAGTGCAATAATTAATTTATTTCTCAGTCCTTTCTGGCAAGCTAAGATGCCTATCAATCTCAATGTTCAGAATTGTCAATGTTCTATAAAATTTAAATGTATTTTGGTTGCTCAATTTTTTGCCTTTTCTGAAATTTCCTTGCTGGACTTAGATGATGCCAATTTTTGTTAGTCTTTCTAATATAATTTAACTATAATTGATATATTCAACATATAATTGCTAACTGATTTTATAGATCTAAGACATTTTGATACTTTAGTATATAAGTTCATGCTGGTCATCCACTGTGTTCTTGAATCCATCTCACTGTGATTGTTTTCCAGTTTATAATCCATTACTATGCATTTTTTCCATTTACTTTTGATTTACCTTTGTACTTGTTGGCAACAATATTAGTTTTAAAGGGGTCATTTATTCTTTGATACAAATTTGCTGACATAGCTGCAGTTTATCATAAATAAATCATGTTCGTGCTCTGATGAAAATTCTATAACACTAATGAAAATTTTTACTAGCATTTCAGTATCGTATTTCCAGAAGAATTCCATTATGAATTTCACAATGAATTTGTAAGATTTCTTTATTAATGATGTTCAAGATCAGTGAAATTACTTCTTTTCTTCCCTTTTGTATTTTATTTGCACTGCATGCAGCTACTACAAGGCAGTTAAATGCCACCCTGATGCCCAATCCCATCAGATCTCGGATGCTAAGCAGGGTCAGGCCTGGTTAGTACTTGGATGGGAGACCTCCTGAGATACCGGCTGTAGGTTCTAGTCTTGAGGACTTCACTGTCCAAACTTGCTTGGCCATGGCAGATGAACTTTAGGAGTTAAAGGGTGGGGCCAGTTTCATGCGCGCTGTGCCTGACCTAAAAAATCCACTGTGCAGGTCCAAATGACACACAAATCTTTGTTTGTGAAGCCTAGCCATGCATACATGCAGCTACTAATGTATTTCACATTAGTATGACAATCAATTTGTTGTCAAATCCTTGGTACACATCCTGGTGCATTACATTTATGCCCTACTTTTTTTCAATAAAACTTATAATCTAACTGAAGAAGGAAATATCACTAATTGAATTTTATCTTCAATTAAAATTATTCCTGCTCTTACTATTTTAATTAATTGAAATTTGCTTGTATTTTCTATGGAAATCACAGAATCATATAATCATTTAAGTTGAAAAAGATTTCTAAGATCATTGAGTTCAAGTATACACCTGACACTGCCACTAAATCATGTCTCCAGGTGCCACATCCATATGTTTTCTGAACACTTTGAGGTACGATGATTCCACCACTTCCTGGGACAGCATATTCCAATGCTTGACAACTCTTGTTCTGAAAAAAGTTTTCCTAATATCCAATCTAAACCTTGCCTGGTGCAGTTTGAGGCCATTTCCTCTTGTCCTTTTTATTTGTGAGAAGAGACTGACCCCTACCTGAGTAAACCTTCTTTTAGGTAATTTTAAAGAGCTATGAGGTCTCTCAAGCCTCCTTTTCTACAGGCTAAATGACTTCTGTTCCTTCAGCTGCTCCCCATAAGACTGGTGCTTCAGACCCTTCATCAGCTTTGTTACCCTGCTTTGGACACACTCACTGCCTTTCTTGTAATGGGGGGCCCAAAACTGAGCATAGGATTCTAGGTGTGGTCTCACCAGTGCCTAGTATAGGGGAATGACCATTTCTGTAGTGTGACTGGCCACACTATTTCTTATACAATTCAGAATGCCATTGGCCTTCTTGGCTACCTGGGCACATTCCTACCTCATGTTCAGTAGCTATCACCCAGCACACTGTCATCTTTGCAATCACTCTGACTCAAGCCTGTAACATTATATGGGGTTGTTGTGATCTGAGGGCAGAACTCAGCACTTGGCATTGTAGAATCCCATACAATTGGCCTCAGCCCATTGATCCAACTCGTTCAGATCTCCCTGTAGAGTTCTGCTGCACTCAAACACATCAACACTCCTGGACAACTGGGTGTCCTCTCTGGACTTGCTGAGGCTGCAATCAACTCCCTTGTCCAGATTGCTGATAAAGATATTCAACAGAAAAAGCCCTGGGGAATTCTACATGTGACTGGTGTCCATCTGGATTTAACTAAATTCACCACCACTCTTTGGATGATATGTTTATTTACATAAAATGGAGATTTAAGAAAGGTGGATATTAAGTGCAACACTGGTTTAACAAGATCTGATGGCAACGTACGCTTATTTACTGCATAGATGACAGGGTCAGACAAAGCTGCAGGGGGACACTTGTATTGACTCATGAGGTTCAGACAGCATTTCCTTGCATTTTAAACTCCTTTCTGAGGGAGTTTAAGTCCAGATGGATCCAGTACAATCAGTACTTTACATCACTTATCTAAGATTTCAGAGTTCAGCATGCTTATTCCCAATTCACTCATGAGTATTCAACATGATAAGTATTCTCTCAGCCTGAAGGATTAACCTTGAGAGATGCCCTTACTCAAGAGGAGATAGGAGATACTGGCATGCAGCCTGCTGCCATGCAGGAGAGCTCAGTGGGCCCCGGGCTATCTACTGTTTATGGAGTAAGATGATGGAATAATGACTCATTATTTGCATACCAGCCATATTTCATTTGGCGCATGCTCAACAAACGCTCAGTTGTTAAGCAAGATTTATGGCCCCTAGCTATTTTGTTGTTATCTGTCTTGCCAGAGTCCAGCTTAAGTCAGATGCAGTCATCACAACCACCACTGGTGGCTATTGATTAAGCAGAGAAGGAGTGCGTGGTGGTGGGGGGAAGCACACTGACACACTCTGTTAGGACTTCCCATTTTTCTGCCAAGAATCCTGCCTCAGCTATTGAGATGTGGTTCAATTAGGTCATTCCAGACTTTTTTTTTTCCCCCTCCCAGGATGAAGGCCTTCTGAAAATGTCTTGTTTTCTCAAGGCTGCCTGAGGGACTGCTAATTGCAAATATAGGCTGAAAGTGCAATGCTTTTTAAAGGTGTTATTAGTAAAGTTGTTAAAAACCTGGCTAAAGAATCTGTTCTTCTGGAGATAAAGAGGATCTTCATTCAATAGTTAAATAATAATTTTCTGGGAGAGGGTGTTCTCAGCATAGATGGCAGGTTTTTCAGTTTTTTGGCTATGTTGATAGTGGTGGGATTTTTACTTTACTACAAAGTCTGTTTGAGATTAAATTGTCAACTAACAGAACAGAAAATATTATAACTCTCAATAAGTAATCCTGCTGAGAAAAGGAGATATGTGAAAACTGTCCTATTTACAGTCAGGATAAATTGTTGTCCAACGGGGGGGCTGTGAATTCACTACAAGAAGAAATACACTGCTCTATGTTCCTGGTTTTGCTTGAGTTTCACATAAATCTAAATTAATACAAACAGAATCATATTATTATCCTTCCTATATTTCATATATATCTCAGTGAACAAGTTTTAAATGTTTAAAGGTTATTAAAAATGCTGTCTGGCAAGAAGTCAAAATAAAATTGAACTATCAAATAGTTTAAACCATAACTTCCTTAAAAAATTATCTTGAATTAAACTTTAATTAATATTCTGAGGTCTGATGCCCTAATTCACATCCAAAACAGTATTAGTCTTTTGAATCAAAATTTAATCTGAACTTTTGTTTTGAAGCTTTACTAGAAGTTAAACAAAATAATTATTTGATTTGTATACTTTGTTTTCAAATAATTTTAGCTATAAGATCTTAATGACATCATCTTGACAGTATTAGTGAGTCAAGAAACCCATTGATGAAAATGTTTCAATTCTGTAAGATGCTGAACATCTTATGTATGCTATAAGGATTAAGTCCAGATAAAACAAAGCATCAAACTTGTAATTCCAATTTAAATAGAAGTTATGTCCCCAAACAATTTTTATATTTGAAGGCTAGAAATACTTCTTGGTAGCCGTATTTTGAAATTAATCCAAAGCAGATCACTGATCTCAAGCAACTACGTAGTTCCAGCATACAACATTTGTAGTTTGCAACTTTTAGTATGAGAATTATCTGAATTGATAGATATATCTTTTTCTGTAAAAGAAGTTGTATAGATTTGATTCCATGTAAATTCCAGATGTAAATAAAATATAATACATAAATATTACATTTTTTACATTCCTTGATATGAGAGGAAGTTCAATGTGGTCTAGATTCAGTTTATATTTTGGAAGTGTTTTTAACAGTGCAATAGGCATTTCAGATGTTCAAATGTTCAGAGAGCTGTCATCATATATCGACTCATCTCTATTATTTTAAATTAATTAAAAATAGTTAATATACTATTTCTATTCCCTGTTGCTGTTTAAGCAGGGTGTGCATGATTGCAAATGGCAGAAAGGCCAGTGTAAGAAATATTGTGGCTTTGTAATGTGCAAGTCAATAACATACTGGAACCAAAAAAGAAATCAGAGTTGCTATTTTGAACCATCTTGTAACTGTATTATGGGATTTTTTTCTTCAGCTCTCAGAATTCATATGTGCTTAAGGATGCAAACAGCATAGCCCTAAGAAATACTTGCTCGATAAAGACATAGACTTTCATGTATATACAAAAAAAAAAAAACAACGAAAAAAGAAAAAAGGAATTTCTGGTGTTCTTAACATAGAACACTTAATTTGAGTAGAAAATAAGTCATCTGAGTGCAGTTGTGAAAGAGAGAATGGTCTAAAAGTTAATTTTCTCACTTGTTATAGGTGATGCCTATAATTTAGTATTCCAATCTCCTATTGATTTGCCTCTGTAATCATACTGTTCTAGGTTTGGCTGGTATGAAGTTATGAAATTAACTCTCTTCATTGCAGCCTGCATGGTGCCATGTATGTTGGGTTTGTGTGGCCATGTTTTGGTAGTGGGACGGCTACAAAGGTGGCTTCTGTCAGAGGCTGCCAGAAGTTTCCTTCATGTCTGACAGAGCCAATGCCATTCAACTCCAGGATGGACCTGCCACTGGACAAGGTTGGGCCAATCAGAAATGGTGGTAATGCCTCTGTGATAGCATATTTAGGAAGGAGAAAAAACAAGTTGTTGCACAGATGTCATTGTGGCCAGCGAAAAACAGAGTGAGAATATGTACTTAACTCATGAATCTTTGTTATAGTTTCTCTCCCCTGTCCGTTTGTGGAGGGCAGTGACAGAGCGGTTTAGGCGAGAGCCTGGCATCCAGCCAGGGTCAAGATGCAACTCCATGTTTTGCTTTTGAGTTTGAAAGAATGCTGATAACACATCAGAATTTTGGCTACTGCTGAACAGTGTTTGTACACCATCAAGACTTCCTCTGTGTCTCTCCTCACCCACACTGTCCCCCCAAAGTGAGTTAACTGGGTGTCAGCGAGAGACTGGGAGCGGCACAGCCAGCACAGCTGACCTGAGTTGAACAAAGAGGTAGTCCATATCATATCACATCATGCTAAACAGTAAAAGTCAGTGGAATGAAGAAAGGAGGTGGAGTTATCATGTGTTTGGTATGGTGTTTGTTTTCCCAATTATTACATGTTCGGAGGGCCTGCTTTTCTTGAAATGGGTAAGCATCCATCTGCCAATGGGAAGCAGTAAATTAATTCCTTATTTTGCTTGTGCTTGCAGCTTTTGTTTTTCTGATTAAACTAGCATTACCTTAATGCATGAGTCTGTTCACATTCTTTTTATTTGTCTTCCCATTGACAGGGTGGGATGAGTTTGAGTGAGTGAGTGAGTGAGTGTTCCTCATTGTCTCAATCAACTTATTCAAGAAAACTAAAAGGATCACCTTGATTAACCAGAAAACAAATACTCTAAATAAACAAAGCACTATTGTTTAAATCCATTTTCCTATTTGTGTGATAGACTATTGAACCATGAACTCTTCCATGAACAAATGTGCATGTCCAATGATAATCAATAGGCAAGTAATATTTCACCAGAAACATGAGAATCATTAAGTGCTATTCTATGTCTTTTGTAACAACAGTTAAACTGAGTCTTCAATTTTCTATAATATTTTTTCAATAACTACGCTGTTGATAGCACTGAGTACTTTTCAGTCTATTAAGATGAGTGGACTACTCTAGGAAAGTATTTGAAAAAATCTGGGTTTTGTACTTCTCACAGCTGAGATTTAGTGTACATATGTAAACTAATGTGTGCTAATACTGTTACTATTGCTGCTACCATTTCAACTTCCATTTTAAAAATAAAAGTTTTTTTCCTTCTTTTAGAGCTATGTGGTAAAGGAACAAACACGAATTATGCAAGACTACAAAAATGTATGGAGCTTCTACCCTGTGAGTTTTTTGCCATTTAAGTACCTGAGGTGTGTAATTCTCCCCATGGAAGAAAATCTGATGCATGCCAGAATGGCTTCGTGCTATTTCTTCTAGACATCTATAAAGGTTCACTTAGGAGAAATTCAACACAGTTTTGCATTTTTTTCCATATTGCACATAACAGTAACTTTTTAAAATGAGTGTTAGATTTATTGCAAAATAGAAAACTAGATATAGGAAAAATAAAGACAAACAAAGTTTGAGATTAAACGGTGATGCTCAAAGATGGAGGTGATAATTGTATTCTGATAAAAAATTAGAAGTGACCCCATGTGGTAGTTTTGGCTTTAGTTTCAGTATAGGTCCCATTTAGGCCTCAGTTTTTAGCAGACCTCAAAGGATGTGACATAGATTAGAAGGGACAAACATCACCTGACTTAAGCAACCAAAGAGGTATTTCATATCATCTGACATCATCCAGAAGTGTCAAGGGGTATAATAAGACAGGGAGGAGGAGTTTCTGTCTCTTTCGGTCCCTGCTCCTGACCTGAGAGGATGTGTTGCGCTGACTGCTGAGATTAGGCCATCCGCGCTGTTGTTTATCTAGGGAAGTGAACATTTTCCTGTTAATATCTCTCTCTCTTGCTGGGAGGTTTCTTGGGAAGAATTTTTTGAGAGGTTTTCTGGGGTTTGGGTGGTTGGAATCTGGGTTATTAACTGGGTGACTCAGTGGAGGTGTTATTTCTTTTCAACATGTGTTAAATTCTGCTATAAATTTTCTTCTTTTCTGTATAAATATAAAACCCACCATTTCAAAGTTTCATTTCTGGTTTTTTCCCCTCACTCCTTTTCCCTGGGAGGGGTCCTTTGACTGGTGTACTAGGCAGATGCCATTTTGCCAGCTCAAACTATAACACCCTACTATGGGTTTACTAAGCCATTCGAATGAATAAGGCAATTATGCAGCAATTGAATGATGGATTTGATGTATATAGAGCACATTAGATCCATATGCCAAGAGGATCTGCATTTTTGTGGTATAGGTGAGAATGAGGAAACATTGGTTAAACAGATGGTTTTTTGGAAGACAAAGAAAAATGTTAAATTAGAAGTCTAAAAAGGTGTCTGCAAGAGTTAGTACTCATCTTAAGCTGTGAAAAAATTACGCACTTAGTCTCAGTTAACTACTTAAGTTTCTCCCATAATCACAAAAGGCAGACACTTTTAGAGGGTAATTCATGTTTAACATTTTGGATACCTTCTATCTTTTCCTAACTGAATAAAGCCCTGAACACCCTTGTCTGGCTTCATATCTGACCTGATTTTGAGCATGATGTTGGATTGCGGTGACATTCTGAGGTAAATTTCATGAACTATTTTGATCCTATCAGCCTAAATCTGTTATCAAAACGTTTTGCATTGGACACTTACTTCTCCTACTTATGAACATAGGCCAGTTCTAAACACCTCACACTTGAAGACTGGTAAACATAATTTTTCTCCCATATTTTACAGTATACCAAGATTTCTTGCAGTCTCTGTTATTACAATTGCCAGCATAGCCCCATTGAGCTCAAAGCCTTTATATTGACCTGACAGCATGGGTCTCAGGACTTCTTTTGGCTTTTCTTGGCCTGACCTGATTTTAACTAGTTTTAACTGTCATCTATCTGCAAAATATAGTTTAATTTAGTTTTAACTTGTAGGAAAAACAGTTGTTCTCTCTGGATTGAATTGTCTTTGATGTCAGAATACAAAATGCTGTAGTAGAGTGTAGAGTGTAGTAGAGTGTAGGTGTGACCTTATAACAAAGTGTTCTGTGGAAGAGTGCAAGTACCAAAACCAGATATCAAACTATAAACACAAGTCACTGACATCAGTCACTGGTCAGTATCATAAAGTTCAGCCTTGAGTAGCAGTAAACTCTTATGATCAAAAAAAAAAATGAAGAAAAACTGAGTAACTGGCTTAAGAAAAAAAACATACTCCAAGAAATAATAACACTTTTTATCAAAGAAATTTGAATGGCTTTGACTTGTCATAAACCAGTCCATTTACAATCTGCTTGATGAACATGAAGAGAAATTTTGGGAAGGTGAGCATATCATCATCATCATGGCTAGGCTTCGCGAACGAAGATTTGGGAAGGGCACTACCCATGCTTGCTGCAAGCGTGCTG
>JAWWLZ010000139.1:52593012-52611824 GCA_035041345.1 Poliocrania exsul | reverse complement strand
CGCCAGCATAGCTCTCAACCTCATGAGGGCACGCAAGCTTCTCCCCCGCGACAAGGGGGTGTCCCTGGAGAAGGGGAAGGTGATCATAACACCAGAGCAAAAGGATGTTAGTGGTGATGAAATGTATAACAATTTTACTTATGTGGCATTGCTATATGAATTAGGGCTATGAGTATTAGTATTGTTGTAACTAAAACAAACAAACAAAAAAACAAACAAACTGCTGTATTTTGATTAGTATTTAAGAGTTTAATTAAACAACAAATTCTTCACTCCAAATACACAACATATTCCCTTTCGTACATAACCAGATTTTGATTGTAAAGTCAGCTACTTGTTTCTAAACGAGAAAATTAACTTTCACTGAAAATCTTAATATTCTCTTTCTTTGATCCTTCCAAAGGAACACTTCTGTGGCTTATTCTCAGACAAACCAGGAATTATATCCTCTTCATACTGAAAAAAAAAAAAAGAAAAAAAAGTTCTGAATTGTGCTTGAGTACATTCCACTTCCCACCCACCCACTCCCCTCAGCCTTCACTCCACTCCCATTTGTTTCTGTCTTCACTAAACAGCTTTCTGACATTCAGACTAACAATTTAAATATTTTAGGACTTAGTTTTGGACCTAGAAGACTCAGTACCATCTTTCCTACTAAACACCATCATGTCTATACAACAGGCAGTTCTCCCACAAAGAAGTGATATCATTTCCACTTGTCAGTTAGAAACAGCTGCAATTGCAGCTTGTCCTGAGAAATTAGCAGAGGCAGCATTTCATGTTAATACCTCATTTTGAGCCATTTAATTTGGAACTTTAGGTGCCATGAATTCATCTTCAGTCTTTTGTATCACAATTATTTTGTACTGTCTCTCATCCATTTATTGTTGCCAACAGTCACTGCTCACTGAATGATGACAGACATGCCAGCACATTTATAACCTGAAAATAGAACTAAATGCTATCAAAATCCATATACTTTTCCAAAGAAACAGATGCTAGCAATATCCTAAAATGGATAACAGGAAGGAAAGCACAGTTTCTCCTGGCTTTCCTGAGGATGATGAGCTTATGACAGATCTAAGCTAACCTGGGACCTTGCCTATAAGATAATGAAGAGATTTTGACTGGAAGTTAAATCAAAGCTAGATAATGAAAACTTTCATTTTGGAAAAATTCTAGTCCACATAGCTTTTTGGTATTGAGATAAAGAACCTGGTTTGGGGTATTTGAGTTTGATTTTTGGGTTTTTATTTGGTTTTTTTTTCTGATACAAAAATGAAGTTAGAAAGCAATAGAAAACCTGAAACCTAGATTCATTTAACTTATATTTCAAGTTTGAGCCTTCACACACGTTTGGTCAATCAAAAACTCTAGAGAGAAGGCAATTAGGTAAGTGAGGTGCTAATTCTGAATTTGAGCTTAAATGTTCTATCACTTTTTAAATACATTGAGATAAAATTTGGCACAAAATTCCCTCCCCGTCTCTCAGGATTTTACAATTTAATGGTTTAATTGGGGGATTTGTTATTTTGTGATATTGTATTCTGCTTACAGCATAGCATACACCATATCTTCTGAAGCCAAATAAAAGTTTAATATTTTTTTCCAGATGTGTGCACTGAAAATTAAGAGGGGGGAAAAAAACAAAAACAAACCCAAAACAAACAAAAAACAAACCAACAAGAAACATTTTGTTTGCTACTTCTTCTTCCATACAATGTCTGTAACTGAGACTCAAAGAGCCAGTAATCTAGGAAATACCTCATGGTATCACTGCTGGTCTCCCTACCTCACTTCTTTAAATGACACTTAGTTTTTTGTTTGTTTTGTTTTTTTTTAATTAATCTTGAAATATTGTATCTGTCTGTAATGCAGATATAGTTTTTTTCTGTATTTTAGTAAGGCTTTTGATACTATCACTCACAGCATCCATCTGGACAAGTAGTCCAGCTGTGCTATTACCAGGTTCATGGTGTGCTGGGCAGATTTGAAGGACAGAGCTCAAAGGGTTATAGCCAATGGCACTACATTTGTCTACTGATGGATCATCAACAACATTCCTCAGAGCTCAGTTCTAGGGCCATTTCTGCTCAAAACACTCATCAATGAGCTGGATGCAAGAGGTGATTGCAGCATTAGCAAGTTTGATGATGATACCAAACTGGCATATGCTGTTGTCTCTCTTGAGGGACAAGAGACCCTGTAGAGAAATCTAGATGGAATGGAACAGTGGGCAATAATTAATGGGACGAATTTTAATAAAACCAAATGCTGGATTCTGCAGCTAGGACAGAGTAAGACTAGGCAGAAGTACAAATTGGGAGAGGAGTGCCTGGAGACCAACCTGGCAGAAGGGGATCTGGGGCTGCTGGTCAGCAGCAGGCTCAGTGGGAGCCAGCCATGTGCCATGGCAGCCCAGAAGGCAAACCCATCCTGGGATGCATCAAACACAGCATCACCAGCTGGCCAGTAGAAGTGATTGTCCTCCTGTGTTCAGCACTGGTGCTGCATCACCATGAGTAATATATGCTGTTCTGGGCCTGAAAGTTTAGGTACTTGAATATGTCCAAGGGAGGGCAACAAAGCTGGTGGAAAGACTGAAAAGAATCTGCTATGAGAGGCAGCAAAGAATTTGGGGTTGTCTAGTTTGGAGAAAAGGAGGCTGACAGGTGATCTCATTTGCTTTCTGCAGCCTCCTGAAGAGGGGAAGGGGAGAGGGAGGGGCTGATCTCTTCTCCTTAGGATCCAGGTATAGAGAAGACCTGGGACTGGTTCAAAGACTGCACCAGGGGAGGTTCAGACTGGGCAGTTGGAAGCATTCTTTTACCAAGAATGTTATCAAACACTGGAACAGGCTACCTAGAGAGGTGGTTGATGCCCCAAGCCCCTTAGTGTTTAAGGCATTTGGACAACACCCTTAACAACATGTTTTAATTTGATCAGTCCTGAATTGGTCAGGCAGGTGGACTAGATCATCATTGTAGGTCCTTTACAACTATAATAGTCTATTCTAAAGTAGTCTGTTAAATATTTAGATTCCTTTTATACACAGCACCTCTCTAGATAAATTAATCTCTATGTAGACTGCTACTTTTTCTCTCTTAGAATTATAGAATGCTTTGGGTTGAAAGCGACCATTAAAATCACCTAGTTCCAAACCCCTGTCATGGGCAGGGACACCTTTCACTAGACCAGGTTGCTGAAAACCTCATTTACTTGGCAACTTAAATATATTGTCTTGAACTAATTTATTTTGATTAGCACAGTATAACAGTTTTAAGAAAATATCCTATATCTATGAAGATAGTTTTAAATTCTAATCCTTTTCCCTCATGTTTGTTCTCCCCACTTGACTCTTATCACCTTCAAACTTAATAATCTTACTCTCTCTTTCATCATTTAGGTACAAAACGAAGATATGTCTTCCTCGTACACTTTGTACACTTTTCCAAATGCAAAGCTTTGCATAACTCTAGTGAAATAATTCTTTGATTGAGAACTACTTAAAAGCACTCTCTAAATATGGATTTTTACATAGTTTTGTACATATTTTATGATATTTTAATTTAGATTATGCAAAATTTATTGAAGCTTTTGATCTGAATATGTAACCTTTCAAAACTATACTGGACCAAAGTTCAGTGCATTGTTTAATCAATATTTCCAATTTAAGACATTAGGGAGCTTGAGTCTCTCCATGAATAATGTAATGACTCTGGCCAGTTACAACTACTTTGTACACACCTAATACGTCAATTGGAATTAAACAGAATGGTAGATTTGTCAAACTAGGACATGTGGAAGCTGTGAAAACTGTAACTGTAAATCCTTTCTGTATAGATGTGAATTAAAAAACAACAACAATAACAACAAAAAACAACCCCAAACCAAAACAAAACCCCCCGAATACTACATTCCATTTGCATGTATAACAGTGTTGATTATTCAAATGCAAATTGCTTTATTAGTCTTGCTTTCACAGCTGCATTTCTGATAATCTTCTGAAATTTATCATTTTTACTGGAATTGCATTTTTAGAACATGGACCTTAAACTCAAAACTGCATTTTATTCTAGACTAAGAGTAGGCAAACCTCATCATTCAATCAAAGCTGATCTCCTTACAGAAGACAACTGCTAAGCTGTAGAATTGGTCTCATGGAATTAATCAGGACCTTTCTGTTTACCTCAGTGACCATTTAAGTAGCTCAAATGAATGGCAAATATTATATATAATATGTTCATATATCATGTGTATATGTTCTATTATTTCTTGCTAAAGAATGCCTAGGAGGATCTAGATCAAGTCAAGGGGAGAACTTACTAATTAGCTGCATTCCTTCATTCCTGATGCTTCACCATTCTCTCCCAAACTGAGTTGAACAGCAGGGAAGGGAAATGGCCAGTCCATAAAACTTTCTCTCTGCCACTCCTTCCTCCTCACACTCCTGGCTTTTTCCGGTATGAGAGGACAACCACCTTCCCTCCATGGACTGTAATGTCTGCTCTGGCATGCTTGTCTCCAAAAGTTGCAGGGGAATCTCTGCTCTAGCACCTGAAGTGCCTTCTCCTCCCCTTCCTTATACTCTGATGTTGGTGCCTATAGGGTTGTTTCTCACATTTTTTTTATTTCTTTTTTTATTGTGTCACGACTGACTGCTTATGTGGAATTTTGCTCTTTCATAAATATCACAGAAGCACAGAACATTCTGAGTTGGGAGGGACCCTAAGGATCATTAAATCCAACTTTTAAGTGAATAACCTAATCTCAGGGTCAACCACCCAGCAGCTTCACTGGCAGAATCAGCTGTGTCCTGTGATGGGTCCATTACCGAGCTGGCTGGAATAAACTGGAATCAGCATGATACAGGTCCTGACCTCTTCTTATAGAGACATCTCTTAACACATACCTCTGGTCCCACCACCACAACTTGGCTGAGTCCCAGTACAGTGACTGGTTGATAGGGTTGTGTTCAGCACTGTCAAATTTGACTTTTACATTCATACTAAATAAATGGGTCTACTAGTGTTTAAAATGCTCCATAATTTGCATATTTGGGATACAAGGGATATGGAAGTGGAGAAGAAATTAAACATTCCTCTCCTATGGTCAGGTATGTGTTTTGTCACTAGGCTGCAATACCAAAAAGCTGCTGTCACTTCAGCTACTGCTTTTTCATCCTCAACCAATTAGGAATCATTAATCCTAAATATTTATGTTTCTTCATCCAAAATCAGCCATCAGAAATCCAGTGAAAATTCTGAAATGTGCAGTGCAAAAAACATTTCCTGTTCTTAGCTTCAGTGACTCCCACTGAGCATTCAAGAACACTGGCTTGTTCTGAATGTACCAAGAGGCTCATTTCTGTTTCATAAATTAAGAAACATTAGGTTTACGCTACACTTTGTATTCACTTTTGTCTCAGCACACAAACTTTTGGCAACGGAAATAGATGACCTTTCTCAAAAGGCATGACACAGAACACAGATACTTGTTTCAATGGTGCAATTGTGTTGCAGTCCATACTCAAATTTAACTATGACACTACAGTAGCAGGCATGTGAGAAAGGTTTTTAATTAATGATATATGTTTGGATTATAAAATAACAATTATATTGAAATTGCTGGTTGGTGAATAAGCACTATTTAATAAGTAGTTCAATAATCTTCATTAATAGTTCTTGAAGTATTCTATAAATGTCAAAAACAATAGCCTTCGTTATTAAAAGTATTTTGGGGTTGATGAAATTTCAAAATCATATTTCTGTTTCCATATATTTCAGACAATGTATTCCATATTAATTTAGGACATTGTCATAGTTACATTTATTGAGAATCTCTGGCTGCCTTATAGTCTTTTGTCCTATTTAAGATTCTTTCTAAATAAGACTCTTCCTTTCTACCTGCTATGCAAATAAACATTATTCAAGCTTAGATGATCAAACTACAGTACACAGGATAAATAACTGGTTTTTTATGGAGCTGGAGTCAAAGTTATTTTTGAACAACATTTTGGTGCTTGCTTATGATTATAAAATCTGAATTCTCTTTAAGTGGCTTCTGTCCTCAAGTTTTCTTACAGTGATATGGAACATATAAGGTTTTTTCATCCCAGCAGAAGTAAAATACTCATCCTTAATTATCTTGAGGGGAAAAAAAAAAAACCCTTTCTTCTGAGGTTTTATGTTACCACATACCCCTTAAGATATGATCAGACATAAGCCTTTGACTTTTTTCCATATTCTCCAAGTCCTAGGTCTCAAAGGATTGTAAGCTTTCAACTCAATTTAATTTCCTAATTACTATTTAGATAATTAATTGCTCTTACTGTTCATGAGTGGCTCTGAGTAGGAATTACATGGCCTTTTAGAAATGCAGTCTCTTCTTTCTTTTGAGAACCAGGGAGATTCTATTCTGTCTGTTCATGCTTTAATAAATCAAAGTTCCATGATATGTCTTACTGATATTATATGCAGCCTGGGAAACTAAGCTCAATATGGCGAACTGTCAAAATTGCATAATGTTCTTGTAAGTACAAAGTGCATCTGAGGGAGACTGTGATCATAACTTGTACTAGCCATTTCATGAAATTAATATGTGTATTTGTTAACTTTCCTTATTAAGTAAATCCCCTATTTGTTCAGAACAAAGTATTAAATTATATTTCAGTCTTATCTTGGTAATTTTTCATTGTTAACATCATGAGTTAGATTCAGGTCTGCCAGCACAGAAACCTTATTAATTCCTAATTACTTTACATTCCAATTATATTCTGTTTTGAGCAATCAGAATGTGCTAAATATCTCACACACAAAAAAATCCAATCACAAAGATCTATTCCAGGTAAAATAAGAGCAATAACTGACCAGAGTCATCAAGGAAGATATTCCTCCTCTCTCGGGGCTCTTAACAGACATAAAGTAATAGATTAGCTGCAACTTCTACCACCTCCACACATCCTTTCCCCCTACTGACAAACAAAGTTGCCTCCAAGGTAGATATATTTGGTATACTCACAAATGAACTCGAGCATCATCTCAGTTTCCAGTCTGTCATGAAGAAGTTAAACAAAACTGGAGTAATTTTAATATAAAATAGAGAATGAAGGCTGTGGGGGTTCTACTTATTCACAAATGAGTCAGACATCCTTGCCTCTGGGAAAACAGCACTGGTCAGGAGGGCATGGAGGAGTGCTAAGGGCAACAGCAGTTTTAGCCACTCGATTTTAATGCACTGCTACATGTCTATCAGTGGTCTGTTAGTTTAACCACATTCCTTGTGTGGTTTCAAGAGTCTCACAGCCTTAAGCAAAATGCATGCCTACCTCTATATGGCTCCAACAAAAGTATTTATAGACCCCAAAGAATATAGAAATAATTTTGTCTTCTCTCATATTAAGCAAATGTTTACACAATTAAATATTTTATGCATTTTTCTCATGTTGTGTAATAGCTATAAAAATATTTTCCTAAGATTTCAGTAGCCTATAGTGTGAATGGAAAATATATGTTAAGAAACTGTCTACAATATTTTATATAGAAAACCAGATGATGTAAACAGTTTTCAACTCAACCCAACAAATAAGTTTTGCATGAGAAGTTTGATTAATTATGTTTTCAAAGCATCATTGTTCCAGAATAAAGAACTAGCTTATGTTTTCCTTTTCCTTTCCTACTATTAGAATGATATGATTTTGTTGCATCAGCTATTAAGCAGTTGAAGATAGCCAACAATGTTGTATTGAATACAAAAGGAAGGGTTTCATTACCAAGGGCTGCAGGGTGCTCTATAGGGGTGGAAGCCACCTTGTGTCAACCCTGTATGACAGACCAAGACTCACCTGAGGGACTGCAACCCTTGGGTAACCTACACCACAACAGTGCCTCCCCTGAGGGTCTGAAATTCATGGGTGACCTGTATTGGAGCAGAGGAACAGATGGAAGAAAGGAGCAGCAGAGGAAAACAAGTAGGAGGTGAGGAGGAGCAGAAGGAAATGTCTATGCTATGGCCTCAGACTCCTTTACCATCTGTCGGCACCTCATCAAGGTGGGACTGAGCATGTGTGACAAAAGCACAGGGAATTTAGATCAGGAAGAGGACAGGAGAGGTGATCGATTGCTTCTTTCACTTTTCTTGTGGCAAGTTATTTACATGAAAACAAAAGTCAATAACATGAGGCAGTGAGAGCAACTCAGGAAAAAAAATAATAAGTACAGGTCCATATTTCTGGAAGTATTCTTTTTATCCTCATTAGGAGCAAAATAAAAACTCTGATTTATTTCCACAGGATTGGGTTTTCTGTAGTCAAATTGAGTTTGTCACAAACCTATAAAAAGTATGTTGCCTAGATTTACAATTTTTCTGTGTAGGCTTCTTTCTCATTCTTTGTTTAAAGCTGGTGAAACCAGTACCTACAGAAGTCAAAAAGAGATTTATAAAAGCATCAAAATGATATTAACAAGTACAAATTTTTATCAAATATATAAATACTAAAAATGAATATATTCTAGGGTAAAGAAATAGTCCTGAGTAAACAGATGATTTTTAAAAATTTATACTGAATGAAAAGTTCAGTTTAAAATATGTCAGCAACAATTCCCCATTGTCAGTATTACAATAAAAACTTCTACTCTTAATTAAAGTGAACAACTGTTACACAAAATTCATTAACATACTCATCTGGTGAAAGAATTAGGAGGTACAGATATTTAAAATGCTAAAAAATTTAGAAGCCTTGTAAATGTTCCTTGAACTATAAGTTGAAATACAGGAAGTGCACTGTTGAATATGGTTATGTGAAGTGTATGGTTGAAATAATGTATAAGGTGGCAGGGACAAACAATGGTCTTTGGTTATCTATGACAATGCTACAGAAATTATCCTGTAGCAGAAAGAAAAGGGCTAATGCAGAGGTTGAATGTGGAACAGAATATCAGTTCAGCTTTCTTGTCCAAAAATAAAATTGTTCAGAGTAATCCATTAGACTGTGGCTTTAAAACAGTAAAAATTTGACACTGGTATCCCAGTGCTAGCTTACACAGAACACTAATTAAACACTTACTAACCTTGCCAAGAGTCAAAAATGTTTAATAATGTGTGATGTGTTAACAGGAAGGTTTGATGTTGAATCAGCTATTATTGGTGTGCTGTACTCCTACTAATACTATCTTGCATTTTCTCCTTTCTTGCAGCTGGTCTAAAACTTCTTTGACTTCCAGATACTGTAATACAATAGCTATGTGACTACAACAGACTGAGATCAAATTCCTATCAGTGCAGGAAGTGTTTAGTTTTAAATTCAATATTAACAATCCTAAAACCATATCTGAGGAGATTCACCAAAATCTATAGACGAGAAGAGATTATGGCAGTTATTAGTGACAATTTTTTTTTAACAAGTAAAAGTAGTGCATGTCATTGCCCATTTCTCAGTTTTTGCTGCTTAAACACTGATCTAAAAGTCTTTTTCATACTAGAAATCAACATTTAATTTCTTTATTTTATGCAGAGCTGCTTTAGTTCAAAACAAACCTGTAAAACCTGTTCCTGCAAAATCCTGAGAATATATTTATTATACATTGTGTTACGTTACATTGCATTATATACGTTAGGTTGCATTATGCTATGTTATTTTGCATTATATTATTTTTAGTTTGATATTGTTTATTTTTTCTTTTGTTATTACAAATTATTTCATTTTCACTTAAGGTGTCAGTATGTCAATATTGTATTATGCTTATGGAAAGAAGTAATAAAACAGTATCAATGACCAAGAACAAGAAGCACTAGTATAAAATATAAAATAACTTGGAAACAATTTCTGCATGTGTATGCAAGTTTATTTTAATCACTTATCAGAACTAATGTTGATGTTATAATGCAACCATTGTGTTGCCTTTCATTCAAAATGCTCTATTTAATGAACAATACCTCATTGTCCTTTTTAAGTGTAGGGGAAAATGCTCTGATAAAAAACCCCATTGTTGATTTTCAGATGTGTGTTTGTATATGCATATGTATATATGCTTGTATTTTTGTTAGAGTATGGTGATAATAACAGCAAGGTTGTGGGCGCGATCCCCTTATGGGCTATTCGCTTAAGAGCTGGACTCGACAATCCTTGTGGGTCCCTTCCAACCCAGAATATTCTGAGATTCTGTGATTTTCCATGTTTTTTATTGTTGCTTATATTACTTTAAATCCCTGTTACTGTGCCTGAAAAAGAGCACATGAAAAGCTGGAGCAACCTGAGGCAATAGTAGATCTAGAATTAAATACCCATTTTATACAACATTTGGAAAATAACTCCTGTAAATGAAAAAGCCAACATACAGCATCACACTCTGTTTAAGGTGGCATTTTCAGTAACTTATAGTAGCTGCCAAAAATATCACAAAGAGAAGTGCAAGCTATCTGTACTAGTCCTCTGTTATTTGCCTAAAGTATAGGAAGCCAACATTAAACACAGAAAATAAATTGAATTTTGGGTTGTTGTCAGGATGTTTCCGTAATGTCCTCAGATTGCACTAGAAAACTGCATCTTTTGGAAATCATATTTTGATTGATTTTCAGATGCAATCTGGTCCAAAGGATTTTGAAATCTATGGAATCTTCCTATTTAGTACATTCAATGTGAATAAGAGCCATATTTGACAGCATTATTTAAGAATATTAAAATTTTAAAACAGAAAATGGAATTTTAAAAAGTCATATGGACTAAAAAATATTGTCATTTTTTCAACAGTAACGCTGAGCAACCAACAAACTCCCTCACAGTATAAATAGCAATATGGTATTATGGAAGTGCATAGGAATGTTTGATGGGTAATTCAAGTGCAGTGCATTGTTACAGATGACACACTGAGTTTAAAGAGTGTCAGATATATGCATATCTATATTCATACATACTACTTTTCTTGTGGTCAGTACAAATGTATTTGGAGCAGTTATGACCAAAATAATTGGCAAGAAGAACACTGTGGTTATCCTACAAAAAATACGGTCAGTTTTGTCACCTTACATATATACTGTGATAAAGTTTAAATTTGGGTTGGTTTTGTTTTGTTGTTGTTGTGGGGTTTTTTTCATACAATTTAACTATGTTCTGGAAATAAAAACTTTCAGTAAAACTTCAGTAAAATAAACATGCATTTTAATATAATGACATGTTTTATATAGGTTGCTTCTTAGGTAGGAAAAATCTCTGCATCAATTAACTGATATAAGTGATATCATATAATTAAATATCTGTTAAACCTGATTTCACTGAGTCAGAGATTCCCCTATTATTATTTTAGAGGATATTACCATTGTAATCAAAACATGTAACTAAAATTAGCCAAACTAGTTCTATGGGATGCTATTACTGGTATCCAGAGAAATTGAAATGAATCATAAATCTTTAAATATGAAGTTGTAAAAATAGCCATTTTAGGTAATAGCACATGTACTGTTACAGGGGCCTTTATTACATTTCTGTTTAATATTCTTTCTGCTTAAGTGTATATTTAATTCTATACAGAGATAAATATACCTATACATTTTTATTACATATATAGATATTTATATATAGCATATATATGCAGGACAACTCTGTTATATAGTATGTTGAATACTACATCAAAAACTTAACATTGAACTGTGTAAACCTAACAACAACAACAAAAGAGTAATTATTAGAAACCAAATGAAACAAACAAACAAATACCCAAACAAAAACAAAACAAAGAAATAAAAATGGAAGGAAAATAAAGGACTCTAGTTAGCTAGTTGAGTTGGTAATTCAGAATAAACAAGAACACCATTGGAAGATATTGCTACACAGCAGAAAATGCTGTTCTTTCTTGCTCTAAGCTAGATTTATAGCAAGTTTTACCACAAAACACAAACTACAGGAAATAGAAAGGGATGTAAAATGTTTCTAACAAGCCAAAATGGCTTTAAAAATAGTGACAAACTCTATGATCTGAATATTAAGTTTCGATTTTTTTAACATATATTTTTAGAAAGTGTGACCACAAGGTCATGATGTTCCTAATCCCATAAAATATTTAAAATTAGTTTCATTTTTCTGCTTTCATTTCTTTAATTATTAACTAGGAATCATTTTCTTTATTTCATTATGTCCCTCTTGTGTTAGTAAATCTTCTCTGTAATGAGTCAGCATAAAGCTGAAATGGAAGTATGTGTAGTACAGAGCACAATTACTATTCTGGCTCCAGAAGTTCTGTGATTGCTTTAGGAAAGCCATGTTACCATGAATATAAGGTTCTCCTGTCATCAGGTCTCCTTTACTTAAATCTAGTGCTGCAGTCATAGCTCAGAGACACTGGCATTATTTACCTGTTTGAATACTGTGCATCTTTGTCCCATGGTTTCTCTTCAAGAGATCCACAAGAAAAACAGAAAGAGCTACAAAATAATCTAAGGAAAAATTTTATTATGTATGCTCATGAAATTTCACAAAGTCTAATGACAAGTCCTGCATTTTGGAAGAGCTCCCATGGAGTAAAAGAGGCTGGGCCTTAACTAGCAGGGAAGAGCAGCTCTGCTGAGGAAGATCTGGTGTTGCTGACAAGACAGCAAGCTAGGCATAAGCCAGCAGTGTGCCTATGCAGCACAGAAGATCAAGAGGCTCCTGAGTTGTACTAACAGGAGAATGACTAAGAAGTCAAAGGGGAGTCATTATACTTTTCTCTTCAGCACTTGTGAGACTGTATGTGGAGTCCAGAGTAAAATTTTTGTCCCCTCAGTCAGTCAAAGACATTGGTTAATTGGAGCAAGTTCAGCAGAGAGGGAGCAGTCTGGTCAGGAACTGGAGCACTTTCCCTGTGAAAAGAGGCTGAAGGAACTGGAATGATTCAGACTGCAGAAGAGGTGACTCTAATCTCCAAAGTGATGAGGTCAACACAATGGAGCTGTTCATAGTGCTCTGTGGTTGTAGGACAAGGTGCAATAGACATAAACTGAAATGAGGAAACCTTTTTCTGCTAGTGGACAGTCAAACAGTGAATCAGGTTGTGCAAAGATGCAAATTCTTCATCTTTGATGTTTTTAAGAACCAACTAGATCAAAATTTGAGTAATCTGATATGACTTGAGATGTGACCCTGTCATGCATAAGAAGTTAGATTTGCGACCTGATGTCTCTGGTAAACTGAACTAGCCTATGATCTTTAGAGTCCTCATATTATCACATAGTGAAATAGAGTGAAAACCTGTGAAATAAGTGTAAGACAAGGGTTATAGGTTCTTTTCATTGAAGTCTTTACTTGAACTCTTGGAATGAAAGGAATCTTGACAACTGCATTCAAAACTCAGATAATGAAAATCTTCACTGAAGTGTTGCATAGCCTGGGAAGACTCAAAATTTCTAGGGTCTTCTTTAAATTCTACAGTTCTGTAATTAAATTGTGGTAGAGCAAGAACCTCAATACCCTCTAAACAGCTAATGTTGAATAGCTGGGATGCAAAATATATATAAACTAGACTGCATTTCCAAACACGCTGTGGAGAATAATTAAGCTTACCAAGAAAAATTTTACTACAAAATATCAGTTTGCAATAAGAAAATTGTATGACAGAAATTTTAGTTAAAAAAACTCCACTAAATCATGAAATAGAGCCTTTTTTAATTATAAGTGCAGACAAAACTCACTGTATGGTCTTCAACAGAAGTTCAAATTGAATACATGTGATTTTAGGAAGAAATTAATGAAGTCTTACTATGTTGAGTGGCTCAGATATACAAAATACAAATAGACTGAAATAGGAATAACGGTATTAGTAAGTAAAAAGGTTCATGGCATAGATAGACAAACGTTTGATAGGCCTGTTACTTATGGGTGTAAAAAGGAGAAAAAAGGTTTAACTTTCAAAATTTCTTTTTCTGAAAGCAGAATAGTTTCACTTGAAGAAATTCTGTGTTTTGTGATCAGGACGATTTTGTGTAAATTTATTCCTTTAATTTAAACAGTCAGATAAAACAGTTTTAAAACTGATAAAATCATTTTAGAACAGATTTTTCTTTTTCTATAGGGTGAATAAAACACACAATCCCCCACAATTCATTCTTTCTACTTTGCAGGACCCAAGTACTGCCTCAGTAATCTTAGGAGAGTTTAATACATGTAATTATTGTACATATTATCAGATAAAAGTACTAATTAAGAAAAAAAGATACATAATCTGGTAATGTTGGTAAGAATTAAGACAGAGCCATCTACTTTCACTTTAAGAACCCAGACCTTGGAAATGAAATAATGTATTTTTCCCTCTTGAACATATTCTCTATAGAAAGAGTAAGCAAATAAACCTCAATAATATATCCAAATTAAAACCAGTATTGTTACCTGATGATAAGATATTTTACAAGAATATTTGATACATGTATAAGCAATCAAGGGCTTTTATCAGTAATTCTTAACAGTTATTATTTATAAAATTGTGCTCAGATATTGATTTTTTTACTGTGAAGAGATGTGTTTCTTACTGAAGTTAGCCAATATTCATGTTCTATTTCCATAAAAATGGGACAGATTCACTATTTCCATTCAAGTTAATCTGGCAGTTAGAACTAAGCTAATGTATCAACTGAATTTAACTGATACATAGGGAAAAAATAAATATATCAAAGTGAAAAAGGAAATGAACACACAAAACAGCCCTCACCTCCAACTTTCTTTTATACATTTCTTTAAGTTCTATCAGTTAGTTCCGGAAAAAGGCACCAGTCTTACAAGCAACTCTCTTTCTCTTCATTCTACTTTCCTTCACATATTTTCTTTACCTTTTGACAAATATTTGAAAACATAACTAGGTGCACAAGTAGTCACTGATTTGAGAATATTCCCGTAAGTTCAGAACTTGTACTGAAAGCTTTCCTAAGCATTTGCATCAAGGACACCTATGTCCATACAAAAGTATAACAGATATACTTTCTGGATTCTTTGACTTGTTGTCTATAAATAGTAGCTTTTACTGAGATTTCACCAAAGGAGTTCACTCTGAAGTTTCTTTATAACTTAATTTTATAATTATAGTGACAAGTTAATTCACAAACTGAAATCTAAGTCACTAGAAATGAAGAATATTAGTAATTTTATTATGAAGTCTTTAGAATAACTTATTTCTTTGCATTAATAAGTATAAATCTGTTGCAAACTGGAATTCAGATGAGGGTAAATTTATGGATATCTAGCCCAATTTTTCCCTCTTTGACAAACAAGAACTGTTTTGAATAATTTTAAACCTAGAAACTAACCCTCAAGTACTGACTAAAAATAAAGTATCTGGAAATTTCATGTTTTACTTTTCTCCTAGCTAAAAACTGCGCAGCCTGATGCATGCACACACACACATAGACTGAGCTAATAGATGAACATCCATCATGTTTTTCGCCTAGAGCAGTGGTTTCCATCCTTCAGGCTATGCTGTGCCAAATCAGCTCTTCCTTGGGCTTGGAAAAGCCTGGCAGCAATTATGGAACTCTCCTGTGAATACTTATAAACAGGAATGAGATTTTTTAATGATTTATATACAATCAAATCTGAAATCTATTCTACATTTTCCAAATGGAGGCCAACTTATTCTTTTAGATATGCAGCACTTGAATTTAGGTATAATCTTTCTAGCATTAAAAATGATTGGTTTAATTATAATTACATTTATAAGCCTGAGATATGGTATAAATGAATGATGTCTTGTAAGCTCTTTTAGGTTGTTATTGTGATTTTAACCATACTTTCTATTTATTCCTTCTTTATTTTTTCTTTTTTTTTTGTTTGTGTGTTCCTGAGATATTTTCCTCCCAATTGCTGAGAACACTTTCAGTTTCCATTAAACCGAAAGAAGATAGATGTGCTTATTACCTGTGACCACAGTGTTTGTCATCCCTGCTTAAAGGAAGTCAGCAGAATTAGGAAAAGTCAAGCAGTATCTTTTAATTTTAAAAATTTGAATGATTTTTGAGTTTCATGTTCTTTTCTTGGACTTCTTTTATGTGTGTTCATTATTAAAAATCAAAAGAAAAAATAAATATTCCCCTTTTTGACTGTTTCTTGGATGAGATTATTTAACACATTACTAGTCCTCAAGAGTGATCCAAGCTGACACTGACTGGCCTGTAGCTACCCAGTTATTCTTTTTTTTTCCTTTTCAGAAGCAGGGGTTGTGTTTCCCCTTTATGAGTCAGTGGGAACTTCATCGGACTGCCACTTCTCAAATATGGTAGATAGTGTCATAGCCACTTCCTCTGGTAGTTCCTTAGGACCTGCATTTACATCTCCACAGGTCCCATGGCCTTGTGCACCATCAGGTTGATATGGTCTCAAACCTGATCTTCTCCCTACCTTTACCTTCTGCAACTCAGGCACTATGGCTGATACACTTGCTGGTGAGGACAGAGGCAAAATAGCCATTGTGCTTGAAGCACCTCCCCCTCCTTCTCTTTCATGGACTTTGATTGCAGAGTTGTTCCTCTCGCATATTCTAACTCTATTCTTCTCTGAGCACAATTACATCTGTGCAATAATTTTTATTTTCCTTCTTAAATATGTTATCAGAGAGGTGCTACTACCTTCTCTGATTGCCTTGGCCTTGGCCCACAGTGAATCCATCCTGGAGGCAGCTGTCATTGAATCTGCGTGAGGGAAACCGTGCCTGTAGCCCTTACTGCTACCAAAACCTGGCTAAGCCAATAGACTTTCTGATACAAGTGATGGAGGAGTCCATGAGGAAAAGTGTGCTGTTGAACCTCATAATATCAAAATAGGAAGGTCTGGTTGGAAATGTGAAAGATGGGGTCAGCCTTGGCTACAGTGACATGAGATTGCAAAGCTCAGTATCTTGTAAGAACAACAAATAAGATCATAACCCTGGACTTCAGGAGAGCAAATATTGGCCACTTCAAGGACCTTCTTGGAAAAATTCCATAGGAACATGCCCTAGAGGGAAGAGGGGTCCAAGAGAGCTGGTCAGTATTCAAGGATTACTTCCTCCAGGTTCAAAAACGCATCCCCACAGGCAAGAAAGTGAACCAAAGGGGCAAGACACCTGCATGAATGAACAAGGAACTCCTCTTGAGACTCACACATAATCAGGAGATATAGATGGAGTGTGAGCAGAAACGGACCACCTGGAATGAATATAGAGATGTTGTCAGAGTATGCAGAAATAGAATGAGGAAGTCCAAGGCTCATTTAGAATTAAATCTAGCCCAGGATACTAAGAATAATAAGAACTGCTTCTTGAAATACATCAATAATGAAAGGAATACTTGGGAAAATGTAGGCCTGCCCCTGATAGACCAGAGACACTTTAAACAGAGGTTGAAGAGAAGGATGAAATAGTGAACATTTCTTTGCTCCAGTCTTCATTG
Organism: Poliocrania exsul; assembly: GCA_035041345.1. NCBI lineage: Eukaryota > Metazoa > Chordata > Aves > Passeriformes > Thamnophilidae > Poliocrania > Poliocrania exsul. The sequence goes on along the minus strand of JAWWLZ010000139.1, from coordinate 52,594,445 downwards.
TCAAAGTGTTGAGGAATATTTCAATAACACAGGCCACAGTGTGTTATTAGAAGCTTATGTGCACAGCCCAGGCCATGGAGAGGGAAACGGGGCCCCTGTATCCTTGAGTCTGCTTCAAGAAGAGCAGGAAACAATAAAGTATGCAGCAGCTGTTAGGAGAAGCAGGTAGAAACATTGATACAGAGGGACATAGTTTAGAGAAAAGTACCAATCAAGTTGTGTGGTAAAGCAAGCAAACCTTAGCCATTAACCAATAATATTCCTGTATTATTTGTGGACTCAGAAAGTATGTGATAAGTGTGTGTGTAATGTAAACAATAAATCAGAGCATTGACCATACTTTTGTAAAGGTGACGTCTCTGACTCTGGCGCCAAACCCTTGGGAGCTCAAAAAATATCATTTTTTACTTTATCAAAGTCAGGCCTCAGGAACATCTGACCCGAGAGACCAGGGAGAAGACCTAAAAATTGGAAGATTTTCTCTTGATTGAGGGGAAATGGATTAGAAAAAATTTCATCAGACTTGACATCCACCAGTCCATGAGCCCTGATTGGATGCACCAATGAGGGCTTAGGGAATTTGTGGACATCATTACTAGACCCCTCTCAATCAACTTCAAAAGGTTGTGATGATCAGGAGAGGTGCATGAGGACTGGAAGAAAGCAAGAGCCACCCCAGTCATCAAACAGGGCAAGAAGGGGGACCTAGAGAACTACGAACATGTCAACCTCACCTTAATCCCTTGAAAAGTGATGGAACAGCTCAGCCTGGAAGCCATCTCTAAGCACTTGGATGACAAGAAGGTGATCTGGAGTAGTCAGCATGATTGCCTTCTAAGATGGGACAACTGGATGGCTGGATGACAACAGGGAAGTGGATGTTGTCAGCCCTGGACTTCAGTAAATCTTTTGACACTATCACCCTGAAGATATTTAAAAGCTGTCCGGACACAATCCTGAGTAAGGTGCTCCAAGGAACCCTACTTGAGCAGGGAGGTTGGACTAGATGACCTCCACTGACCCCTTCCCACACATTTTTCCGTGAATATTTGTTATTTTTGAGTACTAAAATTAGTGTACACTTTATGCTCATTCTCTAACTGAAATTCTTATTTTGGGACAGTCCTTGAAGCAATGCTGATATAGAGATTGACATGGTGTTACTGTTATAAGAAACTGCTTATTTTTATGTGCTTTTAGTCATTGTACTCTAGTTTCCATCTTGAATACCTGCCTGTGGTTGATTTTTCTTACTGTGTGCTTTTCTCCTTGATTTCGTGTGCTAGGATTTCCCCATTGTTATGGTTTTAGCAAAATGGGCCTGGGTTTGGGTTTTGGAGTTAAGACTAGGCCTGAAATTGTCAGGTGACTTGAGCTGGGCCGAGCTGGCTGGCAGCTGACTTCGTCTAGCCAATAATATTGTATTCCATACC
>JAWWLZ010000139.1:52580882-52592912 GCA_035041345.1 Poliocrania exsul | reverse complement strand
TTGTTACTCTTTCTGTTTCTTGCTATGTGTCTTTTAGAGTACTTACAGATCTAGAGTTATAGACTTTGTATTAATTGAGGAATGGGAAGTTATTTCTTGTTACACTATACATAAATTGTGTAAGTGTGTGTTATATTGTAATTTTACTTTTCTCTTTTCTGTATAAATATATGTAGCTAATTTAAGCATAAACCTGGTTTTAGAGGTTTTTTTTCCCTTTCTCCCCTTTCTCAGTCGGAAGCTAACTCTGTACTTGGGCAGTTGGGGTTTTGCCAGCTCTACCCAAGACACCCATACAGTACCTAATCTAAACATTGTATTGTATCTAGTTGAACATTGGGACAGGTTCCCCAGGGCCATGGTCATGACCCCAAACCTGACAGAGCTCAAAAGTGTTTGGACAACACTCTCAAGCACATGGTGGAATTGTTGGGATGTCCTGTAGAGGGCCAGGAGTTGGACTCAATGATCTTGATTGGTTCCTTACAACTTAATATATTCTGTGATTCTGTGATTTCTGTTACACCTGCTATAATGATTGATGCTTTATTCTGAATACCAAAGGTAAAATACTTAGTAAAAGATATGCATTTTTTCCTTCCTTCTCATATGTTTTTTTTTTAAGAAGATGACTGCATATTTAATGTTCTAAGGCCAGTAGGAAAAGCAAAGGAAAACAACAAACACATAAACAAAAAAATCAACTCATATACATACAAAACTATGTCAGTAGCTTAATTTCTTTTGAAAATCTTCAGGTGTTTGCTTACATCTATTGCACAAAGGCTATAACAGTCAAACAGAATGTTTGTTTGAAGGAATATCAGTCTGTATCTCTCACAATAATACCCTAGCTAGGGAGCTACAGCCTTTGCAGGAAACAGAGATATGCTACTTATATTTATGGTTCTTTATTTTATAGAGGGGCAAGATGTCACTTAGCATTTAATGTGTAATGACATGTTGCCTTTGTGGTCTGGTTTCCACATGAGGCAGCTCATCCAACAGATATAAGCTTGACTTTCACCTCCCTGTAAGGCAATGCCTCCTAACTCCTACCATACTCAGAATGAAAATAGGCAAGTGACACATAATCAGGTGAATTTCTGCCCTGTGCAAGGTGACAGGAATAAACCCTGTTTGTTGAGTTCTGAACTAAAGCAAAAGGTCTTACTGCTTTGAGGGCCAATATTCCATTTGGCCTGAATCCGTAATTCAGCTGGAGGTGGGTGTAAGAAATTTTCATGCTGGAGACAGATGAAGTACCATAGAGCTGCTGGTCAGTGGTGTCTTATCTAGGTGAATGTTTTGTAAGTCAAACTTCTCCATGGAATAAGTAGGAACAGATCATCACCTGTGCTTTATTAGTGTGTCCATCAGTAACTCAAACTGGCTTCCTGTACTCAGATTGTCAGTGCAGTTTACTTCTCTCTCTAAACAGGATCACTGTGAAAATGTTTAAAGCTGAAAGAAGTGATTATGTGCATGACCTCCATATATTATTCACCACCAAAATCATCAATTTGAAGACAGAAATGATATCTACCTATAGCATATATAAATAGTGATTTAAAGGAGATTGTAGAGTCTTTCTCTTTAATTTCTAGGTTGTTTATATTTAATTCACAGTTGCAGTAAACCTAAAGCAACATTAATATACAAAATAGAAGTCTCTATGCTTTAGTTTCCCATATTAAGGAGCTTACTGATGGTGGTTGTCCATTCTTCTTGGAAGTTGAGGGTGGAATTTTCAGGTTCACAAGGCCTGTAAAGAATCACAGGCATACTACCAGCCACTTAGATAAATCTGGAATCTTTAACAAAATTTCTGTTTGCTTTTTGTTTGTGAGATACTTTGGTTTGTGCATTTCTCTATCTGAATCTATTTAGGACATTCTAAGGGAATTTGCAGATAGGAAGACTGCATTTTCATTTTGGGGCAGAAAAAGTACACATTTAAAACATTTTGTTCTAGTTGTACTGCTGGACTTGTGTTTACTAGTTCTTCAGTCAAACGCACTTTTATGTCTTTAGGCCTGCCCAGAATCACAACAAACTTTAGTTGTATACATGTTCAAAGAAATAGCTGCAGTGATCAGGCCTCAAGATTGATTCTATTTCTAAAAACCTTATGAAGACCCATACACCACCTTATATCTGTCTAAATAAAAAGAATGTGGTTTTTTCTTTCATTCAATTTTCTAGCTTTCAATTTTTGAAGTTTTCTTTTTTGTTTTTTTTTTTTTGTTTGTTTTGGTTTGGTTTTTTTTTATTATTATTATTGTTTTTATCTGTAACTTGTGTAGTGGTTTAAAATACAATTTTCTGTACTCATTCATCCATTTTCTGGTCCCTTAGGGTTTTATTTTTCTCTCCAACTTATTCTTTTATTTTTTTACACAACTTTGACAAATACAGTATTAGAAGTTTCTTTTTAAGGAATCTTCCACTCTAGTAACCAATCAAGACAAAAGAAAATCTATATTTTGCAGATCATTTACTGTGCCTACACTGTTTGCTCACAGAACAAATATAGAAGAAAACATTGCTACTGAACAAATGATGAACAGCACAAAATAATGAATCTTACCGAGTACTGACATTTGCTAATGTAATACCCTTCCTACTATATTGAACTGCTCACCCAGTTATTTGATTTAATAAGAATATAAGGAGACGTAAACACACAAATTTTGAATAGTAGGTATTTAGGAACATGAGAGACTAAAATAAGAGCACTGAATTTCATGTTGACTTTTTAAAATTGAAACCCTCTTTTTTCAGCTATATTTGACAGTCATTATATTGTGGAGTCTTTCCAAGAACAAGCTTCATGTGGAATACGATGCACAGATATATTCAGGCAGCAAGGAATTCATGTCAGGTATAAATAGTAGCTTCAGTAGACTAGAAAGCCTCACTCCAACAAAAACAAAAGCAAAAACAAAAGCAAAAACAAAAACAAAAACAAAAACAAAAACAAAAACAAAAACAAACCACTAAAGCTAAAGCAAAACAATTAGCAAGGAAGGAAAATTGCACGAAAAAAAGGCTAAATAATGTCTGTTTTCTCAAAAAATAATTCAAAATGACAGAGTGAATGCAAGAACAATGGTATTTTTCACAACAGTATTTCAAGTTTTTTCCCATGCAAGGGAATAATTAATATATGGATCTATAAAAGCAGTTGGTTTACGATATTAGTTTAATAAAATATTTCTCTTTTTGTTTTATTTCTTCAAACTTGTTTCAGTGTGATCTCTGATACACTCCCTTTTCTAGTCTTCCCATGAAACTACATTACTGAGAAGTGGGGCATTTATGCCATTTGCCTTCATTTTTACCATTCACAATTTGTGCACATTTAATATCTGTTTTTATAAGGGAATTTTTTTTGGTAAAAATTGACTTCCTGAGTTCTTAAAATTTCTGGGCAGTTCTGCTAAAAATGCCCCTGTCACATGAAAGGGAGGAGGGAGACAGAAATGCAAAGATTTCTAGTCTTAACTGTATTAATATAAAGTTAATAGCTATAAGTGCGCTCAGGATAATCAAAACTTTATGACCCCAGCACTGCCTATCAAAACTAGGATAGAACACAGGCTGAAAAGATTTTTGACTCCCTATGAGCACCTCACTTAAGCCACAGAGAACTCATCAGCTAAATAAGTGCCTTCAAAAAACTTAGAGTCTTATGAAACCAACACTGCCTAACAACATGGCTAGCACACTGATTGGAAGGATTTCTAACCTCTGTTATGAGGCAACACTTGAAAGCAAGAAAAATAACTTTCCTCATGATAGCTCCCAAAACAACATTTATTAATACAGGTATGTGACAATGACTATATGGGTTACTTAGTCGGTGATAACATTTAGCTGCAGGATTGTACAAAATACCTCAAAAGACACTGGCACAACACACATTTTACAGGCCACCCCAGCAGTATACCACTCCCATGACAAACTTGTGGGAATAAAGAAAGATTTTTGAGTTGAGAAAAAGGGGTTTTAGAATAACAGATGAAGGTCTGAGGCCTGCTGGCAGGTGCAGAGTTAGTTCTGTGAAAGGGACTAACAGTTAGCAAAAACAAGTGAGATAAAGAGGTTTGGGTCAGGCTGCCCCATGAGAAGGTATGTAGGGAGGGTGAGCTTTCTCACGAGAGAGAAGAAACATCTACACAGAAGTAGCATCCAATTAAAGCTGTGGTGAGTTTTATAGACACTGTGATTCAATCTATAGGATGAAGTTATGGGTGGGAAAAGGTAAGGGATATATTCTGTAATGGGAAGTTAGAGCTTAGCTTTTACCTGTCTTTTTTCTCTCCATGGAGTTATTTTAATAAACTGTCCTTGAGTGTGACATCTGTAAGCTGTGGCCTCATCAATCTTCAGGCACCACGAACTACAGTGTACTTTTACAAAACTTAACTAACAGAGGATTACTAAACAGAAACACAACAGTTCAACATCACATGTAAACACACTCAGTAACCCAAAAGAAAAGCAACGGGAAAAATATAGCCACTTCCCGTTAACACGTATACACCCAGTGAGCTATAACAAATTATAATTAGTAAGGCATAGGAAGATAAAGTAAGAATTTGGTTGCTTACCCCTGCAATGTCAATGGAATGGGGGAGACAGGGGAGCTTGTGGGTTGTCCTCCCAGAGGTGAAAGTTTTCTCCCCAAGTTGCAGTTAAACTACACTTCTTTTTATAATTGGTTTTTTCCTCAGGTGGTTTTGTGTGTCTATAGTAAATTTTCTGGGGGTGATACAGATGTCTGAGGGGGGTGGACTCCTTGAACCTGCGGGGTGCCACAGGGTACAGCAAAAAAATGGCTATGCTAATTTAATAACATTCCATTCTTTGATAACACCATTTATCAGCATTCCTTCGGGGGGCTGAGGTGTTTCCTTCAATTCATCAAGGCTTATCAGCCCATCACCCCACAGCCCCTAACCAAGGAATACTGAAGTAGTGCCAAGCCCTCATTCTAAGGGGCAAGCCCTTCTGGATAATTATGGAGCCTCTCAGATGCACCCATCAGCTCCAGAAGGAATTTCATATTCCTTTGGTTTTCCTGAGAGACTGTGGCTGTGACAAATTGACTAAAATTCCAGGGTAAAGAAGTTGCCTTGAGATTTGAAAGGTACATGGATGATCTCTGCATCAGGATATTATGAGGGACTAAAGAAGAGACAGAAGCAGAGAAATTTATTTAAAATGCATTTTGTTTTATTTTTAAAGGAAAAAATAAATTAGCTTTTTTCCTGCTTTTCTTATAATTTTGAGCTCTTCATTTTTCTTTTTGAGAAAAAGGAGATCCATTTGGAACACATTTTTTTTTCTCTCCATGTTTCATTCATTTGGCTGCCAGAACAAGGAAAATTCAATTCTGTCAGTCTTTTGGAATGCAGCCCAAGAAAACAACAAAGGTCAAATTTTGGAAGGTAAATAAACAAAAAGAAAGAATATGTACCAAGGTTATGATCTTAAAAGTATGCATTAAATAACTTTTCTTCTGTGAAGTTCAAAATGTTTCCTTAAAATCATAGTGCTTCAGTCCTGTAAAATTACTTATTCAGTGCTCACCCTTTATTATGCCTAAGATTATCTCTTTGCTTGTAGATACTGAAAGCTGTTCAATAAATATATACTGGTTTTTTGAGAAGCATTCTTGGGGTAAACCAATTTCAACTAAGTTAATGAGAAAAAAAGGTGAAAGCAGGATGCTGACAGACAAACATTTCTCCATTCTTTATTCTTTTAGAAAGAATCCATCAAATGAAAAAACGAAAGACTGACATACCTGTCTGTAGCAAAGAAATAATGATGCAATCTGAATGCAATAAAACTGCTGCTCACAAATTTGTTGCAAAGGACAATGTTTAAACACTCCAGAAATTTATAAGAGGGAGAAAAAAGAAAGACGCATCTGAGATGCAACAAAATACAAATTTAGGACTTTGGGATTTCTTGTTTGTTTTCAATTATATATAGAAAAGTTAAATTGACTTTATTTTATATCTAAAAGAACATTTATAAGGTTTAAAATCACAAACAATGGTGACTGAAATTCATTTAAGATTTTAATTTGAAAACTGTTCTTTATATACTAAATTGACCGTCTGGTTCTTTAAAGATAAATGTATTAACTGCATGAATTTACTTCAAACTAGTGTGTAATCTAATTTCTCTAAGAAAGAGAAATGAAAATGTAGGACAAGGAAGACTTTTTTAAGCTTTTTGATTTTTAAGTGTGAAGAATGCCAGGGCAAGGAGGTTGGAAAATTTTGCTAGTATTTTAAACATACCTGATATTCTCTTTGAGAAGATCAGTTGTTAAACTCACTAGATTTCTTCTGTTTACTACACTGAGAATATATTTTCTTACATTATATTCTCTTCATCCATGATATTTCTATATCTATTTATCTGAACATTAGCTGAAAAAAGCAACAGAATTTTGTGGGTTTGATCATGGGTTGGTTTACATGACACTGAACCTGCTGGCAACAGATGTAGTACACCTGTCTCAAAGAGGGAAAAGAATCTTTGCCCAGGAGTTAGCAGACCTCATTAAAAAAGCTTTAAACTCGAGTTGAAGTGGGAAAGGGAGGAAATCAGGTTCATCTGAGACATGCGAAGAAGCTTTATTAAGGTGGGGTTTGGTCTGTTTTCCCAAGTAACAAATGATTGGACAAGAGGAAGTGGTGACAAGTTATACCAGGGAAGTTGTGTTTAGGTTGGATAATAGGAAAAAAATTCTGCATCAAATGTTCTATGAAGCATTGGAACAGGTTGTCCAGGAAAGTGGTTGAGTCATCATTCCTGGAGGTATTTAAAAGACCCATAGATGTGGCACTTAGGGTCATGATTTTAGGGTGGATTTGACAGTAATGGGTTAATGAGTTAATGATTGGAGTCAGTGATCTTAAAAGTCTTTTCAAACCTAAATGATTTGATGATTCTATGATTTAACTGCTGTTTCTATCATGTTTAGGTGTTGTTTATCTCTCATTGCTTCACCATACTGGAACATAAATTTTCCCTTTTTTTTTTTTTTTTTTTTTTAGGAACTGTTTTTCTGATAATGTGTGTGTCATGGGGGAATTTAAAGGTATGTTGTTCATTTCTCCAACTACTGACAGACACAAAAATTCATTATGATGTATGACAAGTATAAGATGGTGTAAAATTTAGTTATTAGATAGGATGGGAAGAACCTGTGTGATGGCCGTTGACCAAGGGAGAAACAAAATAAAAGACTTCCAGCACACTCGGTCCGCAAAGGCACGAAAAGACCTTTATTAAGGGAAACTCAGGTTTATAAAGGGTTCTGGGGGATAGGTTCTGGAATTTGGATGGGATTGGGTAAAAGAGGGGCGGAATGTGTAACTAGGGAAACCAGATAGCCAGTGGGACAACAGCCACCAAAGGCCAATGGGAAAATAGGGTCTTGGGAAAAGGCAGGAAAGCTAACCAATGGAAGCCCAAGGGTCAGGGCAAGGGTGGGAAAAGGGTGTAGGGAGAAGAAGACAACATGAAGGACAAACTGGGGAAAGGCTATGAGGGAAAAATCAGGGGGGGAGCACACAGAACTTTTATATCTAAAAACCGTACAAAAACAAACAAAATGAACTTGAAGCAAACTTCCGTTGTAACAGTCTTAACAGTTTCTCAGGTTGCTTCATGTCCTCCATTTGTCATCCAATGTGCGTCCTCCCACACCTGTGGATAGTAGTTTTCATTCTGAGGTCTGTATGCTACATATTCTGTTCTGTGATTTCCATTCTACAACACTCAGAAACTTCAGACTCACAATAGTGAGGTCCTGCTCTTGTGCCACCACTCCGATGTAGTTGAACCAGCTGACATGTCTGGATCCTGAGTGGTGGCCCAGACTCTACACGAAACAATTCAGTTTGTCTTTGTTCACTATTTTCTGTAGCTTCAAAATATAATTAGATCTACATCTAGACTATAAAAATTTAAGAGCAAAAGCATGCTATATTATATTGTAGGTTAAGCTGCTACGTTTTTATTTATGTTGTTCTTGATTATCAGTCTACTGTGATGCTGTTTTGTGGTGCCTTTTATTTTTTCTTTTATTTCATGTCACACTGTTGTCAATAAACTCTTGTCCCTGCAGAAAGCATGCACTTACATAACTCTGATAAGAATTTTTTATTTTACTAAAGTCCTATTTTGTTTTCCTTCATGAATTTCCTTTGGTTATACAGTGTAAAGAAAGTAGCAATGAAAGGATTCATACTTACCCTTCTACTAAATGAAGAGCGTATTCTTGTTGTTCTAGTCAGAGAGATAGAATAAGGATAAACAGATATTTCTTGCTTCAGGGTACGTTTCCCTCAGAAATGCAGCTCATCCGAGCACAAAACCTTCAGCCATGTGAGCACAAATGAAGGAAGCAAAGGTACATGTATAGTTAGATAACATTAAATTTTTTAATGAGATTTAGACATAGCTTTACAGAAAGACAGATTGAAAAATATTGATAGTCAGGGTAAATAAAATTCTTTATTTATCCTCTTCCAGGATCAAATAAAAATCAAGAAAAGAACTGTATTTTACAAATGATTCTCTGCATTCAGTGGAGCTTTTTGTGTAGACCACAAAGCTCTCTAGAGACTCCTTTTGTCTTGCAGCCAGGCTCTTTTCTAAAGCATTGTCTATGGTGCATGTCTAGACGGCCCAGCTGAAGGAAATGAAATTACACACTTGGAGAAGAGGCCCAGAAGAACATATGAAGATCATAGTGTAAATGCAAGACAATTTCCTAATTTGGGACACTACTGGTTGTCATAGTCCATAATTTCATTTTACTCCCAAAATTCAAATTTATAAAATTTTAGTTTAAAAAACCTGAAAGACTATAATTAAATTGGGATTTTAATATATTTTAAATAAATATATCAATGCAATTATAAGATACAAATTTCAAACTGTATAAAATTAATACACAGTTATCTCATACAGTCATGCTTGTACAATAATACATTATTATGACATTTCTTCAATGTAGAAGAAGTGATAACATGCTCTCAGTTTCTCACAATGCAAGAGAAATAGAATATTTACAGGGTTTATGTATTTCTAAAAGGTTTACTTCTTGTTTTCTATTGGTTTAGAATTCTGAAGCAGCAAGATCTAATTATCTTTAGTATTCTAAATTTTTTACATATTCTCCTCTTTCCTATTTATTTTATCCACAGAAAGCACATACTACTGGGGAGTCTAAAAGAATGGCTAGAACTTGGTCAATGGTACAGTGCCTAATGCCTGCAAAATAAAGGTGTCAAAGTGAAAAATCTATAAAACAAACTAGAAACTACAGCAAAGTATATGTAGATATTCTGGCCACATTAACAGAAAGTTCTTATTTAGGAATTTTATTAGAATAATCATTCAAATTTCATTTTTAATATGTCATTATTTTGATCTATAACCATAAGATAAAAAGCCTCACAAACCTAGAACAGTGATGATGAAAAAACCTGCCATGATCTAATATCATGTAAATATTTCATTCTATATACCATTTTACACTTATTTATACACAATATCTTTAAGAACTGAGTCAAAATCTTTATTTTGTTTTGCTGATTTGACATCAGTAGTATTATATAGGTTAGATATTTGGTAAATGACCCAGATTCTTCTAGTTACAAAATTCCTAACCCAAAGAATCTTGTGTACCTATTTCTCCTTTGAGATTTTTTTACCTGTAACTAAAGTTCCTCTGAGGTCATAGCATTATGACAATAAAACAAATACTTTCACAAATATAACCCATCTTCTTTTTTATTCCTATTCCTTTCATGTTTCTACCTCCGTCATGGATTTTATTTATCTCCCTGTGTGGCAGGTTGACCCCGTCTGGAAGCCAAATGCCCACCAAAGCCACTCTATCACTCCCCTCCACAACTGACTGAGTGAGAAAAAGAGTTCACAAATTAAGTACCAGGAGAGAGTCACCACATAACATAGCGGGCAAAACAGACTTTAATTGGGGAAATTAACGGAATTTATTACCAACAAAATCAGAGCAGAGGAATGAGATGCAAAAAGATTTTTAGGAGCACCTTCTCCTCCCTCCTTCCCAAGATTTACCTCATCAGTAGTACAGGGAAACAGGGGTTGTGGTAAAGTCTTCACACATCATTCCTGCTGCTGCTGAGGAAGAGGAGTCCTTCCCCTGCTCCCGCATGGAAGCCTTCTCACAGGAGACAGCTCTCCACAAACTTCTTCAGTGTAAGTTCTTTCCATGGGATAGAGTTCTTTACAAAGTGGACCAGCATGGGTCCCTTTCCATAGGGTACAGTCCTTCAGGCACAGGCTGCTCCAGCGTGGGTCCTCTACATGGTCACATGTCCTTACCAGCAAACCTGCTCTACTGTGAGCTCCTCTCTCCACGCGTCTACAGGTCCCTGCCAGGAGTCTGCTTCAGTATGGGCTTCCCATGAGTTCACAGCCTTCTTTTGGGCATTGACCTGCTCCGGCATGGCTTTTCTCCATGGGCTGCAGGTAGATCTTTGCATTCTCATCGACCTCCATGGTCTGCAGAGGAGCAGCCTGCTTCACCATTGTCTCCAAGGGCTGCAGGGTAATCTCTGCTCCAGTGCCTGGAGAGAACTTCCTTCCCCTCCTTCTTCGCTGACCTTGGTGTCTGCAGAGTTGCTCCTCTCACATATTATCACTCCACTGTTCTCTGGCCATAATTGCATCTGTGCCATATTATTTTTCATTCTTAAATATGTTATCACAGAGGCACTACTACCTTCTCTGATTGGCTCAGCCATGGTCAGCAGTGGGTCTGTGCCAGAGGCAGATGGAGTGTGCTTTGCTGGACATGGGGGGGGCGGGGGTGGTGGTGTTTCTAGCAGCTTCTCACAGAAGCCATTCCTGTAGCCCCTGCACTGCCAAAACCTGGCCACACAAACACAATATACTCCCTTAAATCTTTGACAAAAAATGTTCTAATAGTCTCCGGTTCTTGTCTGCCCTCATTCTCCTTTCTATATTTCTGCTTCTTCCCTCCAAATCTTCTAATTTCTGTTATTTCTGAAGAAAAATCTCATTCTAAGACTTTGCCTGCAAATTTATAACATAGCTATCCTCTCAGACTTTTTGAGTGATTTCCCTGTTTCCCAAATAAGTCAAAATTTTCTTCAAGCTAGTGATCCCTTCTATCAAGAAAATTAAAGCCTAGACTAGCCCACTAACCTAGTCCCCAACCAGTTTGTGCAAAACAGCGTAAAATAAGCCCAACAGTAAGGGTGTGTGTGTGTGGGTGTGTGTGTGTGTGTGTGTGTGTGTGTGTGTGTGTGTGTGTTATATTTTAGGAGAATAACTCAACATTTTGTTATTGTTGTTGTTTTTGTAAGAGGATTATTTTCCCTGCCTCAAAGATTTTCCCATTTCTTACTCATAGCATGGTGAGAAAGTATGTAAAAACAACAGTGTGGCTTTTGAAAGAAGAGACCTCCAATTTGCAAAAGAAACTGTCTTTTCTGTATTATGGTAGAAGAAACAGACAAATACAGCTACACTGGACTTCTGATACTACTTCCTCCTGCTCCATTCTTTGCATTTCAGTTCTCTTGCATCCAGCTTAAAACAAAAACAAAACAAAACAAAACAACAAACAAACAAAACCAAGAGAAATATAGACTTCTTCTTACAATGAAATTTTATGTAGTCATTTGTCTTGGTTTGAGGGGAAAAACCACAAGCAGAGGAGGGGTTTCCTCCACAATAATCACATTTAAGAAAAGGATCTTTAATCAGACAATGGATACAAGAATGATAACTGTTCTTAACTGATATATATATATATATATATATATATAACCAGAGCAAACTGTTTCCCCAAAACCACAAGAGAAAAAAACAACAAAAAAACCCCAAACCAGCAGGTTTCCTCCTAGAGTCAAGGTATATTTATAGTCAGTCTCAGTGTCACAGCCCGGCTGGCGGCCGGGTGACTCCTAGATGAACTCT
>JAWWLZ010000139.1:52544601-52577161 GCA_035041345.1 Poliocrania exsul | reverse complement strand
AATGTGTTTTTCCACTTGAAAATTTAGCTGTCCAGTCAGTCAGCTCAACCTTCATTTCCTGATATATGGTTGATGGTGATTGAATAAAAAACTCCTGTGTTCGAGACAAGGCATATACCATGTATTCACTGTCAGCTCAAAATTCATTTTGATGATGACCCAATTGAGCCCTGGATTTTGAAAGAGAAGTATATTTGCATTTACTGGAATCTGATTAAATCACTATAAAACATTTTACACAGATAAGCAGCTGTTCTGCAAATCGACTTCAAAATTAAATAAAACCTGAAAATTTAATACAGCAAGATATTTTTCCTGCAGGATCAGATAACTTATTTAATAATTTTTTATGACACAATTAGTCCTTATTGTGAGATATTTCTAAGGAGAAAAATATATGCTATAAACTTTCAATTTTTCATTGGCAATTTCTAATGTGAACTACTTATGCCTTGACTTTCACAGTGACATTAATGATTTTATTTTTACAGAATTATATTATTGGTAGGTCATAACTATCGTGTGACATATTGCACAAAAACCAGTGGCATATGTGATCCTCCAATGCTGTGAGAAAAGCTGATAATAGCATCACAGAAGCTTCTTTACTTTCAGTTTTGGCAATTATACATATTATGGTGTTCCAGCTAGCCAAAGGGGAGAAAGGCTCAGAGCTTTCATCAAGCTATGCAAAAGGTACATACTTCTAGTCTGACATGTGGCTTGTGATTTGAGTAATCTGTCCTTAAGTTACAATTATAATTATACTGGATGAGCACAATGTCAATCCAAAGATGGGCAGATGGGTTTTAGCTGGCCTGATTCTAGGGAATAAAGTAGGATAATTGCTAGTGTTACCAAATATTGACCCGATTGAGATATGCTGTGTTGGGTTTTTTAAACAACTGAGAACAGAAATCAACAAAATCTGATAAACTGCATTACTTCCTATTGTTTCTTTTATACATAAAGAACTATATATTATATATATATAAAGTTAGACAACAATTACAGCAAGTATTATAGGGTTTCTCTAGATAATGCAATTTATCGAATTTCAGGGACATGATGGTCTCAGCATAGGTTTAATATCTTCAAACTGTATTTGTGTCCCTGCTGTTAACAGTGATGATCTTCCACAGAGTGTTTTTCTCCATAATCATTTAGTGTGGCTGATGTACAATTTTTTTTTTCAGAGTGATAGCTTTTATAGCACTTTATCCTCAGTTTTAACCAGAATGAGGTCAGTCAATTTGTAGAAGAGTGAACAAGAAAATTTTTGTCCCCTAAAAAGCTGTTAAATAAAAAGTGACTTGTATTTCTCCTGAGTCCCAATATAATTGAAATATGTTAAAATTTCCAAACTAAAGTGTAAAGCAATAAGAAACTAAGGTCAACTCTGTGTATGTATTGTGATGTGACTTTGATTATGAGATTCTATTCTTTTTTGTTTTCTTATCAAATTACTTATTTTAATTTCATCAGCCTGCAACCACACTATTTACTGGAATAAAATATCAATTATGTTTCTGAAGCAGGACTTGTTATTTAAATCTTGTCTTTTTTTTTTTTTTTGTCCTTTAATTCATTGTCTTTGGGTACATCATGAGGTAACTGTAGTAAATCAGTAATTGGTTACTACAAGGGTAATCAGGTTCCTATGAATTCCCTGGTCAACACTTTCCATTACTGTCAAATCTTTTCTGGATGTTACTAAGTCTCAAGAAGAACACTCAACTTACATGTTAGTATCTGAGAAACTTGTTGAGATCTTTTGTTTACATCTCCTCTAAATTTATTATGATTAGATCTTCACTTCCCAGTAGCTACACGGCTGTGTTCACAGAAACTGGTTTCTGGGTAAACGCTGTCACAATACTCTTGATCATGTTTGAGGTGAGACACAATGATCCTACTTATTTTATTTGAGTCTCTGGCAAGAAATCAGGGAAAATAATTCAGAATTCTCAAATTAAGCTTATTCTAAAGCAAGGAACTCTGTAATTTGGTAATCACACAGCATATTCAGCTTCCAGTGTTGACGTAGTTTAGGATTTTTCTTTCTTACCTAAATCATAAGCTGCAACAGAATAATTTAAATGAAGTTGTGTGCTAAGAAAAGAATTGCATGTATCTAATATTTTACAATTATTTCTTCAAAACAAAACACAGATAGGCATTTACTATGTTCTCATGTGCCGTATAGTTCATGGAACCTATCTTATTTTCTTGGATTTATTAGCAGAAATAACTTGTCATAATTATGGATTATTATATAAATGAGAAATCTGATATGGTAGAGATATTTGCATAAATTTACAGTTACAAAATTGTAAAATAATCCAATCTGGGCATTTGAGAATGTTGTTATAGCAAAAACAAAGAAAAATTGATTGTAGTGTATACACTGTCAGCTATGTCTTAACTTCATAGGAATGAAAGTTACCATCATTTTTTTCTCTTTCAACATTCATGCTAGAAGTCAAACTCAGAAAAAAAACCTAAATCTGAAAAACACTGACACAGAAAGCTTTAATAAATGCCAGGTTAAGCTCAATTATAGTGTTTCACACATTCTCATTCATATAGGAGTCAAATATCCAGCCAAAGTCAAATGTTTATCATACCAGCATGATTTAGTGAACTTTAAAAAGATATTAAATAATTTAACCTACTTTCTTACGAGTCCTCTGATGTCTAGGTTAGGTATTTTCAGACATCTTTACATCTGATACAAACATATCAGAGTTTCAGTGTAAGTTTTGAGAGGAAGGTATTTGATTTTAATTTTTTAAGTTGATATCTTATGTTTTCAGTTTCAAACTTGTCTTTAAACTCTTCAAGGTCATCTATATTGCATACCATAAGTGAAAGTATGCCTTTTTGGTTTTAGAAGAAATCTAACAAAAACTTTCATTAGTTTCCTTGTTTTGGTGTTTTGTTGTTGTTGTTTTATTTGTTTGTTTGTTTTTGGTTTTTTTCCCCCAGGTAAATTTAAATTTAAAAGCGGGAGATAGCAAAATGCACTTCTTATAGATTGGAATATTCTGAAAGAATTGTTTCAAGAACCTTCACTGGGGGTATAACACATAATTTTAAGTAAAGCTTCTCCAAAACATGTACATCTTAGATATCAGATCCTTGTATCCTTTTGTTCTACAGATTCCCACCTATTTCCTGGTGCTACTTGCTAAAGTGCACATAGCCACAGACAGAATATCTACTTATATTGCACGTTCTATTATACAGGGTTTTAATTTTTCCCATCAAATGTAATAGGTAATTTGAATTGCTGATTTGTGGTGAAAATACATTTTTAAATTTTTTTCTTAGATACAGGGGGCACTTAACTAGGTATTGAAAGAAAAAAGGAACTCTAGTATCAATGGCTATAAAACAATAAAGTATATACAGGTTATTTCAGCATCTCCATTATACCAGGTTACGTTTGAACATTTGAGGATTTATAGCTCTGAGCAGATAATTCTCCTTGGATTCCTATGTGGTTAACTGCATATATCTTTGTGTGAGAAAGCTAAACCACAGAGACTTTCACTGTCCATATGAACTAGATTAAGAAACAATACTGACAATCTGAGAACAGTCTGGGAAAAGAAAATGAATCAATGGATCTCTCAAGAGGCCAAGCAGGTTATAATAGCAATCACTCTGAGCAGTACAAATTCAGTCTGATAGAAAGAATACCAGTGGAGAATCATGATGTGATAGTTTCGCAAAACAAATTAGTAGGTAAAAGAGATACAAAGCTATTGGTTATTCTACAAACTTTACAACATTTAAGGACAGTTGGAATTCACACAGTTCAGCATATTAAAAAGCAAACATCAATGAGAATTATTTTGTGGATGACAAGATGTTTTTATTATTTTCTTCAGTGAAATTGACTGAAATTAAGCTAAAATGGAAACAAAACTAAATAATTTGAATTGAATCTAATCCTAATTCTGCCTGCAGAACCTATTAAAGTAGGAAATGTAAGAATAAAATACTAATAAACTAGTTCAGTACCTGTGTTACAGTGGTACCTGAACATTATGCAGAAAGCTGAACCAGAAGATATCATCTATCTAAAAATAATGTATTATAAATTATATTGGTAATGTCACATCTATACATCAAAATAAATCAATATTAATAGTAACAGAATCATAGAAAACAGGGCTATAAACTATATTGCATACTTTTCTGATTATTTTTCTTACAAAGATATTATAATTATGTAATACATATGATTATTCTGATTATTTTACCTTTCTGTATTGCATATTTTTCGTTGAACATTAGTGAAAATGTATTTTGTATGTGCACATTGGTATGCCCAGAATTTAATATCATTATCAGTTTGAAATATTTGTTTCTCACAAAGGGAAAATAGTCTTCCATCATTTAATGTTAACATCAATTTTTCCTTTGCTTACTCATGCCATTATTCTTGGTCAAAACCTCTTTTATTATGCTAAATTGTGCCTTTGGCTTGGTACTTTTACCTCAAAAATAAATGGTAAATATAGTTTGATTATTTTTTATATTTAAAGAATAATTACTTGTGAATCTGCTAGATACTCTGAATTGTTTTTCCTCAAAGGTTGCTAAAATGATAGGTTGTTCATTTCCTTTTAGATGGAATAATATTACAATAGAGCATAGCAGAAAAATATTCTTTGGTTAGAAAACAAACATAGAATTATTTATATTGTTTCAGAAAAAAGAAGGTTTGTAATAATAATAACAACAATAACAATAACAACAACAAATATAAAAAAAACAACAACATAATGAAAATAGAGAAAAAATATTAATCAAGCTACATGGAAAACAAGAAGGTAATCAGGAGTAGTCAGCATAGGTTCAGTAAAGGTAAATCACGTTTGACCAACCTGATTGCTTCTATGATGAAACCACTACCTGGATGGATGAGGGGAGAGCAGTGGATGTGGTCTACCTTGGCTTCTCAATGCTTTCAACACTGCCCCTCACAATATCCATATAGGCAAACTCAGAAGTGTGGGTTGGGTGACTGGACAGTGAGGTGGATTAAGAACTGTCTGAGTGGTAGATCCCAGAGGTTCATGATCAGTGGCACAAGGTCTAGCTGGAGGCCTGTCACTATTGGTGACTCCAAGGGTCAATACTGGGCATGGTACTGTTTAACTTGTTCATCAAGGACTTGAATGAAGGGGTAGATGCCTCCTCAGCAAATTTGTTGATGACACAAAGCTGAGAGGAGTAGCTGATACCCCTGAGGGCTGTGCAGCCCTCCAGAAAGACCTCCACAGATTGGAGAGATGGGGAGAGAAGAAACAACTGGAATTCAACAAAGGCAAGAGTAGAGTCCTCCATCTGAGGAATAATAACCTCAAGCACAAGTAAAAGTTGGGGGCTGACCTGCAGTAAAACAGCTCTGAGGAGAAGGAGCTGGGGGTCCTGGTGGACTACAAACTACCCATGAGCCAGCAGTGTGCCCCTGTGACCAAGGCCAAAGTAATCCCGGGATGCATTAGGAAAAGCATTGCCACCATGTTGAGGAAGATCTTGCCCCTCTACTCAGTCCTAATGAGATGCATTTGGAGCGTAGTGTCCAGTTCTGGGCTCCTCAGTACAAGAGAGACATGGAGCTCCTGGAGCAGGTCCAGTGGATGGTAGTGAGGATGACTGGGGGACTGAAGTATCTCTCTTATGAGAAAAGGCTGAGACAGTTGGGCCTGCGTAGACTCTACAAGAGACTACTGAGAGGGGACTTCATTGATGTGTATAAATATCTAAAGTGGACTTCCAAGAGGGTGGAGCTAGACTCTTCTTGGTGGTGCAAACCACTGGAACATGAGGCAACAGGCAGAAACTGATGCACAGGTAGTTCCGCCTAAATATGAGGAAGAACTTCCTTATTTTGCAGGTGACCGTGCACCAAAACGGATTGCTCAGAGATGCTGTAGACTCTCCCTCACTGGAGATATTTGAGAACCATCTGGATGCAATACTGTGTCATGTGCTCTAGCAGGGGAGTTGGACCAGATGACCCTCTGTGGTCCCTTCCAATTTTCCCCATTGTATGATTATGTGATGCTCCTAAATAAAAAAACCCAAACAAACAATTATAATGTATTCAAGGGAGAAAGCCAGGAAAAAATGCTTTGGGTTTTAGAAACTTCATAAGACCAAGTAATTTTTTTTTTATTCCCTAAAAAGTCATGATTCCACAACTGAAGATTAAAAATAATTCAGGAAATTAATTAGTATTAAAATAAAAATTAAATTTAAAAACCCAATAATCTCTTCAAAATATATGGCAATAGAATTAGAAAGAATATGGAAAGGAAAATCTATAGTTATTATTAATCATGCATTCTTGGAGAACCGTGTTACCATCACAGGTGGTGGCACTTTCTATGGTATGTGCCTGCATTTTTCTACTCACATCTTGAATCTCCAAGGGATTTTTTTTTTTTACAACAGACTCTGTCACACAATAGTACTTTGTTTTCTCTGCATCTCTAAGAATCTGAAATTTGGATGATCCAAATTTTAAGATAAAAAATCACTGACTCAATGATATAAGCATTAAAATATTGAAACATACTATTGGGTTAACATAAAAAGCTAACCATACAGTGACAAAAATACCTGAGGAATGTCATGGATCTATCAGATAATATTTTTTTCAAGTTGTAACAATAGAGATAAATATTGTAACTGAAGATGAAGTAGAAAGCTCTGTAGTTAGTTTCCATCCATTTACAATTAATAGTTGATTCTGTACACACTGTTATTGGTGGATGACTGTCATTCATCATGCTATTTTATTTTTTTCCATCCTTTTGTATTTGAGTTTTGGATGTATTCATTATTATTGAATATTGACTTTCATATAGAACTAATTAAATTATAGTGGAATATTATTCCTTTCTTTTTGTGTCAAATATCTGGACTTACTTGCATCAAAGGTCTTGATTATTTCCCTTATGCTTTTTTAAAATAAAATAATGGCTTTGAAATTTAATTAAATGGTAGTTTTTCATATTTTCCCACCTCACTTTCAAAAAACAAAGGAGGAAAGTTTTCTTTAGGAACTGATGTCATTCACTGTCAAGGAAGCAACTGGATTTTCAGAAGTCAAGTAGAACCTCTTTTGAAGTTTGTTATGGGTTCATTGCATGACAAACAGTTTAAAGAAATGAAAAAGTATTTCTCCAGGATTTTTTTCAGTCTAGGCAGGAATTATTACTCAGTGTGATTCTACCTAATATGTTACTCTTTCCATACAGAGCTGTGATGGCCCTTGAAATGTCACCTGCTCTGTCTCTCAACTCTTCTTTCTTTATGATCAAGGTCTTGCTTATAGACTGAAAAACACTCCATTGAGGAAACACAAGTAATGCATTGTATTTGATTAGTTTCTCACTCAGTATTTATCTTCACAGAAATTGTAACAATTTAATGTTATACAGACAATTCCAAATTAGATCTAAACAGCATCTCAGCTGCAAGTAGAATCTAACCTCAAATACATAGCTCTTAATTCAGGCTCATTTACTTTTATTCTTGCTGACATCTATGCCAGTATTAGTTAGGTATCCATGACTGAGATAACTTATGCATTTCTTCATTGCCAGGCAGTACTCTTGTGACAGGTACATTATTTCTAAAGTGGTACATGTCCAGATTAGCATTAGCAAGAAACTCAAGGCACTTTTGGGATTTAACGTGTACTACATATTTTTTTTTTAAAACTTTATGGAACTCATAAGACAATGATTATTTTGCCTTGTATTTTTTACTCACCCTTAAAAGAGCTGTTTGTAAGTCTTTCACTGATGAAATTCTTTGATCTCTAAAACAGTGGTCAAAACTACCTATTTGCTCACAATCTGTGGTCTTTTTCATCTGTTCACCAATAAATACCTGTAATATTTCAAATAACTTTCAAATAATTGAGAAAAATACATAATAATATAAATTCTATATATTCTATATAATTATATCTAGATGATATAATATAAATAATATAAATTATACTTGAAATCTATACTAGAATAAATTAAAATTGGAATACTTACAGAATATCCTTTTTTTTTTTTTTCTGTCCTCCTATTCTCCTGCTGCATTCTGCACTAATGAAATAGTGCTTTTCTGCTATTTTGGCTGTGATGAAATGTAATTACCAAAGAAATTCCTTATGCACAGTTTTAAGTCCTGACAATGAAGGAAATAATTCTAACAAGGTCACACTTCCGTTCTTACTGTAGAAATAAACCCCTGTCAGTATTGTCAAAATAGTATATAATTTGAAGTCTTTTACCCTGTGGTATGAAAATGAATTTATTCTCTCTTTACTATCCTTGATATGATTAGATTGGCTGTGTTAAACCAGAATCTACTTGTAATGAGAGGGAAAAAAAAATTACCTTTTAATTTTGTTAGGGAATATTTTGTCTCTTTTCCCTACTTTCTAAGAAACTGGCACAAAGATAAATCATACTTCTTTTCAAAAATAAAACTTGATTCTTTAAATGTTTATTTTAATTTTTTTTCTCTTATCTATGCATAAACAGTCTTCATGATACCTTAATATTTATTTAGGTTTATCTTCACAACTGTTCTGTAAAAGAGTGATATTTATGCTATACAAATGCACAGAAAGAAAAGGGACTTGGAGGTGCTGGATATGAGCTGCCAGTGTACACAAGTGGCCAAGAAAGCCTTGGTATCCTGATCAAGAATAGTGTGACCAGCAGGACTGGGGAAGTGGTCATCCTACTGCACCTGGCACTGGTGAGGCTGCACCTCAAGTACTGTGTCCAGCTCTGGGCCCTTCACTTCAGAAAGGACATTGAGGTGCTGGAATGAGACCAAAGAAGGTCAAGGAAGCTGGTGAAGGGTCTAGAAAATGTGTCTTATGAAGAGCAGTTTAGGGAACTGAAGTTGTTTAGTTCCTTAAACCTGAAGAAGAGGACCTGAAAGGTGGTCGTAGCGAAGTGGATGGTGGTCTCTTCTAACATGTCTCAAGTGACAAGACAAGAAGAAATGACCTTAAAATGAGTCAGAAAAAGTTCAGATTAGACAGAGTAGTTAGGCTTTGTTAAAAAAAAATGCTCAAGGAATTGGTAAAGTCACTATCTCTGGAAGTGCTCAAGAGGCATCTGGATGCGGTGCTTGGGTATATGGTTTAAGTGTGATTATGGTGATACTAAGTTGATAGTTAGACTAGATGATCTTGAAAGTCTCTTCCAATCATGATGATTCTGTGATTTTAATGAATATCCAATGAATATCTGTATAACACTTGATCTAAGGTACTGATCAACCAGTAATGCAATTATTTTTTGCTTATTGTCAAACCTGAAAATTTTTTATACATCTTTCATTTTAGAAGGCAAAAAATTGTGTGGAAAATGCATAAACCCTGTGAATATTTGTGATCATGAAAGAGATTCCCAGCGAGACAATATGTAATCAGAAAGCAAAAAACAAAGTTCTTACAAAACATAAAAATCTAGAGCCACACTGACAGTAGGTAGATACTATCAAATGACTTTATGTGATAATTTGTACTAGCTACAGATATAATCTGTTGAACATAATAGTGCATTTTTAATCATTTAAAATAATTGTTTTTCATTTGTGTAATTTCAATTTAATTATTACTTTAAAAATAATTTTCCAGAAGATATGGATTAATTCTGGAAGCATATTGTTTTAAAAAGAGTTTAAAACTGATTTAAACTGTTACCTAAAGTTTATGGAAAAATCTTTTCAAGATAATATTATTTGGTAAGGTAGAGAATAGTTCTTTACTTACAGAGTTTTAGGTGTATATAGAAAGCATACAGAGACACATGCACCCTTTCCCCATGTCTTGGGTTGAGCTGGCAAAATGCCAACTGCCCAATACAGATTCAGCTTTCTTCCTTTTAGCCGAGAAAAAAGAAGGGGAAAAAACCCCCTTCAAACTAGGCTTATGCTGAAACTATATATATTTACACAGAAAAGAGAAAAAAGTAATACTACAATATAACACACACTTACACAAGTTAGAAATAACAATAAATAACTTCCCACTCCCCAGGAAGCACAAATTCCACCATTTTAACTACAAATTATTCTAGAGAACTCAATCTTTAGAAGGACAGATTCAAGCAAAGAGAAAAACTAAGAACAAACATTTTACTTCCCTAAGATAACATGGTGGTGAGCCGGTGCTAGGCCTGGGCCTCCGGTCCCTCCTGGGACAGCACAGTGTGTCTTGCTGGGACCACGGCTGTGAAGCAGCTGATCAAGCCACTCCTACACTGGCTCTTACCCCTTTGGAGATGATGTTGTAGTATGGTATGGAATACAGTACTATTGGCTTGAAGAAGTCAGTTGTTATCTAGCTCAACCCAGCTCAAGTCAGCCACCAGCCTCAGGCCCACCCTGAAATTTAAAGCCTAAATTTAGGCCTACCTAGGGAAACCCATAACACTCCAATACCAATCTCATGGTCTTCAAGGAAGTGTTGAGGCTCTTCATGGCTCGCCTGGGAATGTTCCCCCACCCCAGTATGTGGACGTGTGCTGCAGATGAGCAGATGGGCCGAAGATCCCACACACACCTCTTGTAGTATATGGGTATTACTAATTTATAACACTACTTAACTATTATATCTAAAGGTTACCTCCAATCTAAAAATTGTTCACTCCCAGAACCTCTCTTGGGTCTGCCCCTCGGCACACCTTCTTAGGATTGAATCAGGGGTCTCAAGACTACTTACTTTATCTATCCTCATCATCATCACAACACTTTTCTCTCATTGGAGCTTCTCCAAAGTTTCTGGGCCCTCTTTCTTATTTTGACTAAAATAGTATCTTATTATCCTAGTTTTGGTACATGAGTTTCAGTCAAAATGTTTTAGCTATTATCTTCCCCATGACACAGAGGTCCTGAGATGTGTTACAGAGGTAGCTGTTAGCTACTACTTCAAATATAAGAAACTACATAGCTACATAAAAATGTATAAATATATAAAATTCTAAGGCAACAAAGCAGTAAATGTTTGTTGTCAACTAATAATGCCACTTTTATATATAAAAATATTTATATTTTCTATGATTATAGGACAACCAGTTTTGCTGCTTATGTATTCAAAAATGATTATTTTGGGGTCTTTTTGGATTTTGCCTGTTGGTCTGTTTAGATGTCATTTTACATTCCTCAACATAAAATTTGATTATATGAAATGGGGGATTTAAAAATAAAAAAAAAAAAAGGAAGAAGAAAGAAAATAATCTAACTCAAATATAAGATTAACAATATCTTGTTCAAAAGGGTCATGTAGGTCTAACGTCAAGGTAAAATACCAAGTCAAAGTAGAATCAGTAATGAAATAATTCTGCAATATACTGGATGATGCTTTGATGGGAAACACATAAAACCAGTTTGCAATAAAGAAATAAACCCTTCTTACCTTTTTCCTCCTTCAACAAGAGTAGGAGAACTAGGAATACAAACACAGATCTAAGGAAACTTTGAAAAACTGTTATAAATGACACTTGAAATTTGGCCTTGAGGTTCCTATTAATTCCTCTTTTGAAAAACAGCAACCCTGCCTTTCTGAGAACATGAACTTTTTCACACCATATTCCAAATTTATTAAAGAGAATTAAATATAATTAAGGTACAATTTCTGATATACTTTATGTTAGGGGTCTAACATTGAGAATATCAGCATTTTTACCTAGAATATTACAGGGCTTAATCCTGCTGTAGGTTCCTTGGTTTCTACAGATGTAAAATGAAAAGAACTCACAGGAATCTCATAAATTCATGTTTGGAAGACACTCAAATACTATGCTATGTGGAGGCACTAATTTTTACATATATGGAAATCAAAAAACATTTCTTAAATCAAACAGTTGTAAGAAAAAAATAAGCTAAAAAAAAAGGCCTTAACTCTTCAAAGAACTTGGCTCTTTCACATCTAAAAGTCAGTTGTCTGCCTCTAAGATTTGAATTCCTCATTTTGCAATCAAAAGATAATATAGGAACCTCAAGAAAGAATTCATACAATTGGTGACCTGTTAAGATTATTAGAAACAAATAAGAAAACCTAGTGTGATAAAGCGTATCTTAAATTTTTACTATTTCTAGAAAGGGAGATTAAAAGCTAGAATATAATTTGTATTTAAACATCCAATTTATTCTTTCTGAGTTATAATTAAGTTTTGCTTTCAAGAAAATATTCTAGTAATAATAATGAAAACAAAGGAAACAAGGAAAGGAAAAATATAAGTAAAAGAAATTGAAAAAGGAAATGGCTATGTTTAGTATGAATTTTATTGGATACAAATTAGCAGCATCTATCTCATTCCTATTACTGTTTATAAGTGTAGAAGTTCCATTCTACTCCCTCCTCACTGAATGCAAGAAAGTCCATAGTTTTACCCTTTGGAAAGCTTGTTCCTCTTTAGCAGAACAATTAATAGTATGCATTAATACTTTGAATACTTAGATTTTTACAAGATTTATCTACAATTTAGTTTCTAAGTGTCAGCATGGTCTTTTTACAAACTATTTTGCGGCAGTCCAGGTTTCTATGTTACACGCACAGGGTCAAGCCAAGCAGTAGGGATGGAAAGGAATTTCATAATTACAGACAATTTCTAATTCCTATCTGAACACATCACCTTTATTAAGGTCTTTTCTTTCCTCACAAAATGCTGAAAATGTACAAGTCCAGAGAGGTGTTCACAATGTGGTTGGACAACACTAACTAAAATTAACAAAAATTATGATTCATCTTTTGTTTGGGATCTGTGCAGTAAAGGTTTCTCCATAAATTAAAAAAATAAATAAATGAAACGCGGGGGAACTAAAGGTAACTCTAATAATTGCCTTAGCTTAAATAGTAAGTAAAAAAACAAACCAACAAGAAAAAGTACCCCTGTTTTGTTTATTTTGTGAAGAGAGGAACATATCAGAAAGAAAAAGAACTAAAGACTTAAACCTGAACTTGAAGGATAGTCTGAGTCTTTGATCCAGAATAGAATAGACTGCTGTCATTTCATTACATATTTATTAGAACTATTAAAATTCATGAACTTAAGATGCCCTGATATCATCAGTAAAAGTGTTGAACCAATGAAGGGATGATAAAAACTAATTAAACCCATGGAGGAAAAATCTATCCAGAGCACCCAAAAAGGTTGTCCTACATGTCTAGTGATGCTATGGAAAAAGAATACTTTAAATTGTTCTTAGAAGAAGCAAGCAGCAGCATTCTGTTCTCACATCTTAATTTCAATGTATGTCCTTTCATATACTTTCATCTTGTTTCTATTTTCTTTTGAGCAAGAAGACAAGGAACAAAGAATTCAATACACAGCTCCCTTCTGTAGCATCAAATCATCCTCAAGACATGGTGACAGGGAGTTTATCAATGTTTACCACTTTTTAAGAGTTATATGTTTTGTTTTCTCACATACCTCCATTATTTGAAAGGAAAATAGTGTTGAGCTTCCAAGTAGCAGAAGTTGTTCTGTCAAGTACTAGAAAGAGTGGTCAGCAAAGGAACAAATTAAACAGAAAGATCTATAGAGGACTTTAATAATCTGACATTAATGTATAAATGCAGAATAAATTCTCTTTTTAAAATCTCTTTTAAATCTATTTTCTTTGTTTTAATAGGACTCACTAAAATTTCTCACATTTTCTACTTACAAAACCTTTAATTCCTTCTCAATTAATACTGAATAAGCTATTCAATTACTTTTTTAATTTGCAATCTACTTGATTATAAATTATACATGAAAAGATGATTCATTAAATATTTTAGTGCTGGCCTTAACTTATCTAGAAAAGCCTGACATAAAAGGTATTTTATAATCACTGGTGTTTCATTACCTGGGATCTGTTAAAGATTTCCTCAAAAATACACACTGATAAAATTGATAATGACAGAAATAATTATCATACATTATTTTTTGGAGTTACGTAGACCATAACTGTAATTTTTTAACTGGTCTTGATTCTTTTTCCTCTGAGGAATTAGGAAAGAGTCCAGGTGAATAACCTCACAGGATTTCCTATAAACTGTCAGTAAAATCCTAAACAGTTAAGAGCTGCAATCCCAATTTTTTGAAATAGTATTTCCAAAATCTTTTAGGGGATATTTATTTGTTCCTACCAGTCTCTAGTTTACATAATATTTAATTTATAGAGCATATTTTTATAGCAGATTTTCATTTTTAACATTCAAAATACTGATGTCAGAAACTTATTATATTACATACTCTGTAATGCAGTTCATGCAACAACATAATAAACAGATCACTCTAAATATTATATAATTGCAACATTTCAGCATCTTGATACCATTAATAGGTATAATAGTTCTTTTCTTACAAAAAGACAGAAAGGTTTTTGATATTATTTTTTGTTCTTTTTTGTGCATTTGTTTTCTGGGATCTCTCTTTTTTTTCAGAAAGATCCTCCTTTCTTTACCACACAGAGCTTGTTTTTTCTTCAGAAAGGAGCAGATTCATTCCCTGAACAACCGTACTGTTACTTGTGGGCACAGATGTCCCTGTGATTGAAGATCAGCAAGACTGTAGCAACTCCAGCTCAGTGGGAAGTGAGAATTGGCTATGTGCTGAATATTTCCTTCCAGGTCAGATCTGAACTTCACATCTAGCAAGATGTGGGAGACTGAGCCCCCTGTCTGACTAGAACAGGCAAGGCATAGGGGACTTCATACAGATCAGTAGTTTCTAAGTATGATATACATTGTTTCATTGTCATTTAAAAAGATGTGCAAGTGGTAAATAAAAACATTTTACTATGGGACCCTGATGAATGTGAGTCTCTTTTCTACTACAAGACCAAATTTTCAAGCTATGAATTCAAAAGTCTTGACTTCAGCTCAGACTCAAGTCTATACTTTGTGACAGGAATTCTAAATTTCATGTATGACATAAAGGGTGAGTTGGAGGACAGTCTAGAAATCAGGAAAGCTGAAGCTTGAGAAACAGAGACTGAACTTTTGATGATCCAGAGACTCGTGTGACATGTACTAAGGTCTCTAAAAGCCTTTAGACTTTAAGTAGTGCTCTTGGACTCTGAACACTCTCCAGACTCCTCTCGTAGAGGATGTAAATTTCTGCTAATCAGGTCTCCGTTTTCAAAAATGCCTCATTTTTCCAGCACCAATACTAAACAAGCTCTAAAAACTGTGGGAACTGAAGCTTAATGGCCAGAACCCAGAAACTCAAGAACTCAGTGTTTTGAGACCAGCTATCTTTTTATTCTCAAACTTTTTATTATCTTCTTTCATTTACTTTTAAAGTTGGGGTGAGGAATAATCTCTTCATTCTGGAGTGGATTTTTTTTTTTCCCAGTGACATGGAGTTTAGACTTTATATATAAATTGAAATGGTTTATTCCGTAAGTTTCATGCAGGACTGAAGCACAATGGTGCTATTCTGCACTGAGCATAGATAAACCAAGGATCAATTTTGGCATTTTTTTCTTTTCTCTAATCAAAGATTACCTCATATCCTGAAGTGTGAAGGTCCTGTCCTTGTTTAGGTACTGATTTGCTTAAGTTACACTTGCTTCAAACCCTAAAGGTTGATTTGAAGGAATCAGTTAATTTCTGTCTCAATTCAAATATACTTTTTTAGAGCTCTTTAATAGTGAACTACGACAAATAGAAAAAGACAAATTCAGTAACTTAAATTATGCAATGAATATTCAAAAGGTAAATTATAGGTCAGTTTTGACTCTTTTATTGTGCTGTTGTCCTTGTTGCTGTTCTCCCTAGTGAGTCACTGAACCATGCCTCCATGCTGTAGATAGAGCAAACTCTAAATACAGTCATGCCCTTTTCTTCAATTTTAATATGCTGCTAAATATTTAAATACTTGTCTTCAAAAATACTCTAATTACCTTACTCTTCACAATAGGAAATTAAGCCATTTACAAAGGACAAAGTATTCATTTCCATAGTTTATTGTTAAAGAGAACATTGTTCCCTGCTCAGAATAGGTCTGCTATTTTCCCTCTTACCATCCATGTAACCCTGTCAGTATAAGTCTTCTTTCTTTGTTCTTCTTCTTCATCTTCTTCTCCTTAGGTCCCCTTTAGATATATTGTTTAGGAAGGACAAAGACAACTTTTTAAAATTCTGGTTATGTTCTTGGGAAATGTCACTTGTTTGGCAGGGATCCTAAACAGCAGCACAGCTTGATCCCCCTGCACAGCCCAACACACAGCCAGGCCTGACATCAGGAAGGTTTTTCCATGACAGGCATAAATTAAGCTGAAACTTAGTTGCAGAATAATTTATAATGTTTTTGAGAATGGAGAGTCTGCTAATTAGATATTTATGTCTCCTTAGTGGATCAGTTCCCCCTTCTAAAATTGCCTTAAAGGAGATCTGGAAAAAAAAAATAGACTTTGAAAGGTTAATTATTTGGGTTTTTTTTAAATTTTGTTTTGCTTGTTTATGGGTTTGGTTGTCTTTTTTTTTTTTTTTTTTTTTTTTTTAAATCTGGATCTAAGTTGGTGAGACTGCTCGGGACTGTGTTGTCAGTTTAGCATGGACTTCGAGGGATCTCTATACCACGTTCTACTGTATGCAATCAAAACACACAGAACAGACCAAAATAATGTTCTTTATGAGCAGAAACAATAGAGAAACTATTTTGGTTCCTTCAGGGAACTATGCATGGTCTTGTAATACCTTTCACTCTCTTTACATATATAGCACCACTATATAAATATTTTTGAGTAGACAACCATTTAATTTAGCAAATGAAAGATTCTGTGGGTATGTTTTTTTCTTCATCTTATCTGTTTGTGATGCTAAATAAAAAGCAATACTTTTAACTTTTTTTGGTTTTAATTATGTACACATTTTAGCAAGAATGTAGAAAAAAATGGTTTAAGAAAAAAAATGGCCTTAGGATTTTTTTTTTTGTTCTCTGATGTCTTTTTAAAAAGTGTCAATAAGTGCTGGAAAACCTGACTTTACATTCTCTCTTATAACTATTTTGTTTTCCAGGCTAAGGCATGTTTCAAACCAAAAAGTCCTTGACTTTTTCTGCTTTTTTAAAAAATGAAAACATGATCTCAAGTGTTTTGAACATACCACAGAGTTGTTATTTCTAGTACATTGATCCCTCTACTTTTGCAGACTAATGGACACTCAAGTATATTAGGGAATGAGAATCTCAGTTGATGTTAATGGATAATACAGGTCTTACTGAAGGACAATATTAACTGAGAGTACATGTGATTATACTTTTTTATCCTTGTTGTTCCATCAGTAAATTAATTCAAAATGATGACCCTGTGATTGTCTTGATTAGAGGACATTACAGATATAAACATTATGTAGATCATAAACCTCAAGAGAATTTGTATATTGGCTACATAGAGGTATTTCATAAGTGTTTATGAGACAAAGCCAAAGGATTAAGTGATTTAAAAATTCCATACTGGATGCCTGACACTCCTGAACAGACAGTATTAAAAAGTTACTATTATTAATACTGGTAATTAGATAATTTTCTATTTCATTTAATTTTACTTACAGTAGAAACCTCTCTGCAGCTTTGATATGTGTTTGGGTTTTCAACAACTTGGTAGGCTGCTTTAAACTCCTTTTTAAGTTATCGTTGTAACAGAGGATTTCGCTGGGCAGCTTTTGATATTTAGTGATAAGCATGTCATTCCACATGAACTAATTAAGAATTTGAAAGACTTCTTCAAAGCAAATGACTCATTAAAAAAAAAAAAAGGCAGGTGCTAAAAACAAAGAAGTAAGGAGAAAAAGTAGAGAACTTAGGCTCAGCAGCTTCTGTTTTATTTTTTGTGCCTGACTGAAATTTCTCTCATGAACACATGCCTCACGATTACATTTTCAAATTGGGCCTCTGGGAGTTAAATGCTATATTCATACCTACAACTCAGTGTTCAGTTATATTAAACAGTTTGGTTTTGAAGTAAATGGATTTTTTGAAACTGAGCCTTTAGAGGTCATAGTTTACTAAGTAATTTCTTCAAAAGGAATACAAATATGAACTTAATCTAGCTAGCAAGCCTAAATGAAATGTCTATAGTTTAGCAGAACATTTATATTACCAAATTTTTTGGTTTATAAACCCTATGAAATAAACAGGGGTAGGATGAACTGGTTTTCTTCTTTGCAGGAACAACAGTAATATCATGATCTATTGTCCACACAGGAAAAAAAGAAAATAAAAATTTCAAATACTCTCTACCAAAACCCTTCCTAAAGAGTGGAATAGGTAGTCACCAATGAAGTTCTAACTTTTCGAGTAAAATATGGTTATATTACCCATGCAAGAACTAAGCCATCATAACTGTATTCTGTGCATTCTTCAGTGAAGCTGAGCAGTGCCTGGAACTGCAGCTATGGTCAGCATTTGGCCATTAGTATCTAGCACAGTACTTACAGAAAAGGAAACAGAAAATGAAAACCCAACAGGGGTGTGCTGGACAAATCCAAAATGAATATGCAAGAAGTATACTTAGACAGGCTTTAAAACCAGCACCCTTCAAAAAGATAGTGAGCTGGATAATACAGTAGAAAGTGAAGTGAGCAGATATAACTTTTGTGCTTCCAGAAATCCCAAAGGAGTATTTGAAAGTGCTTTCTTTCTAAAGTGGATTCCAGTACTTTTTACATTTAACAGGAAGGATGACAACTTACTTTGAAATGTAAAAGATCACCAGGAAGCAGGAGTCACAATAACATCGAGAAGAATGCAAAATTTGACAGAAAATATTGAACGAAGGTTTCCCAGGGGAAAAAAAAATAGTTCTCTGAAAAATAAAGCAAAACAAAGCAAACCAGGAAAACCCTCATCTCCTTACATAAAATTTCATGTAGAGTGGAAAAAAAATAAGAAAGAGGGAGTTCAAAGATGGAGTATGGGTGCATATTTAGAGACTGATAGGAAATCTAAGCCTCAGCTTTGTCAAATTCAGATCAGTTCACTGACTTGTCACGTCTCTGATGGAAGTCACTAAGATAAATAGTATTAGAGATTATTGGTTTTCTGTCTTTCTCTCTCAGCTTTACATTATAGTTTTTATTAGTATACACACATGAAATAAACACAATTATAATATTAATTTTTGTTCTTTTTCAGACTAGTACAGATTTCAAAACTTGAAAGTTTGTGAAATGCGGTTCTCTGTTTTCAGCATGTCCTATTTCAAAGAAAAAAACCCCTTAACTTTTAAGCTAAATAATTTTTCAAGAACCTGCATTTATTTTGCTTTTGGATTTCACGTATCTAGAAAACCAAATGAAGAATATGAGTTAACCTTTTTTTTTCTTGGGGGAATCTCCTGATGTCCTGAAGTCACACTTCCTCCTATATTCTATTTGTCTGTACTTCTTGCTATAAATTCGGTTTTCCATTCTGGGAACAGTTCTAAAAGAATGTATTAAAAGTTCTTCAAATTTGATCTAATGTAAAACCTAGTGAATAATTAATTTGCGGATAGTATATATTTTTTATGCCCTGTGGACTAAGTAATTACATAAAGAAGGTGGATGAGATATGATCATGTTTCTGTCTTTGACACCATTTTTTGAACAGAAATAGTGAAGCTTCATCTTCTGAATATCTAATAACTTTGAAGATTTGAGTCTTCATAGGTAATCTAAAAATGCAGTACCAGTGGGGGAAACAAACAAACAAGCAATGTGAGAATAGAGGTGGAGCATTCCTTTCAAATCCAAGTAGAAGACAATAGCAGAGCTTGTTTTTAAACTTGTACCTTACAGATAAAGGTGTCAGTATGCCTCTTTACCTTCTGTAAAAACCTAGAAGATACAGAGGCTAATATGTATGTCTCAAACACCAACAGCCAGATAGCTGTGGAACCAGCCAAGGATTGTTGGTGAGAACATGATGCAAGAACAGGGTGTGGCTTGAGATACAGAGGTAGAAACAACACTCTCCCTGGACAGATGTCGTTGTTCTGATTCCTGGAGTGGTACACTACAGTGCAGGTGCAGGAATGAGGTCAAGAAGCACGCATGGGCTGCAGGGGGGAAACAAGACCACCAAAGGCCCCAAAAGCTCTCCAAACCTTTTCCAGAAAGGTCTAGAAGGACATACTGTGCATGATAATGATAACCTCTCTGACAAAAGAAACAGATGGTTCCAAATCTTCAAACACTCACGACTGTAGTTCAAGCAATTGTATTACAAAGTTCAAGTAAGAAAATTTGCAATACAACCTTTCTTATGCCCCTTTTCTACTGGCAATAAGCAGAAAGAAATTAATTACCTAACTTCAAAGATACGTAACTGAAAACAAACACAGATTTCATTATAGAGAACAGACCTCTCCTCAGTGATGGTTAATTCCTTATTATAATTTAAGGTTATTATATAAACTATAAATAACTTCTGTTTCAGCATGTTTAAAGTTACATTCCAGAAAGAATTTAAAAGGCATTTTTCTTAATAGAAACTTTATCAAAAGATATCAAATTTCAAGTAGCATCAAGCTGAGAAAAAAACATTCAAGAATATCAGAATGGAAAGTGGTTACAAATCACTGAAAACAAGGTTTAGCATGGAAGAAGTTATGAAAGGCTTACTAACAGCAGCAACAGTGATGTATCTGAAATTAATTAGAATGAAAACAAAACAATATGCAAGCACCAGGTAGACACTTTCTTTTCGAGAATACTATGCCCCAAGGCAACCTACTATAGAACTGTCCAATAAATGACTGCTTAACAGAGGTATAAAACAATGTTCCTTTTCAGCAAACAACTCAGTCCACAGCCAAGCTCCATAACTGTTGTCTGTTATCATTCCTGTGTGAAAAGGCTGAATATACCATCAGTCTCATGATAAAGAACAAGACAGGGGAAAATTAGAAAAAAAACCCAAATAAACAAACAAAAAAAACCACAAAAAAACCCCCCATAAACCTGATCCTGTAGGGAATTTAAACAAATATTCATAAAGTATTATTTTGAAAAGATTACGATGTCATGATCTCATTTGAGGTGAAAACTATATCTAGTACAAAACAAAAAGGAAATTGACAAACTTTATTTTTTTTTCCTCATTCTTGAAAAGTCATCTACTAAGAAGTGCTTTGCATGCTATTTTGTCAAAGATAAGCATACCTGAGGACAATCACACCTTTTACTGGAGGTTGAATTATAACCTTATAACTTGTCAGATAAGAATCAGCTGTTCAAGCCTAATTTTCCTATGACTATGCCACCATTATTCTCCTAATTAGCACATTCTATTTGTGGGGTTTTACAGGAAAAACTCCAGCAGTAAACCATTTCTTCTGCCTTAGACTGTAAAATCAAAGTGATAAATAAACAAATATATTAAAAAGTATGTGTATCTTATTGTGAGTGGAATAAAAAAATAAATAAAATAAGACCCTCTTACAAAATAACAGAAATTGACTCTCTGTCTAAATAGTCCAGTAAATATAGCTGTATTGTTATTCCTCTCAAAAATTCATATACTGAATCTAATATCTCTAGGAACTTAAACACCCGGGTCAGCATATTTGTGTAAATCCAAATCGTAAATACTTAGGAGTATTATGGACATCTTCATAGGTATCTATCTGACATCCAGATTCAAATTACAGTGTTTGAGAATTTGTGCATCTGGCTTGAGCTTATTTTGCTATTAGAAGTGATTTGGGCTGTTACATTTTGTATAACAATAAAAATATGCATTGTCCAAATTCATGCATTAACTATTTCAGTTGCCAGTAAAATATTAGCAGAAATGGCACATAGCTATTCTACTTCATGGTTTTTTGCTTTCATAAAAAAGATTCATATAAATAAATAATATTTAAAAAGGTATTTCAGTGTAAGAGAAAGTAAAAAGGGAAGAGTTCTGTATATGAGGACAGTGATATTGAACTTGGTGCTTTCAGAAAGATCAGTTGAGGAACTCAACCCAGACAAGAAGCTGATCTAGAAAAGAGTAATTAAAGCATTTGAAATAGAGTTCATTTAGCTTTTACAGAGTTATTTTGGGTAGAAATCTTCAATTTCCTATGATCAAGGTTATAATTTGCATAAGACAGGACAGAGAATTTATGTAAAAAACTGTGAATGACACACAAGTGATACTTGTAAATATGGTTCTTTTTTCAGATTATTATGTTAAAAGATAATTCTGCTAGAAGATTTTAGATGAAGCAGGAAGTCTCAACTGTGTGATTACCTGCTAGTGCAACTAGAAAATGGTCTGTAGTTATCATTGCTCAGAGTTATGGAAAAGACTAACAGGATCAATGCTTAAAAAGTTTTTTAGGACTGCAAGTAAGGGAGTTTATATTGTGTTATACCTAGGCCAAGAAAAAAATCATACATTTTTACATTCTTTTTTCCTATCCATAGAAGCTTATTTCTTTCTGTTATTTCCTACTATAAGCAAGTACTTTTGTTTTAGAGATTAATGTCCATGGACCTTAACTACTATCATATTTATAATACATTGATATGTTGTTCAGTTTCCAATTAAGGTTGTTAAGAAGTTGCTAAATAAGGTACTTCCACTAACATGGTTCTTTGCAAGACAACTACCTCCAGCTCAAAGTTGAAGATTACCATTGGCACATTTACTGGAGTTTTCATTCTTTGAAACAGCACTGACATCTAATATAATAATTTCTGATATGCATAATTTACAATTTTTAGCCTTCTAAAAAGTTTAATAGGAATTGTTTACAGTGGAAGGAGTCTAAATTCTTAAATTAATGTTAGAGCTATGAGGAAATAATTTTTTTTATTTGAGGAAAAAATATTTTGGGGTTAGTTTTTCACTTTTAATCTAGAAAAAACAAATAGGATTGTAACACACAATTACAATGAAGATTAATATTAAGTTTTTTCATCCCCTATATGCTGATTTTCAGTGATGACTTTTCACAGTAATTTCTACTTAAAAATGAAAGCCATAAAAATAAGTATGCTCTGCATCTGATGAATATTCTAAGATTATGAGTGTTTTTCACAGTTGCAACATAATTTTTTGACAATATACAATCACAGATTTCCACATCAATATCTAATAGGAAAAGGAAAGATATTTGGTGGTCAAGATAATTATTTGCTAGCATTCTTGCTATCATTTTGGATTTTCCCCTCAAAGACAAAATAGACAATTAAATAAATTTTTAACCACCATGAGAAATATGATCTAAGATGGATTCTCTCTTACAATAGTTTGTTATATGGAATGGAAATAAAATTGGAATTTGAAATAAAAATAGCTCTGATGAAAGAAATAACTTTCTTGGAGCTACTTTTTACCAGGTAATAAGAAGTTAAAAACAAACAAGCAAACAAACAAAATCAAAACCAAAACAAAACAAAACAAAATTCTACATATTTTCAACAATTAGCAGGTCATTTACTCTGCCTAACATTTAGAAATTATTTTTCCTGGCCTGTTTCTTTCTCCTAGCATGAAATTTCAACTCTTCCTATGGTTTCATCTCTGTGAAAAACAAAAGCTGAAATCCATTTTCCCATCCACTAGCCTGGTTGACTGATCTGTTTATTACTATTAAATGCTTGGGATTCTCCATAATCCAAACTGAAATCCTCTGACGTCTATGAGGATAAGTGCCTAGAGTGGAGATATAATGAGAAAATCAAAATGTAATTTTATAAATATTCTGTGCATATAGAACAATTACTAAAATACAAGAATCAGGATATATAATAAAATCAACATGACATTAAGGTATTTATTACTTTTTCAATCACTTGTAATATTTTATTTTCATCTTTTTTAATATTTTAAAGCTTTAGCCTTTAAGGATCATATTTTCAATCTTATTTTAATAACTATTCTGCTCAGAAATGAGTCTTTAAATAGCAAATTGGTTAGTTTGTTTTAGTAGAAACAGATGGCAAGCATGAATTATGAGCAGCTTGAGAAAGATCAGCCTTTGAGCTCATGTGCAAAGGAAGGTTTGGTTCTGATTAGAGTAAGATGAGGCCATGTTTTATTTCCAGGATTTGTGGTACCATGGAGCAAGTAAACTGAAACTAGGTTAATAAGCTGAGGAGTTGGTTCCTGCTTAAAATCAACATTTCGAGCAGTAGATTATCAAACTGGATTTTGTTGTTTTTTTTGGTTTTTGGTTGGTTTTGTTCCCCACCCCTCCCGGATCAGTAGGTCTTAACGTAATATATAAACATGTTTATAAATAAGTTACCAAATGAAGCAGATATATTCTGACATAACTCTCTTGTTTCTTTGGAGGATCAGAGAACTATCTGCTTGCTTTTAGCAAATGATCAAGACAGAGAATATGATTAGGAAAATCAAGAAGGTCTCTGCTGTAGGCAAGTGAATTTGATTTTTGCCATTATTAGTAAAAGGCCAAAGGCTTTGTATGGACTGAAAAAAAACAAGGTCTCCGCTACACCCTGGACTTTCCTTGCTCTATGTTGGTTTCAGCTATTCTGAGGAATTAAATGGTTGTTCTGAGTAAGGATTTGAGTCTGAGTAGAACAGCAAGACAAAAAGTTAGAATCAATCTTCTTGATGCATTTAAAGTAAAATAATTTAGAAAAAAATCAACCAAACAAAAAACCCCTGACAATTATTAAAAGTTACAGTTTATTCACCCAGTCAGAGATTTTTTAAACAAACCTAAAACTTATTCTTTGTAAAATATAACCTGTTCTTTCCAAACAATAAACTTTTAAGAATGGAAGCAGTTCAAAATATCTTGATATAGACATCCAGATAAGAGGGTAGTCAATGATAGATATGAAGAGATTAGCATTTACACACTAAATAATGTATTTTCATTATGGAACATAATCAGCGATATCTATCTGTTTGTCTATACACACACTCCCACTCCCTACCAAGGAAATATGCCTTATTATAGAAATACATATATCTACATCCAAAGTAAGTTTATGGACCATAAAATCCCTGAAATAGATTAGTACCATCAAACCAGGGAAAACTGCTGCAACTCTCTAAAGATGGTACTAGTCTATTTTCTTGAGAAATTAAAATTGAAATGTTACTAGGGGTAAGATAAACACCTAAAAGGTGAGTGTATTCTTACATGTAACAGTGGAGGAAATATTTTTTTCCCTTGGCTTTAACCCTCAGGTAAAAGAACATGAGCAGACACCAAAAAAAGGCCTGAAGGCCAGTTACGGATCAATAGGAATTCAACAGGAGCCAGTGGATATGTAAATTAAAGATGACCTGAATATTCTGAGTCATTTTGTCATTCTTTATATGTGTCCATGTATCTGCTTTGAAAAGTACCCAAGATTCTACTTTTCAAAGCCAGCAAAAGATTATTGCATGACTATAGGATTCAAAGAGTAGGACATTAAAGATCAAAACGCAAGCAAATGATGACATTCCTAATAGAACTGTGGGTTTCTAGCAAAAATATATTTGTTTATGTTTACTTAAGTAATAGAAATCTCTAGAAAAGTTTGAATTAATTATTATATACATGTTTATTTATGGACTAGATTGACTTCTTGCATTGTGTCTGGGCTTTGTCTCATGAATTAAATTAATCTGCTCTAGGAATAAAATATTTTTCTTGTTGAACATTCAGAGATTTCTCCTCAAAACGTAGTCATTGGCAATATGATTTTAAACTGATAGCCAAAATTTGCTCTTTACTAGAACTTAACATATTCCAATAATTCAAGTGTCTTACTTATTTTTATTGTTATACTGCTAGTAACATTACTTAATTTATTAGTTCACAGGAAGTAAAAGATAAATTTATCAAATTTATCCAATTATATAAATTGTAAAATGTAGCAATAAGAACAATACAGATTTTATTAAAAACAAACCAAAACAACCAAGAAAATATATGGGGGTTATTACAAAACTGAAAGTTAAAAAATATAAGCACAATGCAGTAAATATACATATCACTGCTATGGGTCTTCATGCATTTTTTGAATAGCAGTGTCAAATTAAACTCTTCCTACCCTTTCCTTCACAGCTCTTTTTTTCCCTTCTGCTTTAAGTATCACTTTGCTGTAGTATCCATTTGTGAGGCTACACTGAGTTTAATTATGGATCTGATCTTAGGATTTTTAATATTTTTTTTCTCTTTGAGTTGTATGTGTTTATGGGTACCTCACCTCTGCTAAATCACTTTCATAAACTAATACACAGCATGAATAGATAAATATTATTGTACCATTGAGGTTTTATATATATATATATTTACATATATAAAAATTAGGTATAAATGTATAGACATTAATATATGGCAATATTTATGTATCTATGAATATGTTATATATTATACCTGTACTTTAGGTAGTGGAGAACTGTAGTTAAATCTTAGGAGTGATCAGTGAAGTCAGTTTGGGATATACATATTGGCATGGCTACCATATAGAGAATTTTATTTTTTAGGGGTATACTAAACAGAAAACTACAATCACAATCATTTAAAAATTTCAGCTTTTTAAAAGCTAACATGAAAACAAAGTCTTATTGAATCTAGTGCAAGCAACCTCAGAAAAGAAATTAGCATGTCTTCATTTTGTCTGTTCAGCTTTCTCTTGGATGTCTTCACATCATTACAATTCCCATATTTTCAGTCTTCTCAATCTTCAAGATGTATAGTAATGTTTTCAATTTTTTATTGCTACTAGTGAGTATTCAGTGACATATCTTCCTTTGAAGAATTCTGAAAGGACTACAGTCCCTTCCAGTTTTTCTCTGTGGTGCTTGGTTTTCCTTTGGCTTGCTTACTGTGAAGTTTATACTGCTGATGCTTCAGTACATAATTACCATTGGAATGGGTTTACTTCATAACTATATCTTAATGAGTTTTACAACACTGTAAAAATTGCATGCTATCAAGGACAAGGCATGTTTTTTTCCTCTTCACAAAAACAACATATATAATATATCAATTGTACAAATGGTAGAGGTGACAAGCATTTTGTCCACACTGTTTCGTCCTGAATTGCCAGTGTCACAACAATCCATAAGATACTTTGGATTTAGACTAAACTATTGAAGTTCAAATACATGCTGATACATGGCTATTTTAAAAACTTCTATGATGATATATATTGCCCAATCAACTGCACTATTTTTCCCCCTAAAAGAGGAAAATAAGGACAAAAAGAGCCCAGAATTTGGTGTAAGGCAGTATACTTTTGGGATGAAATGCATATTGAAACTGACTTGAAATGTTTCATAATTTTTCTACACAGAAAGGTGTTGTCCTTTGTTTTGCTGGTTTTGTTTTTTGTATTTCAATTGAATTGAAATCAAACACACCCAAAGGCATTTTTGTTTTAGTTTTTCAAAATTGAAATTTTAAAGTCAGAGAGCTCTCTCTGACTTTGATCTTGATAAATCTAATGTCAGCTCAAAATTTCCAGACAGTTTAAAATATGTTTAAATGTGATAAATGCTTCACATCTAAGCATG
Organism: Poliocrania exsul; assembly: GCA_035041345.1. Classification (NCBI taxonomy): domain Eukaryota; kingdom Metazoa; phylum Chordata; class Aves; order Passeriformes; family Thamnophilidae; genus Poliocrania; species Poliocrania exsul. The sequence goes on along the minus strand of JAWWLZ010000139.1, from coordinate 52,549,658 downwards.
AGACTGAATACAGATAATAAAGCTGTAATCCTCATACTTTGCTATGAACATATCTATATGCTACTACAGTTCCTTTGCTTTTTGTAACTCTTCACACAAAAACATGATTTAAGGGAACACAGTTTAGACTCTTTATGATCCAACATATTGAAAAAGAACAGTCTAAAATTTTGGGATTTGAATCATTTCACTTTTTGCTACACATCAGGAGTAATTAATAATTCTGTCCAATCTTTTCTAGTTATTGCAACTGTTTTTATTATAAATCACTGTGTTTAAGTTCTGCAATGTAGTATATTCATGAGTTACAACATCATGACCAAAAGCCCAGCACTGCAGGGAAAGTCTGTCTGAGGATTGAGGTAGCATGGAACAAAAAGTAAATGATTGTCCAAATTAGGGAACACCGTAAGCTCTATTTTATGACAAAGAACAACCAAGATTTTATGTTAATTGGTTAGAGGTTGAAGAATAATCAGAACTTGTCATAATATACAGATATTAGAATAGCATTAAGGAGTACTCTTGGTTTTGGTTTGGTTGGTTGGGTTTTTTTCCTAACATTTTTTCTAAAAAAATAAAATAATTAATTCTGAACACAAACAATGTAAATCATAGACACAGATTTGAAAACTGTACCTTTTTAAAGATTAAAATAGAATTTAACAGATCAAAATTAGTCAAATTTGTTATTCTATTCACAAATATATAAATTCTTCGTGAAATTTTATTACCAGACCGACACTATAATTTAACTGTAGTGTTTACATGTTACTTAACCATCAAATGTTCACATGTGATAGTTAGATGCTACTATTTGTTGTGAGTTTTTATATCTTTTGGTGGCATAAGCTACATATTGAGATTTCCTGCATCATATCGCAATAGAGCACTATAAATTGAAAAGTGCGTCTTTCTGTTCTGGAATGTATTTACCAACATGCTAACCAATCAGCAAGATAATTTATTTCAAATATTGATTAATTAATTGATTTTATTCTTAGAAATAATCTTATTTGGGGAGTGGGAGAAGGAGCTAAAAGCTATTTTTTATCTGACTTTTTTTACACTTTCCTGTTCATAGCCTGTGAGATTGTATTAGAATTAATCTTCACTAAATAATTCAGTACCATTATAGCTCCTGAGGTGCCCTTTTCATAACCTTTGACTAAGGAAAAACATTTACACTTTAATTTTTATGTCTCTGCCTCACAATTTCAAATGCAATGAAGCACCTTAAATCTCACAGGTACCTGATGTCCTTAATAGCTAATATAAGGAACTAAATGAAAGGCTGTGGGAGTTCATAAGTGTAGTTGCACGTGTTACACAAAAAAAAACCCCAAAAAACCAAACATTATGAAACATTGTTATACAAACATATGATATATCAAGAAATGGAGCAAAAAACACTGCAAAAATGCTCAAAGGTAAACAGTAAAAAGACAGACAAAGATGTTGATTTCAAGTAAAAAGAAGAGAACTTCTGGAAAGAAATTTTTTCCAAGAAAGGTTTCTAAAATCCACCAAGAAAGGTTTCTAAAATCCACCTCAATTCCAAGCTTATTTTTTGACAGACTCAGTGACCTATGTCATGCATATTGTTTTTGATGTCATGATAAACATATCTTCAACAGAGAACATTTATCTGCCCAACTACTGTATTTGTTGTTATTCATCTGGACAGGGTTTGGTATTAGCGATGAGTCCTCCCAGTGAAAGAGTTCTGGTCAACAGATCTTTTATTGTAAACAGAAAGTATGACAATGGTTGAAGTCTTACCAGCTTTAATTTTAATCAATGTGGTCACCATTACAACAGTACCTCAAAAGCATGATATAATCTGTGTCTATTAATAATATAACAAATGTTTATCTATAGTCAACAAAACCTTAACTAAAATTACTTCATGAGGGGATAGGAATAAAATATATAATTTATTTTGAGGTACTTATATTTTATGTGTTATAATTAAGACATATTTTCATTACTTTTCGGGGATTTGATGTGAATCAGTTGTTGATACTTACTTAAAAGAAAATTATTAACTTGTAGGCTAGGAAAAAAGATTGAAAATTAAAATTTTTAATGTTAGCTGTAAATTAACTCGTAAATAAAAACTAAAATCCTTGTCTTCAATGTTTGTATTGAAGTGATGAATGTTCATTGATTACTCTTCCACATTTTCTGCTTCTCATAAAATGGCTGAGAATATTGCACTGTGTGGAGCAAAATAGTATTTTATTTTATCTGTTCTTGTCCTCCAGAAGATAGAAGGAAACTCCATCAAAGTTCTTAATAATAAATTAAACTCCACACAAGAGAGTCCTAAGTCTTTGGAAACACTTATTTCTTTCACCTTGCATCCAAATCTGCAACCTCAGACTTTAATGGAGGCCTTTTGTTTCCTTCCAGATATTTCACAAAATACAGTATTCATTCTTTTTCTGAAGTTTTAGTGCCCTGACTTGCCATACTCTTTGAAAGTAAAAAAAGTTTGGGTGTGAATACCTAAGATGTGTTTAGGTATTTGTACAAGTTTATAATTACAGTGTAGGCAAAATAGTTTGAAATTTTTATAAGGTCAAGAAGGATTTGGGAGCACTGGTAAATGAGAGGGCATCAAAAGCAGCATGGCCAGCAGGTCAAGGGAGGGGATTCTGCCCCTCTGTTCTGCTCTGGTGAGACCCCACATGGAGTGCTGCATCCAGCTCTGCCACCTTCAACACAAGGAAGACATGGGCCTGTTAGAGTGAGTCTACAGAAGAACCACCAAGTTGATTAGAGGGATGGATCACCTCTCCTAAGAGGACAGTCTGAGACAGGTGACGTTATTTGCAACCTTCCAGTACCTGGAGACAGCACACAAAGACAGAAAGGAACTTTTTACATGGGCATGTAGTGACAGGACAAGGGGGAATAGATACAAACTTAAAGGGAGTAGGCTGAGTTCAGATGTTAGGCAGTGAGTGTAGTGAGGCACTGGAACAGGTTGCCCAGAGTAGCTAGGGAGTCCTCGTTCCTGGAGCTGTTCAAGGCCAGGCTGGATAGAACTCTGAGCAACCTGGTCTAGTGAAAGATGTCCCTACCCATGGCAGGGGCATTAGAACTAGATGGCCTTTAAAGTCTCTTCCAACCCAAAACATTGTATGATTATGATTCCATGTTCCTGTAGCATTTAGAATCTAACAGAGCAAACTCCTCAGTGTTAAACCAACCTTAAATGGAGCATTTCAGAGCAGACTCTGATGCCTTTTTCATGTTTCTTTTAATAATCTCACTCCTCAGCAAAGAATCAAGATGCCTCTGTACAATAGGATTTAATTTGTATTCAGAGAACTATAAACACTGTTTCTATGAATGGATTCTGTACTTCAGTAACTGCTCTGCACTGATTTGTTTACTTATTTTTTTGATATAAATTTTTTTGCCATTCTTATGGTGCTAATGGCAGTATCACATTAGAAGGCATGGATAAATAAATGAAGATTTGCATCACCTGTTTAAAGGCAACCTTTCCCCACTGTTTCCTTCATTGACAATTATTAAATCATGTATCCTGACTGACATATTTTAATAATCAGTGACATGGAACCAATTAAGATCTGTTAAATATATTTAGGAATTTTCTCCAGACTGCGGTTCAGAGTTTTTGGTGTTGTATGAACTTGTCTATCTACACCTGAGGTAAGTAGTGGCCAAAAAGCCATTCTTAACTTGATCTTAATTGATGTTGATGTTAGGAAAATGAATTCCTGGGTATTTCCAGGATAAGGATGCAGGTGTCTACAAAATAATTACTGGAGCTCAATAGACTCAGCAAAAATGTGAGTGACCATTTGGTTGAGGTGACCACAATTTCAGCTGTGTCTTCTCCTGTCAGTCTCAAGGACAGGTCTCAGAGTACAGTGCTATAACCTAGTAATTCTCTGTCTCAATTTAAGTATTTAGAAAAGAAAATATAAGAATCTTTAACTCTGGATATAGCAAGTCTGATTTAATAATTCATTCTTGCTGTTTGTCATTGTGAGTTTTTTGCCTTATTCATATTAAAATTTTGAGCATGATACATAATGTTAGTCAGATAGCTTATATGCTACTGTTTGTAAATGAAGCTAGAAGAAAATAACATAAAGACAGAATAAGTATTTGAGAACACAAAACACATGGAATTTTAATGTGATGATCAATTTTTGTTGAGCTCACTGTACTTACAGAATTAAAGAATTTTTTCTATGTAACAGTCTAAAAGAGTTATCTTCTCTGGAAAAACACACAAAATTTCACTCACATACCTCAACTAAATGTTGGCATTTAAATGTATGGTTTACCCTTAATTTCTTTTCTATTCTATTCTGTATGCTACTTTGCTGTTCAGAGGGGAAATGGCATATGTTCAAATAGAAAACTGAGAAATAAAAGTGTTAAAGAAATCCATCAAGAAGACTTGCTTTAGATTAGAGAAATGCAATATTTCTCAGCATTTTCTATGTTATATGATGTCTTATTACTATCTATACAATGAGTGGACTATTATGGAACCTGCTAAGATAAATTTCCATTTCCTTTTTTAAGTTTTAAATAAAGATTTCACTCCTTATCATATGTCTATTATTTACTCTTCTCAGTGTAAAATTGTAAAAAAACTTCTGCTATTTTATAGACTTTTGGAGATCCTTTTAGCAAAAATCTACTTTAGAACTGAGCAAATGACAGAATGCCATGCAAAAAGAAAAGGGAATGAGTATGGGTTATTTTGTAATCAGCATATGTGGTCAATTTGATGAGGATGTCACTGATGTGTAAAAACTACAACAGCTATAAAAATAATGCACAAATAGCATTTCTATACACTGTCATATCTACATTTAGAACAGCAGTAAGAAAAAAGAAAACAAACTCTTAAGGTATTGCTTGATTTAAAGTGTTGACTTGTGACTTTATAGAACAAGGCAAAATGCTGGGAATGAAAGTTTATTTAAAAGGTGATAGGGTTAGTACCCTTGTAGATGCCCTAGTAAGTGAGAAAGAAATACAGCAATTGCAATAACATGGTG
>JAWWLZ010000139.1:52496731-52544501 GCA_035041345.1 Poliocrania exsul | reverse complement strand
ATGGTGTGTTTATCAGCTCTCTTCTCTTCTGGATGACAATTTTTAACACTTCAAGGAATAACAGCCCCCCTTAGGATTTTCTGAAATACCTTTATTCTATTGACAATTAGAGATTTGAGACAAAAATGAAATCTTGAGAGGTGTGTTATGCTTCATAAGTTTCAAAGTCACCTTTTACTACCTCAGATTTCTCTATAATTATATCCTGTGTCTTATGTATGCACAGTCTTTTCCCAAGGATTTCAGAAAAGAAAACAATCTGTTTTGCTTTTTCTTTTTTCCCCTCAAGAATTTTATGTTGCCTGTGAGTTCTTATTGTTATTTTCTTATGTTCTGGTTTGATGTTAATGATTTCCTGATATGTTTTGAGAATCTTGAACTGTTCTGGATGTAGAAAATCTATGGATATGTCTTGGATACGTCTTGAAAAGGCAAATCAAACTAGTTATTTTTCTGGAGATAGCCTGCAGTGTTAATACACCAGGTAAACAACTAACAGAAGACATAATTATTATCCTCATTTTATAAACAAGTAGCTGTATATCTAACTCTGGATCTAGCGCAGTGACAAACAGTATCAAATCGATATGATTGATGCTACCTTAAATTTTAGTAAAAACATTTTTAAGAGCACTGAAATGATTCAGTTTTATTGGTTAGGTAGCAAGGCTTTGTTTATTAAAATCTGACAAACATTAATTCCATGGAAACCAAAGCACATAAATTTACCCAATTCATTTGCAACATTAATTTCCTTGATGAATATCTGTCTGTGCTGGTTTGGGATGGTACATAGTTAATTCTCTTCACACCAGGTTTTATGGGGCTATGTTTTGGATTTGTACTGGAAAATGTTATTAACACGGGGATGTTTTCATTATTGCTGAGTGGCGCTTGCACAGAGTCAAGGCCTCTTCTGCTACTCAGGCCTCCCCACCACTGAGAAGGCTTGGAGTGAAAAAGAAGTCAGGAGAAGATACAGCTGGGACAGCTGACCCCAACTGACCAGAGATATTTTATACCATATGGCATCATGTTCAGCATATAAAGCAGGGGGAAGAAGAAGGAAGCGGGGGGGGGGGATGTTTGGACTGCTAGTGCTTGCCTTCCAAGTCCGCATTGCATGTAATGGAGCTCTGCTTTCCCAGGGGTGGTTGAACATCTGCCTGCCCATGGATGAATTCCTTGTTCTGCTTTGCTTGTGTGTGATCTTTTGTTTTACCCAGTAAACTGTCTTTATTTCCATCTATGAGTTTTCTTATTTTCACTCTTCCCACTGGGACAAACTGAGCCAGCACTTGGATGGTGCTAGTTGCCAGCTGGGGTTAAATATGACTCTATCTTGCAAAAACATATATTACGTAAAACCCAACAGTTATTCCATGTTTGAGAGTTTTCCTTATTCCTATGTGCAATAAAATGTTATGACCTCTTCTACTACTTTTTTCCTAGGGTCTAAGACCCCTAAAAATACATAAAAGTAGTACATGAAAGGCTGTCCAGTTCCAGAAGAGAAGTACATCCTAAAATGCACAAGATATCTGACAGTGAGTAAAGAATGGACACAAAAGTGTGTGTGAGACAAAGGGGCATACAGAGTTAAAGGTACTGTAAAAGCAGGTTTAGTGGCTTTGAAGAAAAATTTATATTTAGAAGACACTGAACAAAGGAGATATATGCAAGGTGTGTGTTTCTCTGCCCATTTTTTGTTTGCTTTTTTCCTGTAATTAACTTGACTTGATGGTAAACAGCAATGGAAGATACTCTTTTTTTCTTGCCTTTCCACTTCGTAGCTCTACATAGATCTTCCATCAGAGTCTAAAAGTCAGGCCTTTAATATTACTTTGGGGAGATGTTTTTCCACTTTTTTTCCCCCCACATTTCCTGCCCCCCCCCCCCTTTTTTTTTCTTAAAGGCTTTATATTGCACGGTTTTATAAGGTGGCTAACACCTACCATAAAATGATTTTAAAAATACACATGAATTGGTTTATGCTCTCCAGAACAGCATTTAGCACACAGAGATGTAAATTCTCCTTGTTCTGTTAAAACATCTGCAGCTTCTCTTTCATGATTTCTTAGGGCACAGATTTGATGCCCTCTAGCGACCAATCACTTGGTTTAATACTTAAGAAATACACACAGACAGTGGACTAACTACAGATGTGTGCAGATCTTACACACTGGTATGACACTGATAGACGTTATGAAAGCTTTTTCATTATTTCTTCACCAGTTAACACAAGTTCAAAATTACCTGAACCTTCTTCCCTCTGTCACACAGTATAAACCAACAAAACATAGTTAAAACTATGAGCTAAGATAGTGCTAAACACTGACTTGAGGGTTTCTTTCATTTATTTATTTAGAACAAAAGCCATTCCCTCTTAAAGGTTGAGAGAACTGCCATATGCTTACTGTCATGCTAACAACCTCTGCAGACTATGAAAGCTCACTGCAGAGGTAGTGATATCTCTAAGATATCTTAGAGAGCATATTTAAGGCTGAGAATTCTGCAACTACCTTTCTTCACTTTTTTCCCAAATATATACTGGTGCAACACACAGGATTAGTGCATTAAATGTTCATCACTTCTATGAAGAGGTTGTCTAGCACCTTGAGATGACAGAACATGATAAGTGGCATAATCTATAACAAATTGTGTCAGAGTGATAGAGTTTTATAATATAAGGTTCCCTTGCAATTTTTTGAGATATAATAAACAGAGTTTGTTTTGGTTGGTTGATTGGTTGGTTGGTTGGTTGGGGTTTTTTGGGGGATGGGTTGTGGTTTTTGGGGGTTTTTTTGTAGCTTTTGGTTTTTTGTTTTTTTTTTTTGGGGGGGGGGTTGTTTTTTGTTGTTTTGAGGGGAAGTGGTTTTGTTTTTCTTTGTTTTTTGTTTCATTTACATTTAATTAGAAACACCAGTACATCACATAGCTTAGCCTCTAAATACATCCTCCTTCTAATAATTCTTTAACAGATTTAAATTAAAACAGGTAAAATTTTACATGGATTTACTGGGGTATGATCAGCCTGTCATTGCTACAAAATTTGCCAGGGAACTGTAACTTTTAGAAGCAAAGTCAGTGTTGACTCTTTGCAGCATAATGTGACAGATGTTCTTATGATGCTAGAGATGTAGCAAACTATCTGTAAGTAATTTGAATAACTGGTGAAGCAAGATATATCTGACAACACCAGGAAGTTATGAATGTGAGGAGGGGCATAGAGTGACCCCTGTGGCTAAGTAGCAGAGAGGATAGTCTATTGAACTGATCTTTTTTTCTATATAAAATCCCAATTATATTATACATTTTAAAGAATATGCAATGTAGCTATATTGAAAACAAATTGTCTTGGGTTGAGCTGGCAAAATGCCAACTGTCCAAATACAGAGTCAGCTTCCTCCCTTCTCACTGAGAGAAGGGAGAAAGGAAAAAAAAAAACCTTCAGACTAGGTTTATGCTGAAACCAACTATATATTTATATAGAAAAGAGAAAATTAAGAGAAAACTACAATATAAAACACACTTATACAAGTTAGCTATAACAGGAAATGACTTCCCACTCTCCAGTAAGTACAAATTTTACCATTCTAACTACAAATTACTTCAGAGACTCAATCGTCAGAGAGACAGACTTAAGCTAATGATCAAGAACAAACATTTTACTTCCCTAAGACAACACGGTGGTGAGCTGGTGCTGGGCCTAGGCCTCCAGTCCGTCCTGGGACAGTGCAGTATGTCTTGCTGGCACCACAGCTGTGAAGCAAGTGACCTAAGCCACTCCCACACTGGCTCTTACCCTTTGGAGATGATGTCGTAATATGGTATGGAATATAGTACTATTGGCTAGAAAAAGTCAGCTGTCAGCTCAGCTCAGCTCAAGTCAGCTGACACCTCAGGTCTAGTCTAAACTTAAAAACCTAAATTTAGGCCTACTTAGCTAAACCTATAACACAAATGAACACATCCCCCTGAAAAAGCACAAAGCCCACAAAAAACTACCAGAAAAACAGCAACCAAAAAACCCAACCAAAACCCACTTGTTTAGGAATGGTACCTTGCAATTTAGTGCTCTCATTGAGACTCTCTTAACCTTCTCCTCTCTCTCCTCCGCTGTGGTGGACTGGAAAGGAGAATTGAAAGCACAAGAGGTAAAGATCACTGGTTGAGATAAGGAAAATTTACTGGAAACAGCAATGAGATAAGAAAATGAACAGTAACAACAGCAAAGATATTAACAAAAGTGTACAAAAGAGATAGTGATCCACATGCCAAAATGCTCATGGCAGAGTTCGACCAGACCACAGCCATGCGACCCCAACTGCTCCCTCCAGCTTCCCTCTGTCCCTCCCCTTCCCTTTGTCCCCAGTAATGATGTGAGGTGATATAGAACAAGCACCAGGTCCTAGTCACGTCCCAGCCATACCCACTCCTGACTACTGCAAAAAATAACCCTATCCTGGCCAGAACAAGGACACCACTTTTTTATGTTGTTTACAAGAAAGCTTGTTATGAAGAAAAGCCTTGATGATATGAAAGTGAAATCATTTATACAACAAAGCTTATAATTTTTCAGTTTTTAACTTTATTCTCATAATTTCTTGAGAACTGACAGCGAGCACAGAGAAAAAAAAAGAATCTTAGTTGGGTCCTTAACTGTTTGAGCAACTGACATTGGAACAGTTTCTTGACATACCTATGCAGAAATTTATTACTCTGTAGCAGCATATGCAATATGGAAAGCAACTATTTTATTTGGAAGTTAAAGATTATTTATCAGATTGTCTGTAATACAAAGACAGAACTCTACTCTCCTTTTTTATTAAAAGTCAAGAAGTCAGAGCAAGCTTTCTTAAAGATCTATGCAGCAGATTTCTGCCACAGTAGGCAGGAACAGAGCAGTTTTAAACAAAGCAATGTTGTCAGTTGCTCAAGGCAGCAGACGGCAGATGATGGTAGAATTAGGTATTGTGTACCAAGGCCTGGATGTTAGTAAAGCAAGAAGCAGCAATAACATTGTGGCAGAAAAAGGTTGCTGATATTTTATTTTGGCATATCATGAATAAATAAATGAAAGACTTAAAGGAAAAGAAACTATCAACTCAATGCCTGTTCCCCATCACTGTATGGGTTATTAGTTTTTGTGTGTTTGCTTGAATACTGTATTTCTCCTTGATCCTTGTCTGGTTTTGAACCTCAGAAATAAACTTTTTTATCCATATTTTAATAATTAGGGAAAAGTTCCATACATCATATCTTATTGACAGTTATAATTTATCTCTAAATCTTATTCCTAATTTTAATCTGATTTTTATAGATAAATACTCAGTGTTTTATTAGATAATAAAATATTTACTAGTGATCTATAAAGTTTACAGATGTATTTATGTTATAGAGTTTGTTGGTTTGTGATTTTTTTTTATGTGTTACAGTCTTTATCCCTTATTTCCAACATACCTACTAATAAACAAAACCAGTAGCCTAGCAGATATGATCAGAAAAAAAAAAAAGGCTCAATTACCTTTTTTACAACAGGATGTACTGACTGTGTAAACAACCATGAACCTGAAGTTTTCAGTTATCTGAGGATTTTAATCTTTAACTACTTAGATACTTGTTTCATGAGTTTTGTCTATGTACCAGGAATCTCATTTTCCCTTCCCCAACAAAATGGAACAAATTAGTTTCTGCTTATCAGACATCTTGATTTCTAGAGTTCTGTTTAAACCTCACAGCAACAGTATAGTAACTTCTCTGTAACTTAATATACAGAAGTGTTGTATATAAAGTGTTCCTTACTTGCAGATAAAACACTTTATTCAAAATTTGGGTTCAGAAAAAGCTATGGCTTCCTCAGAACCTGCCAGATATATTGGTACCTGCTTCACAGCTGTACAAGTATACAACAGATCGACATCAGAAAGACTGAACTCTAGATCACTGTCTCCAACAGAAGAAGGAAGGCAATGATTTTCTACAGTGCATCCTTTAATGAAAAATAATTTCTGTGGAAAGGGATATAGTGCACTAAAGTGTCTTTTGGCTCAGTCAGTGTAATCCTCCATTAAGCAGTGGCATTCAAATCATATCATGCCATGTAATTATACCAACATAACCAGCATCATCCTAATTTTTTGGGTTTCACCCTGAATAATTCACCTTTTTCAGCTTATCTGAAATATTGGTCACTGCAGTGCCTATCATCTCTCTCATTAGTATCTTCACTTGTAATTCTATGAAATGCCATATGTTATTGAAATATCTTTGTTAGCCTTCAGGTTGCAATCTGCAGTACATGATAATAATTCAGAGATGTGACCCAGAAATCAGTAGATAAATTTTAATGAAAGGGTGGCATGGAGAAGTAAATACTGATAACTAGTTCACAAAGCAATGACTGCTCTTTGGTTTGCATGATTGAGTCTGATCCTCCTGCTTGACTATCAGGGTGTAAAAGTGAAGTATGGGATGATCAAAATGTGTTTTACCAGCAATTTTCAGACAATCCTTTTGGTAATTTCTCTGTAATGATGTACTCGTCTCTCAAGTAATTTTGTTTTCCCTGTGTGATATATTTAATAGTCTATTTTGTTTCTTACAAAGACCACTAACTTTAATCACTGCTTTCCTTTGCAATGTTTTCATTAAAAACAGAAAACCACACAAACAGCCAACACCTTTAGGAGCTTCTGAATAAGTCATTAACAGTGATATCTTTGCCAGAGATATCTTATGTTATAATTAAACATTCTTATGAGTCTTTACTCTTAGTCCACCTAGATTTAAGTCTGGACACTCACAGGTTATATACTGTCTTTATTATAGTAAGTAGAATGTATCCATTACAATCAATTTGTATAGGCAATTCCTATTTTACTGTTTCATATGAACAGTTAATTATGATTGTTTATGTTATTTGAATTTCATTTACAGTTACCTGCCATCCTTTAGCAATGTAATTTCATAGTACTTATAAGAATAGAGATGGAAGACCTAGGTTTGTTAATGTTAATATAAGAAAAGAGAAATGCCCTTTATTTAAAGCAAAACAAAAGAGAAAAAAACAGAAAAAAAGAAAAAATAAACCTAAAACAAAACATAAAATACTCTACCAACCCATAGTAAAAGCCAAATTGCCAAAGGTAATGTTTTCAGACTCATGAGATAAAATTGTGGAAGAGTTCTTCTGATTGCCATCCCCACATTCTCAGTACCTTTACCTTTTTTATCCCTTGCTGAGTATAACTTTCAACTGAAATCTTCCCCTGAACATTTACACATCATTCAGATTCTTGTGGGAGGGCTGAAACATTCCATTCCCTAAAGAGATCAGTATTTGATAGTCCAACTCCCTACCCCAAACTCATTCTTTGAAGTTTTTCACATACTAAGTCCACTCAGGTTCCAGAACTTCAGTTCCAAAGGTACCTCACTATCATTTTTTAGAAGTAACAGCAATGCTTTGAAACAAATTTTGTGAAAAAGAACTTATTAGATATCCAGTCCTTTTCTGTTTTGTGTGACCTTGACAGAAAGAAAATGATCTCATGATCTTCTGATTGCCCTTTCATAATCAGAAAAGTCTTCATGTTGTTAGAATGCAAGACTAATCTTTTAGCTTAACTCTGAAATATTGCATAGGTTAATTGCTAACATTCTCTTTACTCTTGAGGATGTCTAATGCCACTCTTATGGATGGACCAATAAGATCCACAAAGTTAGAAAAGAAAATATATTTTACATGTGCAAATCATATCCTTTGATTGTCCCTTATAAGGATTAATTAATAGAAAAACCCTGTGAAGATGGAATTTATAGTAGTACCCTTTTAACAAATATTTTCTATTTTTTCTATTATGAAGAAAAATATCAAATTTTAAATAGTTTAGTAATAATATATTTAATATTTAACTCTTCAAAGAATAATAGTATCACAGCCTACTTGTTATAATGAAAAGGAGGGCTAGGATTGGATATTAAATACACTGAACTCAAAATTATATTTTTACTCCTTAGTAAAGCAGCTATCTCATTTGATCAGATCTCATTTTGATTTGAGTATCAGAAATGTTGCTGAGCTCCAGATATTCAGTGCAATGAAATTGACCTTGAAAAGTGAACTTTCAACTTTTAAAAAGTTATGGAGTCATTCCACATTTACTGTTCAAATAAAGAATTTATTTTAAACAAAGATAATGTATCCACATCATCTTTCTGAAGTAAAAACAAACAAAGAAACATAACAAAATCCTTTCCTCCTGTTTACTGATTGTTTGTAGAATACTGGATGACATCCAGACACAGGTGCTTTAAAAATAGCCAGGAAATGTTAAGTTCACTTCAGGCATGGAAGCTTCTAAAGAAAAACAGAGCAGATTTCCATTAGTATACATGTGAAAAGTGAAAATTCCATGAGTGAATCAAGAACCCTGGAGTGTGCAATATACAATTGGAGTACATGGAAAGCTTAAGAAAAATGTAGATATTAACCACATACTAAAAACATGAGCCATAAAATGAAGTATTAGTTTCTAAAAAAGAAAAAAATTTGCCTTAACAATAAGTCAATATTTGAATGAAAAAAAATTAGGAATAGAATCTGAAACACTGATTAGAAATATAGAAAACCCCCAAACACACAAACAAAAAACAACCAAACCCAACAATCTAAAACCTGAGCTCCACTATGCAGCCCTGTTGCTGTCTGTCTGATTACTTACATGAAGGCAGGCATAGGTGTGTGTTTAAAACTTGTGTCACCATTACAAAGCTTATATTTTAATACAAAGGATTTAATTTTTACCACACTTTTTTAAATGTATGTTTTCACCTCTAATTTGAAGATAACTCCTAATTTCAAATGCCATGTTAGTGAAGCATAGAACATAATTTCCAGAACAATACTTATTGTTTGCATATTAGGTATTCAACACCAGGATGCTGTTGTATGTCATAATTTCCCCTTCCCAGTCTGCCTGAGAAAGACTGAAGGTTAAGCCCTGAGACTCATAGGAACTCAAGAGGGAGTATTACACTAGAAGCCAGGTGTACATACAAGATAGAAGAGAAGGGGTTTTTTTACTACTTCATCTTCCTGTGAATGAGGCTTTCCCTCTGAATTCAATAATTCGATCTATTAAAATGATTTTTAAAAAAAATGTATATTGTTCAACAATAAATTCTTAAGTCCGTATTTGGAGTATTTTGTTTTGCCTGTATCAAGATTTTAAGTGCAGCTTAACATTTACTTGCAGATAACATTTACTTATCAAATATATGATTAGAGAAGTTCAGAAATCATTCAGGAAGTCAATTTTTTCTCATGAAAAGAAGCCAATGAAATTTTTTTGTGGATTATGTGTGTCTCAATTATATGAATTAATTAGGTTGATTTGGAGAAGTCAGCTGTGAATGAGAGTACAGCACTACACTCTAGTAGGCCTGGAAGTCAGTGATAAGAACATTACCAGTGATGTTATAAATTTTGTTTTTGATAAGCACTTTCAGCGCACTCTGTCCATATTTTTCAATTGTACCTTCAATAATATAAATGCTAAAAACCTACTTAGAAATCAAATTAATATTTAATTCTATATTCTCAAAAGTCTAGAGAGGCATTTTATCTCCACCAAAATCCTGGGCATTGTAAACATTGCAATGGTCATCAGTGTCTACAGTCTTAAGCCAATACGGACTTTGTAGAAACTGTATAGGAACTGTTAGTTTTTGCCTGATTTTGACATAATACCACAGATAATTGAATAATTTTCATAAAAGTGGAATGTAAAGACAAAGCAAGCAGGATATGCTTACTAAAACTCATTAGAAAACCATCTTTTAAAGTAATTTAAAAATCACTCTACTGGAAAGAGGTGAACTTAAACCAGGTACATAAGGCTGCTTGAAACACCGTGCTACGTACCCTCTGTCATGTTCTAGGAAGAATTGTGTTAGTAATAATTTTTTAATATGTGCAAGTGATGTGTGTACTATTGAATTATCTATATTGTTTGTTCTGTTTTACATTTTTACAAGGAAAAAATTAACAATAATCATTGTTATATAAAAATAATTTCAACGCTTAGTTAGCAATTTCATGCAATGCTATAAATACCTGCTATACATAAGTACTGTGCTTAAAAATCTGAAAAAGAATTACACATGAGATTATTTATTGTTGGAATTTGATTTTGATCTCCTTTTCTCTTTTCTTTTCTTTTTTCTTCTTTTCTTTTCTTTCTTTTCTTTTCTTTTCTTTTCTTTTCTTTTCTTTTCTTTTCTTTTCTTTTCTTTTCTTTTCTTTTCTTTTCTTTCAAACATACAGCAGCTTACATTAGACTTCAGTAGTGTGTTCCATCAATACACTTTACAAGTCTCCAAGGCACTCACTTTTCTGAGCAGCCAGTGAATGGAAAGCAGTTATATTTACAGAAGTGGGTCACAAAGTTTCCATATTTTCTTTTGCACACTTTATTCTGAAGTAAGAACATTTTGATATTTAGAATGGCAACTGAAAAGTTTATTTAGCTTTTGTTTACCTTTGTATTAGAATAGCTTTTAAGTAATTAGTGGATAAACTTCTGTAGTGGTAAAAAGACTCATCACAGTGAAGTTGTTAAGGTTACACTCACTACTTTTTTTCTCTTTAAATACTTTATCTAAGAAATATGAGACAACCCAGAATTTTATCTCATAGTGCATAAAAAGAAATTTTTCTCAAACATTTCACTACAACTTGGATAGTCTTAATTATTTTTTCACAAAAATTACTGATGAAAGTTAATTAAAATATTCCCTCTTATGCTTCCTGTCTTTGCTTACAGTCAACCAGAATTTAAAACAGTTGAATGCAGAATTATAAGAAATCTATTCCCTGAGCATTTCTGTTGCAAACTAGTTATTCCTGACAACTATAAATGAAAATATGCTTAGAGAAATGGATCTAAGATATAACAGTAGAGACGTTTTTGTGTGTCCTCCTGTAATATTAATTTTGATTTGTTGGATTTATTGACTGTTCTTTTTAAATCTAAATATCATCATAGCATTTATAAAGTAGTAACAAGTCTTTCTAAAATCATTTATGTGTTGCTTACTTTTTTTTTCTAAAAGTAGATTGCAGTGAGAAAGAATGTATGTATTTCATAACTCTTCAGTGAATCAGGTATTGCATATTAATGTCATAACTGTATAAACTGCTGTACCATGGAATATACCACTCAAGAAACACACACAAAAAATGCCATTGATTTACTTCATATTATATGCTATCATACTTTATTTAGTCTTAATTTATCATTTTGCATTTCTGTGATTTTTTAGTATTCCTATGATTTCTATAAAAACCCAGCAGGACATATAGTACATAAAAACAAACATTGTAAACTTAAAAAAGAAAAAAACAAAAACAAACTAACTTTAAATATTTAATCTATTTTACTGTGGTTATAGAGAAAAATAGCAGATAACACATAAAGGCAAGCAGTCTGTCTGTACTACTATTTTTCTTTGAAAGTAATGATATTTGAAAAGTAATTTTGTCTGTATCAGTCTTATTCTAAACATATGTTATAAAAATTAATAAGGTCTCAGAGTGTTACAGTTCATAATTCTTATTGATACAACTTTGGGAAAAATGTAATAATTTATCACTTTTATTGGTGTTGTTATTTTTCATTTATAAAAGGGGAAAGAAAAATACAGTAAGACAGAATAGCGGTCTGCTCCTTTTACACGTAACATTTTATTCTGATACCTATAAAAATTGCTGTTTACCCCACCCTCCTCTCAGGATCCCCTCCCTATAGCTGTTAGACCATAGTTAAGCTAAATAGGAGTAAGGTGGAAACAGAAAACAGAGCTTGTAAAGTTTGGCAATATCTGTACCTTCTGCACAGGAAAAAAGCTTGGCACAGTACTTCTATCAGTGCGTCTCCAGTGGAAGGAGAGATGGTAGAGGTGAAGTGGAACTTTTCATATAAAATGGCTAAAATCTGAAATCAGCACAACCTGAGATCTACCAATCTATGCTGTTGCCTAAAAAGTATGTTAAAAAAAAAAAACAAAAACAACAAAACAACCCACAACAACCTTGAAGCCAATTTTGTAGGAGATCAGATAAACAGGCAGTGACTTTACTGACCTGTGCTCAACCAGGAATACATTGATGTGCGCATGGGCAAACTCTAATTTCCATGGCTTTTATAACATAATCAATCCAATCATTACTATACACCTATTCAGTTCAACCTTTTCCTGCTCTAATTCCACCCTCTCAGGATTTGAGTCAGGGGTCAGTGGGACCTCCTCTTCATTGGACTCCTCTTCCTCGGACTTCTGGAGTTTCTCCAGTGTTCTGATTTCTGGGTCACTCTGCCCTGTATTTATGTCTCCTTTTGATATTCTTCAACCTTCTGCTTTGAAAAGAGACTAAACAGCTAAAGAATTTGAGTTATTAATATGGGACAGGAATAACAATAGAAAGACATTGAGTTTAAGATGCTAGAAATATTAACACACTAGATCTGCCTTTGTTACAGCTACTGTATTCCTAAAATCTGTAAAATGTGAAAATCAAAAATGAAAAATTCTTCCTGCATCAGTGCTTTTTGTACTATGGGGTGATGCACTGCAAATATGCAGATCATTCTTCTTAACATGTCAATGTTAAGCTAAATGAACGTAAAATGGAAAACTAACCATTAGATTAAAAGGGAAAAAACCCAACACACCACTAAAACCAAACCAATAAAACAAAAACAGAATGTGTGACTCATTCTAAGAGTGCAATGCAATAAGGAGGATTTTCTAAAAGTAGTCCAGTTTTGTCTCTTCATTTTATTTCTTTTTAATAAAATGTTGGGAGTATGATATGAATACGCTATTTGCTCCTTAGCGCCTTCCTGATTTATCATCTTTCATCTTATTTCCTGAGACATCCATCCTTCCATGTAATGCCAACAAATCTATTCCTTCTTCATTTAAAAATGTTCTCTGATAGCCACTGATTCAGTCCAGCATTTCAGTCTTAACTATCACATGCTATTTTATGATCAATGTGCATTGCAAATATAGGGAAAAAACATTAGTTCTTCAGGAAAGGTACCTTGTTTTCTCTACAGTGTTCATTTAGAGGAACACATAAATATTAACAGTATATCATGGGGTAAAAATCAACCAGTTAATTATTTCACACATGTTGATTAGAGAAATTAGTTTTTTGATAGTTATATGACTTGTCTTGGGTCTTGTAAAGACAGAATATCTTCAACTACATTCATGACCCTAGTGTCTAAGAACCAAGGCAGATAGTTCGGTTCACCTAAAATTAATTATTAGATGTCAAATTTTAGGTACAGCATAAAAACCAACTCTTCTCTAGGTAGCAGAGAGAGAGGAAGAAAGACCAGGGTAGACAAAGGATTTCAGAAGTCAAGTCATTCAATTGCAAGACTTTTGTCTTTAATAGATGGAATGTATCACCTTCTCAATGTCATTTACCACTGAATGCAGGAAGCCACAATGACTAATTGGTAGTATGTGACTAGTTTTTACACTACCAATGATTGCTGAGATGAAGCTCAGCCCATTAGAATTAAAGAATGTTGCTTAAGAGTAAAGAAGGTGTACTCTGTAGTCAGTATATCATAGCCAGAAAAAAAAAGTAGAATTGGAGAGAGAAGAAGAAGGGAAAATGTATAACATTCTCTGCATAATACATTCACCAGGGATATGTGAAGTAGAAAATGTTAAAGAGCAATTAGTTTAACAGAGAGACAAGAAAGGTTAAGAATGCATATGGATTTCAATCAATTAATCACCCTTATGTGACTCATACGAGTTGGCACTGGAGATATTTCATGTTTCCTTTGACATTCACAGTGTCTCACTGAGGAGGCCTTTCAGCATAGCTGAAAAGTGCTGAATTGGTTTACTGACATATATTCCCTCATCCTTGCTTCATTATGATTCTGCATCTCTTGCATTCCTATCAGATTGTTGATTCAATCTAGCAGAAATCATGGCTCTAGCAGAATATTCTTTGGTATCTAGCTACTAAGTGCTAAAAAAAGTCTCAACTGACTTCCATTTTTCTGCATCAATGTAATAATTTTTAGGTAAATGCGGAAGGTGGCTAGGAACTTCATACTGATGCCTCTATAGGAGAATATGAACAGGCTGTAATGATAGACAAAGGTCAGATGCATGAAGTTCAACAAGGCCACGTGCAGGGTCATGCACATGGGTCACAACAACCCCATGCAGTGCTACAGGTTTGGGGAAGAATGACTAGAAATCAGCCTGGTGGAAAAGGACCTGGGGGTGCTGGTCAACAGAGGCTGAACATGAGCCAGCAGTGTGTCTAGGTGGCAAAGAAGACCAATGAAATCCTGGCTTATATCAGAAATAGTGTGGTCAGCAGGACTAATGGAGTGATGATCCCCATGCATGCAGCACTGATGACCAGTAATGTGACCAGTTCTGGGCCTCTCAATGCAAGACATTGAGGTGCTGGATCATGTCCAGAGAGGGGAAATGAAGCTGCTAAAGAACCTAGAGAGTAAGTCATTTTGTTTACTCTGGAGAAAAGAAGGCTTAAGGGAGACCTCATTGCTCTCTAAAACTACCTGGAAGGAGGTTGTAGTGAAGTTGGTCTCTTTTCCCAAGTAAAAAGTGATGAGAGGGAAAGGTGCACCAGGGAAGGTTTAGATTGGATATTAGATAAAAATTCTTCACTGAAAGGTGTGTTAAGCATTGGAACAGGCTGCCCAGGGAAGTGATTGAGTTACCATTCCCAGTGACATTTAAAAGATATGTAGATGTGGCACTTGTAGACATGGTTTAGTGGTGAGCTTGGTAGTGTTAGTTTTGCAGTTAGAATCAAAGGCCTTAAAGATGTTTTACAACCTAAATGATTCTGTGATTCTACATTCTTTATAAACTAGATGTGGTTTTGAATGATGACTGAGATAATACACTCCATCAATGAAACATTGGAGCACTGTTATTTTCAAATGTGTTCTTGGATGCATATGCCTAAATTTCAATTCCCTTAAATTCATCAGAATAAAATTTCTAACCTTTCCTTTAGGAGAAAATGTACAAAAACTACAGATATTGTCTCTATAGTCTCCATTTTCTTCAAAGTTTTGGAGTACCTGCCTACTTCAAGGTGTCAGGAGAATCATAGCTTTTTTTTTTTATAACTTAGGTAAGTCTTCTAACTGAACTAGGTCCTTGAGGCTACAAAAGATTGGTGTTTTTTTTTTGTTGTTGTTGTTTTGTTTGTTTGTTTGTTTCTGTTGTGAGGTTTCTGTAACAACTATCACTGACTCCAAACTTCAGAAAAAACTTTCTGGGTGGGCTTTGTAATGCCATTATCGTAAGTCTAGTCCATTGCACTAGCCTCATTACTTTTAAAAAGGAATTATTATTCCTATGTCAAAATTATGGCATCATACTATAATACATGTAGCAGTATTTAGTTCATCAACTTCTGGATCAACAATTTCTTAACATCTTGTCAGTGGCCAATACTCTCTTATCAAGTTGTTTAGATATTATACAAAAGGACAGTGCACTGCCTTAATATTAAATTTGCTTATTTAAAGTTATTTGGCATTACAAAAGACTTTGATTTATCAGAGTCACACAGAAATGTAATAGATCACAAAACAAGCAAATGCAGTTGGATCACTATACAAACCTGATTCCCATCAACAGTCTAAAATATGCTCACCGTCATGATAGTGGGTGTCCGCAGTCATTAGAAAGGAATACATGAGTTGAATACAGATGAAGCCCATTGCTCTCATCAAAGCTAATTTTGTTTGTTGCTCAGTTTTTATATTCAATATTGGGCTGAGTGATGTATATATTTGCCCCATGCTGGTCTGGCTTTGTCAGAGTGACATTCACACTTTTTTTTTCTTTTCTAGTAATTAAGAGAAGGTTGTTTACACAACCGTTTCATCTGTTCATCTAATACAGCCAGCTGATTCACTTAATTTATACAGCTATTTATCTATAAGAAGTACTATCGCCTGGTCTCCTGGTCCCCTTTGTGTTGTGATTCATTTGACTTTCTTTATAACAGCTGCGGGCACTCCCTACTTTCCTGCTTGAGCTTCCAAAGTACATCATCTGAGTTCATCTGCTCAGAGCCACAAGCCTTATGAGGAGCAACTGAGAGAGCTGGGTTTGTTTAGCCTGGAGAAAAGGGGGGCTCAGAGGGGACCTTATCACTCTACAGTTACCTGAAAGGAAGTTGTAGCAAGGTAGGGGTCAGCCTCTTCTCCCAGACAGCTAGTGACAAGAGGAAATAGCCTTGAGTTGTGCCAGGAGATATTTAGATTGCATGTTAGGAAAAATTTCTTCACAGAAAGGGTTGAAAAGCATTGGAATGGGCTGCCCAGGGTGTGATGTAGTCACTATTCCTGGAGGTGTTCAAGAAATGGCTGGATGTGGCACTTAGTGCTGTGGTCTAGTTGACAAGGCAGAGGTCGGTCAAAGATTGGACTCAATTATCTTAGACCATTTTTCCAACCTAAATTATTCTATGATTCTGAGCTTTTTTCCATTGTTATTGGTTGCAGAATTACAAGTTGCTGAGTTTTATCTGGTTTTACAAAATTCAAGATATTTATTGATTTTCCCAAGTTGATTAATAAACAGGATATCAGAACTATGCAGGTTTCGCTACCTCATTTCTGAAGAACACAAAGTCCTAACTAGTATGGATTCTTTTAAAAGTGTTTATAAAGTGTTATAAAGAAACTTGAATGAGATGTCTGTATTACTATAAAAAATGTAACACAAAGTTGTGATAAGGGAAAATTAATTGTTTCGAAGGTTAACATAGTGGTTTTAACATAATGGTTCAAATATTATCAGAGATTGCAGATTTATGTGCCAATAATGTGCTGTTTGTGTAAACTGTTTAGGCTGGATCTTGACAGGAATGATAACTATTTTCCCCATGGCTTTATTTTGGAGAGGAAACATTCAGTTCAGTAACTGCTGAGTGCTCAACTGCTCAGTCATGCTGTCTAGAAAATTCCATATCTGTCAGGACATGTGTCAGTAACTGTCACAGCAATGAGTAGATAGAGGGATAAAGGCATCAATGCTTAAAATCAAAACATTACGCACAATTATCTTATGAATTTCTGTAAGATATTTTAATTTTTTGGTTTTTCTGTTTCAGCTGTTTCAGCTTTTTACTGCCATACCAAGCTTTGGAAATGCCATAATAGTGTTAGAATTGATGATAAAGAGAATATCCATTTCAAGGTAAACAGAATAAGCATGAAAAAATATCATTGCTATGGCTTTATGTTACTAATGACAAACAGTGTAAATGGCACTTGATTTCTCAGGGTATTACATTTTCAATAGGGAAGATGGCTAAATTGCTGCCAAAAGTGGTATTATACAATCATAAAATGGTTTGGGTTGGAAGGAACTTACAGATCGTCTGTTTCCAACCCTCTCGCAGATACAAGAGTATCAGAATACAAGGGTTCAGCAAAGATAATGTATTGTAACCTTTCAATCAATATTCTAGGTTCCTATACAGAGATAGCTGAACCATAAATAAACTCATGAAAAGAAATTAAAATACTTCTACTTTATATGCATTATGTGTTTATACACACAACAGTTCATCCAGTCCTGTTTCTATCAAATTTCTTTGCTTACTGATTGACAAGCAAGCTCTGTGTACCACTCAATATATTATTACACTTCGTTCCAGACCAAATGCAATTATTCCCAATTTTTGTCAGCAGTCACTTGTGCACCTTCTCCCAAACACAATTTGATGCAGCTGGTTAGAGCACGGTGCCAATAACATCAAGATCATGGCTTTGAGCCCCATATGGGACATTCGTTTGAACTGGATTTAATGATCCTTATGGGTCCCTTCCAACTCAGAATATTCTGTGATTCTGTAACTGAGTTCCCTTGCTCAAAGAAGTTTTCCATTGCCTATATACCTACCAAACAAAAGCTTCTAGAGAGAAGTATTAAAAGTGTGTATGCAAAGTTGTAAATTGCAAAGCCAAATAATTCATTTTTTGTCCTTGTACACCTAGAGAAATTTAGAGAAATATGTATCTTGTATATTCTAGATCAGAGTAGTAGTATATATGGAGTTTGCTGGCTATCACTGACAAGTGATACAGTATGTATGGATGTGTGACTGTTAGTCCCTTGTTCCCTTGAACTCCTGCTGTTGGTCACAACCAGACTGGATGTCCTGACTGATATGTGCTCTGTGCAGTGCCTCTGTGTTGTTGGATAGACAAACTAAAACTTAATATCCTCATGTTATATATATACCACTTAATAACTAAATTTTAGACTTTATAGGGCTGATAGTTGTGGTTCAGTTCTTAAAACTACTGAACTCCCAGATTTCCCTGTGACAGATACCTAATCTGTTATGGTGAGAAGATACACATCATTACTTTAAAGGAATATGCTAAATTGCTCTCTTTAAACCCATCTGAATTAAATGTTCCTGGAAAAACTTTCCTATTGCAAGTTTTCTGGGTAAAAGCTGTGTCCACATAGTATTTTTGTCATTATTTCTATTAACATTACTCCCCATGAGAGAAACTCGGGGAGTATAAGAGAACAATATCACAAATACAGAGAAATTCTGGGTCCACTATATTCACTGGGGCCGGCCAAGTTCTCACAGAAGACTTCGAGCATGAGAACACACAGCAAATCTCTTGCTTACTCTGTAACCCTTCAACAATAACAATGTATGCTTATCTATTCACATAGATAAAAGAAATCTTAAATCTCAAAATTTTAAAAAAATAGTCTATCTTATCAAATATTCTGTCCTTTTCTCATAAAACATTAAGGTTCTGTTTTGGACACATATTGACAAATGTGCAGCTTTAATCAGTGCTGTAAAACTACTGTGCAATGAAATTATAAGAGAAGACCATAAGATCCTCTGAGGCTGAATTTCATTGCACACTTACAGTACCTTTCTAATTTGCTAGGTCAGCTAGATGTATAATCCAATTTATTTCAGTCAAACACTTCCAAAGGTTAGCAAACACTATTTAAACTATTTCAGCTCATGTGACCCTTTTTTTTACTAAATCTCTGAAGGTTTCATTCAAAAGAAAAATGCTATCAATTCTGAAGGAATAGTAATTTCTATTTAGTATAAAAAAACCCAACTGTGGGAAAAGACCCCAAGTTTATCAAGTGGCAGAGATATTAAGAACGATGGATTGATGAAGATGTGGTCACAAATTCTAATAGTAATGTTTCGCACAAGATTTATAGGGTTTTGGGCACAGATACACTGTATATGGACACTCTAGCAGTGTAAAACGGCATCATAAATATGTCTTCCTTATTGTATTTTCCCTTAGTCATTCCTGTCCTAGTTTCTTCTTCCCATAATCCCCTAAGGTTCCTTTCCCACCACTCTTTCCTATTGGTTCAAGTTCTGAATCCCCATTGGCCTTTATCTCTGCTTGTTAATTGGTTGTTATCCCTGTTCATTTAATGGCTGTTATGAAGTTCCACCCTTGCTCCTCATTGGTCCATTTTTCAATCCTTACCTCGGCCAATGGGAAGCTCAACTCTGCCCCTTGTTCCAGAACCTTCCCTGCCTAACCCTATATAAATGAGGCATTCCCAATAAAGTTGCTTCTTCTGTTGCCACCGAGTCTCCTGTGTCTGGACTTCTCTTCTGGGTGCGGCACTCAGTGCAGAGGGGCTTTGAGGGGCTGAGACTGATGCGCTAAAAGAGCTGATATCACTAGAGGTGATTTATCACTCACAAAACTAAGCCCCTCAGAGCTGAAGACCTCCACCAATATTTGGTAGACTTACCATCCACCATTACCCAACCAACAAACCAACCAAAAAAAAACAAAACAAAACAAAACAAAAAACTGACACACAAAAGATCCCCAAGCAACAAAACACCAAAAAAAAAAAAAACAACCCACAAACCAACAGGAGGAATGACAATCTCTGCAGATTAAGGAAGAAAACCAAAAATTAAAGAACCATCAGTATTTAAATATCTATGTTCAAGTTTATATAATGCTTGTCATCATTGGGTTGAATAAAACAAAAATAAGTTGCTGTGTCCATTTAGCATCATGGAATTGAATCATTCAAAAATAAGTGATTTATCAAAACCAAGTCTCTAGAAAAAACAAATATTGAATATTTGTTCAAGAGGCTGAAAAAATTATTTAGTCTTACTAACAGGGATGATCACGAATTTTCAAAGATTTATACTTTTCAGTCACAAAATATTATCTGGTCAAAAATATATGATTTAGTAAAAAATATAGTTTTCAAAGGGTTGCATTTTGATAAATTTTTCACCAGGAAAATCATCTCATGTATAGGAGTGAATATCCTGAGACTCAGACTTGTAGAGGAAGGGTGAATAGTGCAATGGATCAAACATTCATTTGAGTCATGGAAAAGCAGGGATCTGGAGATTTTCCACATTTAAGTAATTGTCCACAAAACACAGAGACAACTTATTAGATTTTAATGTATTGTGCAATATTTTTCTAAGTTTTGTGGGAAGCAAAAAGCCAGTTTTACCATTTCACTGAAATGGTACAGAGGTAGCCTAACATGATCTGTGTGTTCTTTATAGCTGTTTGCAGTAGCACAAGCATCTGCTGTTCTATTTGTGGGATCAGCAGGGGATCAAGCTGTATAGAGCATCTGTTTCTTACCTTTACCTTTTTTCCTCCATCTGTCTCTTAATCCAATAGAGAAATGACCTGGTGAAACTGTGTTAGAGAAGCTCCCAGTGAGTCCCAAGGAATGCAGGAACATTCTATTTACTGTTTTCCTCCTTTTATTCCTATTTCAATAATTCTAGCAGGTTTGTTCTTCATGGAGCCAGAGGAAGCGATATAGCCTTCAGTTATTTTTTAATGTTGTCATAAACTAGAATCAGAAGTAGTTCCAAGAGTTAAAAAAGCTGCACTAAGTTTTGCCCAAGAGCTGCGTGAATGGTTTTGTTTGTTGTTCACTGCAGGTAAATTTATTCTGTTTACACGTAAGGTTTCACCTTGGCATAAGAATATCTAAAATGAAAACAGCATTAAAAAATTGAAGTTTGTTTGGGTTTTTTTTCTCTTGTGAAGAGCTGGACAGCAGAAGCATACAAAAATATGAGATTATTTTAAAAAGAATGATGTTTTTAAAAATCAGGAAAAGTAACAAGTTGGGGGTTTTTGGTGTTGTTTTTTTGTTTTGTTTTGTTTTTTTTGTTTTTAATCAGAGTTAAAACTTCTGTCATAAGGATTTCCTATATCTATTGAACATTTAGCTGTGTTACTTGGGATGTTAAGATTAACAATAATAAAAGTATATTATCAGTTGCATAGGTAAAAGGAATCTTTCTGACTGTATAGTATAGCACAACACAGACAAGTAGAACGGTTCTGAATTCCAGGAGTTGTATGAATAATTGCCTGGTTTACCTCATCTTATTCTCTATAGTCTTACCAGTTTATCACATTCTGCTTTAAAAACATTTTCTAACTTTTAAAATTTATATTTTTGTTGTAAATGATGTTTGCATATTTCTGATTATAAAAAACTCCACGATAAAGAGCAATAAACCAGCATTCCAAATAAACTGATAAACTCATCTTTGAAATTTCTTTAAAAAATTGTAAAGTTTTAAATAAGGTGTTTCAGGTAATGAAGACAGACATATTCACACATACATTATTAAATGTATTCATTTTTCCTTAATATACAAGTTTAATTAGTTTCAGCCATGTGGAGGTTTCATAGAATCATAGATAGGTTTCTGTTGCAAGGAACCTTAAAGATCATCTAGTTTTGTCTGCGATGGGCAGGGATGCCACCCACCAGATCAGGATGATCCAGCCTGGCTTCAAACGCTTCCAGGGATGGGGTTTCCATGACATCTCTGGGCAACTTGTTCCAATGCCTCACCACCCCCAAAGTAAAAAACATTTTTCTATAGCTAATCTAAATGTCTCCTCTTATAATTTAAAACTGTTACCTCTTGCCTACCCATGTTAAAAGTCTATCTCCCTCTTTTTTATTAGCACACATCAAGTACTGGAAGGCCACAATTAGGTCTTCACAGAGCCTTCTCTTCAGGTGGAACAACACTAGCTCTATCAGACTGTCTTTGTAGGAGATATGCTCCAGACCTCTGCTCATTTTAATTTTCTGTATTGGAAGCAATGGTTCCAGGTATGGTCCAAGTTTCTCAATTACAGTAGAGAAAGTGGCAACTGAATCTGATTGGTATGGCAACATTTTTTATTTCCTGAAGCCATTGGATGGATATTATATTGGTGGTGTCCTTCTCAATGAGTTACAGTGGTAATAATCTTTGGCCACAATCCTGAATCCAAACATGTGAGATATTTAGGTCTATACAGTTTACTTTCTGTGTTGTGTATTTTAAGTAACAACTAAGTAATGTGAATACTACCCATCACTAATCACAGAATGATAACCTAACGTAGGAGAAACTGGAAGAATCCAGAAAACTTAAATACATTTTAAGGGTTTAAAGACTTCCCTACCTACTTTAAGTCTAGCTAATGCCCACTTTTTCAATAATTGCGCACCAAAAATTTTCTTTATGTTTGACTAGAAAATATAAGCTTGACTGTAGTGTTTAAAACTGACATCTTAATTAGAATAGCAAAACACAATATAATGTTCATTTTACCCTAAAATGATTTTTTAATATTTAAATCTCATTGGCAAAGATACCAATTGTTAAATGACTATGTAAAGTATCTCAGTGAGTCAAGAAAAGAAGTAACAATATATGAAGAATAAAAAGTTATTAGACACTTATACTGGAGGGTTATATGGTAGATCCATCTGTCAGTAATATTTTCACTGAATAAAATGAAGCAAAGAAGGATTAATAAACTATATTGAAGAAAAACTGTTAACATTGAGGAAGTCAGGAAGATTAAAAGCAGACAGAATATAACAACTATCTTTGAAAAGATAAACTCCTACAGAACAATAGATCTAAACCAGATATTTTCTGACAGGTGAATAATTCACCTATCCTTGGTGTCTGGAAATGCCCAAAAGAATTCATGGAGGTTTCCAGTAAGTACTTGTATGTGATTACATGAAGTTATAACAATATTGTTTACCATATATTTTGCTCTATATACAGCTATAGCTAGTGAGGTTATTTTTCAATAGATTTTAATCAAGCAAAATACCTGACTGAATTGAACTGAATAGTTGTTTGGGAATATGTAGATTTTGTCAATAACACCAATGAAAATCAGAAAGGCTGATGGCCTGCCCAAGCAGCCAGCTGCTAGTTAATCTGATTTTCTGCCACTATGCTCAGTAGCTCTCTTGCCAATTGGACCCCAGGCTAGTGGGCTGGCTAGAACTGAGGAAGAATGTTTGGCCTCTCATCTTGCCTAATACCCAGCTGTCCTCCTTGGTTGGTATGAAAGCTGGCTAATTCCTCAAGTTACCACCTGCCTAGCTAGCTTTTCTGGGGAGTCCAAAGCGTTCCTGAAGTTATGCTGCTATTTAGGATGCTGAGCTATCTGAACTCCTTGTTAGTCACCCAGTTTTCTCACTAAGGTAAAGTTCTCAGTTTCTCATTTGTCCCTTATGTATCTGTTTTCTCACAAGATGTAAAGTTTTGCTTATGTCTGATTGATTATTTGGCCTGTCATTAGTCTAACTCTACAGGTATCTAGGTGGGGAAAGATGAGCTGGTAGGCATTGATAGAGATTGTTCCATTCCATCAGCAATTTTGGAACATTGGCATTTTCCTTTCCTGAGTAATGAAACAAGATATTGACATGTGGAATTTCCTGAGTAGATGCGAGTTATAATTTTTCCTTTCCAAGATCAGGGTCATCCTAGAGCACATCGCAGAGGATTGTGTCCACATGATTCCTAAATACCTCCATTGAGGGCGACTTCACTCTCTAGACAATCTATTCCAGTGCACAGTTACTCTTACAATAAAAAAAATTTTAATCATGGTTAGATGGACCTTCCTGTGCATCCGTTTCTGCCCATTGCCTCTTGTTCTATTGTTTGGTACCACTGAGAAGAACCTGGCTCCATCCTCTTGACACTTTCCGTTCAGATAGTTACAGACATTGATGAGGTCTCCTCTCAATTGTCTCTTCTTGAGGCTGAACAGTCACAAAATAAATATATACATAAATAAAGTATGAAAAAGGTTTAAAAAATCTGTTTTTTCATCAATATAGATATTGTAGGATATAAAATGATGTCTTGTCAAGCAATAAATGGAACAAATATTTATAATAGAGAAATTATTCTATAAATCAAGTTATTTAATTATTAACTAAAAGTAGGATGAACAGCACTTATGAGCTAATAAGAACACGTGAAGGATCATTTATCAAAATGTTCCAAATCAGCACATTAATTGCAATATTCCTGATGTCACAAATACTTTTGTAAGTGAATACTTTGCTCAACTAAAAGGTAATCTATTTATTGAGATTTTTTTTAAAAAAATAAAAAGAGCTGTTTACTTTGGAAATAAAATACTTTGTTTATTCAATGGAATTTTCCACTTCATTCTTCAATCCTATCAATGACATTGCTCTTCAGATACATGTATTTTATACATTTCTGCTAAGAGGTGGTAGCAAATAGATGTTGCATATTATTTGTATGTTATATTCACCATTTGACATTAAATTTCTCTCTTACTAAGGAAGCAAAAATGGAACATGGGTTTCCTGTGACCTTCTGTGAACAGTGTAGATGTTCAAAAGTCTACATTAGCTGAAGTTTTCTATTGATGGAAGCTTTCAGTTCTCTTTAATTATCCTTCATTCCTCTTGAAACTGGTGTTAGAGAGTTAGGGTTAAGAATATAGAAAAAGAATGCATAAGGTTATAACAGAGATTTTTCAATAGCTATATTCAAAACAAGAAAAATATATAGAAATCCACACAATTAATTTTGTAAAACACTTAGAGAATTATGTGTAATGACCTAGAGAATTAAGCGCAGAGTTTGTATCATATTCCAGTGAAAACTATAGTACCACAAACCTTTGGTACATAAAAAATGGGAACATCTAAGAAAATATTCTCCTTCCCTCTTTTTCCAAATGTCTAGAACTTTATGAAGAAAATATTATTTTTTTCAGATTCATTGTTGTGGGATTCCTTTTCCGGAACACTACTGGAAAAGAGCTTTAAGTCTTTTCTGTAATTTTAAAATTTGGATTTCTGTTCCTCAGTGTATATATATATATATATATATGCATACCATTGTTTTGAACAAAAAGGGTATGGCTGATGTTAACATGTTAAGATCCAATTAGTGAGAGATGCCTCTGCTCAAATTAAGGTGCAAATGAAACCATATGCTGAAGTCAATAAAATGGATTTTGTTGAACAATAAATTTGAGGTGGATAGAAAGAAATAGAAAAGAGAGGAGAGAAAGAGTGAGACTGTTAGAGAGAGATCAAGCAGTAGAATACCATTACCCATGGATCCAGTGGTATCCTCTTGGTCCTTCTTCATTCACCCTGGGCTTCTCAGTGGTGGGAGTGTTGTGAGATTGCTTGCAGAAAGTGAATTTCTGAGCAATCCAAACTGCTTCAGCTCCGTGAGAATCATGCAGATATTTCAGCCAAGCAAAGACACACACCTGCTGTTTGTCCGTTTGGCGACGGTCACTCCTTGCAAATGTTTTCATGAGAACATCTCAACTGCCTTCCTGATCTCTGGACATGGACCTGAAAACATCAGGATGAGATAATATAAACACTGGACTTGTGAGATATAGGCTTTTAACCAATTAGAAGTTCTAGCGTGTTGGGGTGAGACCTTTTAACCAATAAGATGTACCTTTAACCCTATATAAACTGTGTGCTGTGTGGAATAAAATGTCTTCACTTTGAATCTTATAGATTTGTACTGTGAAGTTCTTTCTCTCCGTGAAAGTTTGTTTACTTTAGTGGGAGGTTCCGAGGTCATTCAAAGCTTTTCACTATTTATACATTTTAGAAAGCAAAGGAATTAATTTGCTACACAGTTCTTCTTCCATTGGTTAAATGGTTCACCTACTTCTAATACTAATTAGTCCCATGCTGTTTTTCCCTTCTACTGAGTCAGTGGGTTTCTTGGGTCTGTGGGCTGTGCAATCATGACTATGGTCTCCCTGTGCCAGAAATACCTTTTGCCCAGTCAGATATTCAGTATTTATTTGCTGACTCATAACAGCAGAACATTTGTACAATTTCAGTAATTGCTGTGCTTGGAACAAATAATTCATATCTAAGTAAGTTTTCCATAAGTGAAATTCTTTTGGATGATGGTGAATTAAGAAGGAAAAAAGAAACAACGACATAAAAGGAAATTTATATAGGTTTAAAAAAACTGAATGTAGATATTGTAAGTTTCATACTAAAAGAAGACCTTTTAACTTCATATATTGCAATAACTCATAAGAATAAATATTTTGTTTCTACTGGCTCTACTAGAGTAACTGAACATTTCTAGGTTTGGTTTTATGTACAGCTGAAAACGGAAAGGTTTTTAGAACACTTGCTTTTGAATTCCAAGAAGAATGACTGTGTGAGCTATAATCTTTTCCTGTGTAATGCAACCTCAACCAATTTACTTTCTAAAAGTAGTTTGATTTTTCCCTTACTGTAGTGCTATCAGATAGCAACATGCTCTCTGGGGACTCCATTCATGCTGAGATTGCACCAAACAGTGCTTGCACTGCTGAATCAGTCTGTAAGCAATCTTGCATCCTACAGATCTCCTTTAGTATTTTTCCTTTGATCACTGCCTAATGGGAAACATAACACGTTAAAGAATAATGAAACTTCAATCTAATTGCATCTTTGCTGGAGAGCAGCTGGGCACCCTTTAACAACCTCCAATGAAATTATTCTAAAAGCCCATGTTTAGCCACATGGTCTATGGAAAGGATACATGATAAATAAGATTTCTCTTCAGTGTAAGGATGTGTTCTCTGTCAAGAAGTTATTTAATACTTTTCCAGTCTTTGTGCACTTCTTCTCTGGTTTCTGTTATATTCACAATTTCTAATTAATAGTTATTTTATTCTATCTTATACACGGGGAACTTTGACTGTTATTTTGTACTGGTTTGTTTGTTTGTTTGTTTGTTTGTTTGCTTTTGAACTGTTCAGTACATGCATTAACACAGTTTGTCTTCAGGGCATATTCATTACATAATGACAGTAAAGATAATCCTAAAAAGTATGCATCCACCTCTAAGCCACAACCATTTTTCAATGAACTATGTTTTGATTCCTGTTATTCATTATTTTTGATATAGTTTCTACTTTGGCAAAGTATTACATTACTAAAGTAATAAATGAGAAAATATGTAGTTAAACATGTATCAAAATATTTAATTAATTCTTGTTTTATTATAAGTCATAAATGACATGTGAATTTCCAAACAAATTACATGGTTTTGAGTTCAGTAACAATATATGCACCATATCTAAAGGGAAGATAGTTGATCTTTAGTCAATATTCTGATAATTCTCAATAATTATTATATAATATTGTTGATTTAAGGTAAAGAAAAAAATTATTTACAGTTTGAAAAGCAGTTACTCGTTTTCTCTTCCCTGAAAATGCAGTATAACCATGTTCGAAGTAGACAGTTCTCAGTGCCTTTGGGTTTTTTAGTGTGTTTTGCTGTTGTTGCAATAAGTCTTTCAGAGACTGTTTGTTACATGTTACAATAACAACACTGTTATTGTTTTTATGTTTCATCACTTTTTTGCTTCTTCTTTCTGATATTGTCTGCTCCCAAACCTGAATATTTCCTTCTTACTTCTGAAAGTTCACAAAGTATATATCACAGATGGTAAAATGTCAGAAAGCATACCTACATTTATGATCTTCCTAATGGAAAATATAGGAAGACAAAACTTTTAAGGTGAATGAAAAAGCAAATTCCCTTTTTCATGTTTGATGTCTGCAGTTGTGGGAAAA
The DNA here is from genome assembly GCA_035041345.1 of Poliocrania exsul. Classification (NCBI taxonomy): domain Eukaryota; kingdom Metazoa; phylum Chordata; class Aves; order Passeriformes; family Thamnophilidae; genus Poliocrania; species Poliocrania exsul. The sequence goes on along the minus strand of JAWWLZ010000139.1, from coordinate 52,516,460 downwards.
ACATTTCTCTTCAAAGCCAACATTTCCAATGAACCTTTGAGAATCTGACTCTTTTATTCTTCCAGCAATTTTCTGAGGTTTAATTTTAGTGTGTACAAATCTCCAGAGCTAGCCTGTCTAACTATGTGTGGATGCTTGAGGACATCTCAGATCTGAAAAATCTGAGTGCAGGAGTGCAGCATTAAAAGTATTGAACTCTTATCTACTCTAAAACAGGTCAATGAAGTTTTCTTGATTTTTACAAGCAGAAGATGTAAATTGATGAAGAATATATAAAGAAAATATATAATAAAGAAAATACTTTGCATGTTCAGACTTGAAAGAAATACCATCCATACCAGTAAATTACTTCTATGTGGTTTCATCAGCTTTTGCACAGCTTCCTCAGACACTCTCTTTCAAACATTCCGAAAAAACAAATCTTCAATTTGGCTATTAGAAATTTTTATCTGACTTAAATTTGTCTGAAATATTTTAAATCTGGGACATATGTTTTTGAAAACATATTATTAATGCACAAATTTATGTATATAAATATTATGAATATATATTTATATTTTTATATATATACATACACATTCATGCTTTTTCTGTCTCTCTTGTTTAGTTAACATAACTGCTCTTTTTAAAAGTAATTCATAGAATCATATAATAGTTTTTGTTGGAAGGGACCTTAAAGATTGTCTAGTTACAACCATCTTTCTCTAGACCAGGCTTCTCAACCTCTTCAAACGTGGCCTGGAACACTTCTAGGGATGGGGCACCCAAAACTTCTTTGGGCAACCTGTTGCAGTGTCATACCACTTCTATGTAAAAAAATTCTGTATGTGATCTAAGCTTATCCTCTTTCACTTGGCCTGTCACCACAGTCCCTATTAAAAAGTTTCTCTGTATCTTCCTACAAGCTGTCCTCACACACTGAAAGGCTGCTATAAGGTCTCTACAGAGCCTTTTCTTCTACAAACTGAAGAATGCAAATTCTTTCAGCCTTTTATTTACCATTCCCTCTATCCACTCCCAGCCCACAAATGTGCATCCTCCTGAGATTTCCAGTTTTTAATACCTTCATGTTTTTCCATCTGCCATTGATAAATGTGCATCAGTTGCTGTGATTGATTGACCTTGGTCAGCTTCCAGACATCCCCCACTCTCACTCCCCCTCCTCAACAGCAAAAGGATACAAAATCTCATGGCTCAAAATAAAGACAAGAATATGGTTTACTATTTACTGTTGCAGACAAACAGAAAACTTGATGAATTTAAGGCAAATTAAGGTAGATTTTGACATTAAGACACAAACAGAAATTTAAAATAATATATCTCCCTACCCCCTTTGCCCAGTTCGAATTTCTAGCTAATTTGCCCCATATAGTATGTTTCTATCTGAGTTCCTTTCTAACTACTCTAACAACCCTCTAGTCATTTGCTGTTGATATAGTCTGATCAGTTATATGCTCTGTCTCTGAATAATTTTCATGTAGCAGTGATGTAAATGAATATGGACTGCTTGCAGGATGGTAATCAAGAAAAAAAATTGTACTGCAAGTTTTATTTATACAGGGCAATATGTAGTTTAGGAAAGAGGCCATTTATTACTTAATATCTATAATTGATGTAAACTGATAAAAATGCTATATTACCCTTCAACAACATCCTCTCATGTCCTCCTCTCCATCTTACTTCAGAGACTGTGCTGATGGGACACAGAATTTCCTGAGCTGTGACATGAGGTATTTCTCTATAGCAGGGTGTTCTTTCTAATAGCTATTCAAATATTTTATATTTCTAAAGTAAGGGATTAAAGAATTTTCTGCTGCATTAGTAAGAAATACTTGTGGCTTTTTTGGTTGTGGGTTGTGTTTTGGGGGGGAGGGGGGGGGGTTTGTTTTGTTTTTTTTTTTTCTGTGCATCTATTTTATGTATTTGGGGGAAAAGGGGAAAAAAGTCCCCACAAAATTCCCTTTTTGTAATAAATCTGTTGACAGTTAGTTTCTCAGGTTCTTTTAAAATTAAACTGTTACTGCAATTTCCCTTGTTGTAATGTAAGGGAAATGTTATAATATTATTAATGCTCTGTATAGAATTGTATATTTTATACACTGCATTCCTTCAAATCAGTTTTATTGACTTCTACCTTATAATACATTTTTCACAGAATTTTTTTTTTAAAAAATCTATTATCTAAGAAGTTCAGTCATATTATTAGGCACAGAAAAGAAACATCCCTACTCAAATAAAACACGCAACCAACAAAAAATCCACCAAAACCCATGAAGATATTTCTTTTGCAGCTTCTGCAAATAGATGAATTCATGCATTTGAAAGTAAACTTTCTTTCTCTCTGTGCCCCTCAGTGAATTATCTCAACCTCTTACTTAATTGAAATACATTCAGATGCACTAAGTTACACTTCCATCTGAATCAGTATAATTGAATGCCACAAAAGATTGCTCTCTGATGAAACCATTTCATTTTTCACTGTAATGCATTTAACATTTCAATGCAACTGTGATAGCTCATTTACTATAAGCCTGAACACTAGAACTGTTAGGGTTTTTACTTTGTTTTTTGGGTTTTTCCTACTTCTAGCAAAGCTGGATGGAAAATGTTTAGAGTCTTTTGTAAGAAATAAATGTTTTCAATTCATTGTGAAAACATGGAATAATTTCAAACAGAAAACTAAAACAAATCTAAATACACATTTTCCAGACTAATTGCTGGTTAATATGTCTTTTTTTCTGGAAATTGCATGAAGGTGTTGCTTTTCCAGTTGGGGGCAATTTCCTCATTGTTTCAATTTATCACTAAGTCTTAGTATAAAACTCGATGTTCCTCATAGAGGTGTTAACCTGCAGTGTAATCACAATTCTCAGACCTGACGAAAGACCTCATGGGGAACACAGAAGCAAACCTTTCTTCCAATTGCAATTCCTTGACTTTTTTCATTTTCTTTCATAACCATTGTGTCCATTTGTAGTAGGAGGATCAACCATTGCAAAGTTATAAACCAGAAAGACATTTTAAAATGTAACTAGCAAGAAAATGATTAGCAGGTTCTTCTGGAACACCATAATTAAATTACATTACATTTTATATTGAAGAAAATATATCTAAAAAAGCAGTATGATATTTCTCATCTGGGACCTGATATCATTGTAATGGTCATTATGTACAAAAATATCTAAACATAAGACTAGAAATTCAGGATTGAAAGTGCACAAAAAGGGAAGCTTTATATAATAGATATTTTATTCTAGAAACACTTCATTCAAAAAACAAAATATGAGAATACTCTCACCAAAAGAATTATGTAGAATCTTGTTTTCTGACAATTCAGAGAAGGATACTTATTTTATTTTATCTTTATATTCTAGGTTATTCTCCCCCCCCCCTTTTCTTTATAAATTGGGTATTAAAAATAACATTCTGAATTACTGTTTTTTATTTGACAAAGGAGATGAAATTTTTTTGGTTTTTTATGTCTTAACTTTGCTATTGGTAGTGGCTGATGCCTGATCAAAATATAATTTCCTCACAGTGAGAAGTAAAGATCTGAAAAAGACAAAATGTTACATGTATCTGTTATAGACTCAGTCACAATTTTTCATGATTTGTCAATTTAAAAATTTAAAAAGTATGTCCAGTAGAAAATAAAAAAACCCAATTTGTAGTATGAAAGGTCAGTGAAAAATAACACTTTTTAAAACACCAATAAAAGAAAGCATTAAATAATTCTCAAAGTCTAATTAAATTCACATGATAAAATTATGGAAAAAATTCTTTTCTTAACAGTGCTTATCTTGAGCTAGCATCCATCTACAAATAAAATTATAGCAACAGGATGTTGAGGAATACAATTTTTTTAGGATAAGACTCTTAATCTTTTGATTTTCTATTTTCTCAAATGAATAAATTCTCTAAAAACACACAGTAAAAACATTTTAGCACTTTTTCTTTCTTAAAAGACAACTTGTAGGAATAAAATTGATAAGCACAGTTCACTGGTTTTTTTTAGTTCAAACTTCTAACAGCTTTTTTTTTTCCCTTCAGGTTGTTGTTCCAACAGTTCTAGTATTTAGCAACAGCTAAGAAGGCATTGGAAAAGTTTAATAAATATTTCATTTTTATGTTTCCGTGTTTATCTTCATGAACATCAAAGAATTTTACAAGAAGTCTTTGTTTCATTTAAATTCTTGATGATTAACAGGTACCAGTATTGACTTTTTATGCACTTATGTGTAAAGCAAAAATATTTCATGCAGGATCAAAGGACATCACGTGCAGACCAATAGGATCAGGTGAATGCCATTTATTCAGCTCGCACACCCGCCTATCATAACCCAAAGCATCGTTCACGTGCCCTGTTCCTTATGCAGATTGGCTAATTGAATATGTTCACGTGAGAGAATAACACCTCTCATTGGTTCCACACAAAGGTCCATGAATACAGTGTTTACATTAAACTACATCAGCATACTTCTTTCCCATAGACCACAGGTGTCTTGCCTCAGGTTATCTCTCCACCAGCTTCAGAGAATGCAAACAGGTGGGATTGCTCACATTTCCATTCCCTGTAAGAAATTCTTCCCTACATATTATGTCAACTAACCAACACCAGAAACAAAATGAAGGTAGTTACTGGCCTCACAGCTGGAGATTTAACTACTTGAGAAGTTCATAAAATTGATTAAGCTTGAGAATTGTAAAGGCATTTTTGTAAGAATTAGTAATAACCTTGTTAACTTGTAGGATGAGTTGATCAGTCATGTTGTTTGTATAAAATTTTAGAGTGTAGACCATTAGCCTGAAAGTACTATGAAATTTCAGTTATGAAATACTTCCTAGAAAAATCTCCATTTATTTCAATTTGTATTTTTTTCTCTTACACACAAATATTTATTTTACTCTTTGCAGTTCCTTGTTATTCACTTCTCCACTTAATTTCATATTCATTACTGTATAATCAATCTATATTTATATTCCTAGTTTCTTTCATAAGTACTTACGCTATAAATCAGACTGATTTGTAAACCTTGGGCTTCTGATGTTGTCTTCTGTTATTTTTTCTTACCATTTAGCATATTCTGTGTTCTCCAGCTATATTTCCAGCCATAAAATTTTACATTGTTTCATGTATCTCTTTGTCTTTATTTTTTGACATCATAGTGAAATCTGATCAATTTCCCTTTCTTTAAGGTAAAACAGTAATGCTGATACTGATTGTGACAGTTAAACCAAAGCATCTTTTTATTTCTCAGATCAGGGCTGTGACCAACAATCTGTTCCTGCTGTCATTTTCAATCCTTCTGTCAAAGATTGTTTCAGAATAATTAATCTGAGATTTAACAGAGAAGCATAGATTCATGTTCTGCTACATTCTCAATGCCTGCATATTATAGACTATAGGTTTTAACTAGCAATCTCTACAATGATTGCAAATGATTTATGATTTACACATTTAAAATATTTTATCTATGCACTAATGTTAGTAAAATAACTGTATAATTGGCAAATGCCTATAGTTATAATAATGTTGAACAGCTACTGAGTACCTCTGGAATAAAGATACAATGATTGTGCCATTTTGCACAGTGTGATCAAAGTTCTGGTAGTTATTGCAGAAAAAGTTTTAGACCATTGGTCTGTTAGGAGAATATGGGCAAAAACAGTCCCAGATTTTCACATCTTAGATATAAATCACAGAAACAAAAATTAATGGGACTAGATTATTCATGTGCTACTGCTAATGATTTTTGTGTTTGTATAGAGTATTTTTCATTTGTCTTATGAGGGAAAAAAATCAAATGTTAATGTATTTTAAATACTTGCTTTAGATAATTATTATGCACCAATAAAAATATAATTAAACATATTTATTTAACCTCTTCTCTTATATCTTTTGAATGTGTTATAATTAAATACATTTTTTTCTAAATACACTACTAGGAAACAAGTTGTTGCATTTCTTTTATTAGAATCACCACCGCAGATACATCTTTGTTTTAGCTGAAAACCAATAGCACAAAAGCAGTGTTATGCTAGACTTTCCAGAGCTGTTCTCTAGAGCTTTTGACTTTACCACACAGGAGTTGTGAACGCACTTCTTTAAGAGCATGTTGCGAAAATCAAGAAGAAACACTTTCATTATTTAATACAGACATTGTTTTCAGGACTATTAGAGAATGTCATGCACAGTAATATCAATAGTGTTATGAAAGAAATAGGCTTATTTGAACAACCAAGAAAGTAGGTTCCAAAAGATGGAAGTTTTGTGTTTGATTACCATCTGCACATTTTGAAGAAGAAAAGCCCCCATATTATGAAATATGGTGTGTTTTTGTTGGTGCATAAGAAACATAAATGGAATGAAAGAGCTCTAACTTATGAGAAGGGAAATTAAACTGCCATCTGATGCAGACAAGAAAGTCATCTGTTCTTTAGACAGTATTTCAAAACATAGAGGGGTTGGTACACTAGTTAGGAGTCATTCTTGATCTGAATTTCCAGTCATGTATCTGGTGCCCTTTCCCTGATGTTCGACACATTCCCAGATCAACTGGCTCTGGAATCAATTATTTCAGAATATGAGATGGCTTAGAAGTAAAAATGTGGAAAACCTACTTTATTCTCAGTATCAGCTAAGGATAGTAAACATTAATTTCACCTGATATTTCTGAGATATTTTGTTTACCAAGAAAGAAGACAAAGATATAAGGCTAGAATTCTGTAATGTTCATGTACTATTGCAATCTTAATTTAATAATGTTAGTATAAACAAAGTACCTAGAACTTATGTAGAGAACTGCAAGTGTGCCTAGGTGGATTATGGCACTGTTTCTCTGTCCTTTCCTCATTTCTTCTATTACGAACATGTGATTTCAGCAGATGTATGCACAAAACTGGATGTCACACACAGTTTCTTTTCCTGCCTCAAATCTTCTCCCCAGACATAAAATCTTGACATAGCCAACATACACACTGGTTTATTCTTGGTTTATGTAGTTTGTTTGTGTCTATTACAATAAAATATTGTATGTGGGAAAAGAAAATATTCCAGATATTCTTTTGGCTTAAACTAAATTCCTGCTTTATCACATTGGGTAAAAAGCACTCACTTTGAAAGCTGGATATGGTTTTATTCACAGTGGTGCCTTGTCTCATAAAATTAATTGCTCAGACATGTTCTTTAGTAACTAAGCAAATCCTTGATGGATTCTAGAGACTTTACAATAGCATAGGAAATGTCACACTGCTGTGGTATATTACACTTGTAATAGTAGCATCAGTAGTAATTGAACTATAGCTGTAGTCATTATAATCAAACTGTAAAGATAATGACACCATGGAAATATATTTTCTTTCTCCCCAAGGATAGTTTCAGAGGACTGCTCTACAAAGGGCTCTACAATCATATCTGAAATGAATGGCGAACTTCCTCCTATAAAATATTGTGACTATCACAGCACTGAGCTAAATAATCTATACACAATGTACTCTTAATATACCTTACTTATACTCTTGGAATAAATTTTCTTAAGATGCCTTTAGTGTCTACAAGATGACAAAAGTTCAAGCATAACATTATCTAAGGGAAGAGTCAACAAAGGTTAAAAGACAAAGCTGAACAAAACATGATTTTAATCAGTGCCCACATAGGCTGGAAATTAAAACATTAAAAAAAAAAAACAACAAACAAACAAGCTTCCCAAAACAAAGGACATCCCATTGTAGAATATGAGTTTAATAAAGTAATTATCTGATATTTTAACTACATTTGAAGCAGAATCTGTATAGTTCTGCTTCCAAACTTTTATTTATAGAGAGCATAATCCTTTTTTTTTTCTTTTCCTTCAAAAAGTCAGGCTTGAACACACAAAGATAGGTAAGTGATTTTTTTGAAAGGCTAGTAGATGATGTTCAAAACACTCTCAGGCATGAAGATGATCAGTCTCATAATGATTAATTCTCTGCCTGGCTCTATGAATTCTCAAAGCCAGTTATGGACACTTAGGTTTATAGCTATCACAGAAATCTCACAATTTTTTGCATGCACAGTGGAACAACTTCAACAAGAATGATGAACACTTTTTTCTTCAGCTTTGTCTATTTGTGATTAAGTGGGGTTTTTGGTCTTTTTGTTGTGTGTGTTTTGGTTTTTTTTTTCAGAGACATGCACTGATATAATTTCAGACCAAAAAGAAACTCAAAGTTCATACTGTTGAGTAAATAGTTATTGATTTAGCACAGTCAATAGTTTCTATCCTTCTCATTGATGTCCTGGAAGCAAAGAGGTACATACATTGCAGGAGGCATTTAGCATTACATGACTTCATTTTTATTTAAACCAATGGATCTTAGTTGGCTTTAGATGAAATATAGATCTAAAGGTGCCCTACTCTGATAAAATTACTTGAAAAAATGACACCACTTCCAATGCGAAAGTAACTTTTCAGTCAAAACTCTTATGCTTATAGTCACTCAGGTATGCAAGCAGTTCTGCAGCATTGTTGCCAATTTTATGTGACCTAAATTCCAACCATACTGAAAACTCTGAAGTGCCCTTTATTGTCTCGGCTCACGGGCTTGCCCAAGTAATTAATGGAGGGAAGAAAATGAATGCATAAAATAAGATCATTTACCTGGGAAGATGAAAAATAAACAATGTCTTTGACTTCAATCTCCTGAAGTGCTAAAGAGGGAAATATCTAAAATGCAATAAAATAATAAGAAAGAATAAAATAAAAGTAAATAGCAAAAAGAAGATATATTATACATTAATTTAAAACAAACAACCTATATGCCTAATTTTAAAGGTCATCGTTTTCCTAACTGAAGCACACAGGTATTTTCTTTCCCTGGAGGCTGAAACTGCCTAATAAAGTGGCATGTAGCAAGCACTAAAAATATCTTATTATTAAATATATAAAGCTACCATATTTGGCATCTCTCAGCGTTCAGGCACTAGGAAAGTAGTGATAACCTAGGAATTTCCCCAGCCATCTTGGATTTTTTGTGCCATACAAAATGCAAAGTAAAATTAATGAAAAAATTTATTGGCAAGCATGCAAAAAAATTTGCTCAAACCTAACTTTCTCAACTATGTCACAAGTTATCTTGAACATAATCATTATAAATTTAGGCCTTCATTTTCAAAACCTTTTTAATATAATATAAAAAACATTGATGTTTTATGAATTATTATGGTAACATATATATTTCCCCCCTACATTTGTAAAAAATATTAAAAAACTTAAGGAGATGACAATGCTTTTTTTCTGTGTTAACATATGAAAACAATTGCCTATTAAAGAAGTCATACCTTTATCTGACAGAGTAGCTATACTTTTTTTGTAGCTAGGAGTGTTTATTTGTGCATCTCTGTCAACACTCTTATCATGTCACGCAAGTTAATGATGCACCAAATGCTTTTGAGAATGCTGTATGAGAATTGCTGTTTATAGGGAAAAAAACACCGATGATTTTTAAGGAACAGAGCCTACACACAATTGAAAACACAAAAGTTGTCTAAAAAGGAACTTATAAAATATTTTTGTGTAATTAACAATATAAAGCAAAATATTCCTTTAGCATATTTATTGTCAGATTCATGAGATTTTAAATGGATCTCTATTCTGTCTTTCCATGAAGCACTGATACAGGTTTACACCTGAAGGACAGGTTGCTAAGTGGTGCATTTTATATCCAGGGGCAGCTAAAACTGGAGTCACTGATATTAATGTCAACAGCTATTGTGGCTTATAGAGCATCAGCATATCAATTCATGGAAAACTAAACTTACTGACCTAATAATATTAAGTTGTGAAGTAAGACAATTCAATAGTTACTTACATTGGGGGATATTTCTATAAGGCTTATTCTGCCACTTGTCCATGAGATAAGGATGATCTGCATAAAATTAACTGAAAACTGTTACTTAAAAGGAAAAATAAATAAGAGAAAATCTTAAAGAATTGTCTTTCTGTACAATAAACTGCTTTTGATCCCCAGTAAAATAATGTTTCTTTTAAAATCACTGCGAATCTGACCCTTCCAGTTAAAAATCTTTCAGACAATGTCCTATAAAAGTAAGAATGTGAGTCTACGTAGTGTACATGTGGATCACACTTAAATAAATAAATAAATAAATAAATCTGATGACTCTTTGCTGATACTTATCCTTCTCATATGGTTCACTAATTGCTTGTTAATTATTGATTTTTAATCAATATATGCAGTGCTTTTATTTTTATTTGATTTTAACTACCTAAAATGAGCAGTTTTCATCTGGGATACAAATTAATAGGAAGGCTATGGCAGAAAACCCCAGTAATCACCCACTCATAGATGAAAAGAAATGGAATTGAGAGTAGAGTATAACAATAACACTAATTGATTTTCCACTGTAATGAAGAGTGAAAGCAAAGAACTGATAGAGCCTGTTCATGTTTCCCAGCATACACATTTATTTTCAGCAGAACCAAATTTCACAGCAGAAACTGGAGAAGAAGTTAAGGGAAGAATCTTAAAAGTAGAGGTGCCCAACGCATTTGAAATTATCAAGGCTTAACAAGCTTCTAAAAGAAAAATGCACATTGTTTTACATAACTGATATATAGTTGTTGTTTTACCTACTCTCAATATACTTTTTTCTGTAAGAAATCTGACCCAGTAACATGTCTTAAAATACATGCATTCTCAGGATTTCACTTTTGAATGTGTTAACTTCACACTACTATCAAGTTTAAATACTACTGTCAAACTTTGTGTATTTCCACAATAGTTTTCTGTAAGTTTCTAGATATTTACAATTATTTCATCAAATGAGTGCTGGATAACTAAGGTACTTGATGATACAAAGGCTGTACTAAGGTTTTCTGTAGCTCTTTAAAGAGTAGGTTTTGAATATTCACAACCCAGGGTTATAAGTAGTTTTTCTGAATGTTTTAGTATTCACTTAACTTTAATATTACATAACTCTAATTTTTTTAACAAGTTCTTGAGTACAGGAATCTTCCAGTGATATAATAATAGCAACATTTATCTAAGGGGATGTTGCATATGTTAGAATAGTGTCAGAATAATAATCACATATTAATCTTTCACTTTTGTCATTTATCTGAGTTTTTGTTTTCCTACTTCTGATTTGTAGGGCTTTTCTATGAAAGAGCTACTAATATCCATGAAGCTGCAAAGAAGACAACAAACTCTTTCTACTCCCTATTAAAAACTTTCCTATGCATCATTTACATGAGGTAGGATGAGGCATTTGCCTGTGTAAAAATTTGTATTTTTTATTGTAAAAGTCTTGAGAGCTCTTCTGCTGGGACCAGCTCAGCACCAGTATGCCCATGGACAGTCCGTCCTGCTGATTATTGAGGGAAGAAGCCCAAAGTGTTCAGCTGTTGTCAGGGCTAAACCCCTGCCTTTGGAGGCCACGGCTGCTCCCTGGAAAAGGCTCTGGAACCAGGCCTTGCTGGCAAGGTCCTGTCCTGCCATCCCTGTGAGCCTCCCCCATAGCTCCCAGCATGCTGTCTCCTAGGGGGCCTCCAACTCCTGCTATGCACTGAGAACTATTTGTTATATCTTTTCCCATAAGTCTTCCTTTAAGTGGTGTTCTCAAGAAATCGATGGGAGTAATGCTTCATTCCACAGTTTTCACTTACATTAATATTCATTTTTTGACACAGCACTGACCTAGTGAAATGCCCTTCAGAAGGTTAATATGAATCTCCAAAGCCTCTTTGGGTTTAAGTGCAAAACCTGGGATTATCCCAGGCTAAATCAAGGCTGTGGATTAATGAACATAATTTAAACTTTTTAATTTAATTGCAACATTCTGTCATCTGTTCTGTTTGAATTTAGGTTTACTATTTTTAAAAAATGGTTTCCAGACAGTATATTTAAACTCAAAATAATTATTACCCTCCATTATGACTATATCATTGTAAACTACCTATGTAAAGAGAGAATAAATAAAGTATGATTTAGCTTTTCTTTTTTGTCTCTGCATGTTTTTGTTTGTGTTTGAACAGCTTGTGTGATCTTTCTAGCATTGCTTTCATTCATTTAATGCACTGATGTATTTAATACAACAAAACTACCATTTCTACATTTTTTGTCATCTCAGGAAGACTTTCAATGTAAATGAAATTTCAGTTCTAACTTACTGTACTCAGTAAATTAGATACTTTCATTGCCTTTTCAATTCCCATTCTGAAATGTGTGAGGGAATGGGGTGTGGAAGTAGAACACATTGTATTCTCACTGACTTTGGAAGAGATATGCAAAAAGAAAACCAGCAAAGTGCAAAGAGGAAAAATGGATTAAAAAAAAAAAAAAGAAAAAAAGAAAAAAAAAAGAATAATATTTTTAAACTATTATCTGAAAAACAAATAAGATTATTAAAGAAAAGGGGAAGGGAAATTATAAATCAATTATAGTATTTATTTTTTCTGTGTCATTTACTCAGCAAACTCTGAACTAACAATAATAAATAATAATGCAACTAAGAATACATGTTTCTGTAAAGTATTCTCATAGGAATATCTTCCAGATAAAAAGAAACTAAGTAAATTTGAACTCTTCATACTGTGAAAAGGATAAATGAGACCACATGCAACAGAAGTGCCTAAAAGTATAAAGAGAAAAGGAGGTGAATAAAAAATATCTGTCCAGAATTAGTTAAAAAACATTTATGTTGAATTATTAGAAATTAAGTTAGAAATCAATTTTAAAATAAATAAAAGAAATATACTGAACTGGGAACTGGTTTTCTTAGATAATTATAAAATTATCTGTGAGAATATCTCATTTAGCAGCTGTTTAACACAATAGTGTAATGAAACCTTCAGGTCAGAAAATCCCTAGGCCTCTGGCTACAGCACTTTGGGATGTTATCTCTGGAAAAATATTATGTCATATATTTCATGTGTTCAATTCTGTGCTTGATTGCTTATTTTTTAAAAAAAAACTCCACTCTATTTTTCACATTTTGTAACTTAAGTATTTTGACAAGCTGTATTATCAAAATCCTACCCTACAAGCACTGCACTTCTGAATAAAATTTCTAAGATTTTGTAAGTAGGATGTCAAGTCATATATATTCTTCTGAACGTTCTCCCAGTTTTATGGTTAATTTAAAGAATATGTTCCTCCTATCTTTCTTTAAAGAAATTAAGGATAAATTTAGCTGTAAGCAAGTTCTTATATACTTCCCTTAGTAAAATAAATGCATAAATAAATAATAATGAAAGGTTATGACTGAGTTTCAGCCATACATCAGTCTGGTGTGGAGAACTTCATACTTCCTGTTAACTAACGAACTGGATGCATGGAGGAAAACAGTTTTAGTTTAATTATCTTACAAGTGTCTTCATTTTTACAGCCTCTCTGAGGAAAGTGTGAAGACAGAGAAGATTTCAAGTGTTCACTCCTGAACTGTTTGAAGAATCTCTGCCCTAGTCTGTCACCACACACTTTAGGCACAATAGGAAAATAGTAAGTAAGTGAAACACCTCAGTTTGAGTTTTTTAAACCTTTATTCTCTTTGCAGTGAACTTCTATGGTTTGTAGTGAGCTGCTCTATATCTTTCTTTATGTAGCTGAACAGCCTCAGGTCTATAGGAAAAAAAACATATTTTTTTTATCCCTTGCACCTCCACCCCCTCCCAGAAACCAGTAGCACTTAAACTGGGTTACAGAACACCATTAAATTAATGGCTAATAGTCTGAAAAACTCCAAAACTTGCATTAGTTCCATACTTAATTGGGATTTTTATCATTTTTATCATGTATTTGCTATTATCTCTGTTCTAGGAGGTCACAGGTGAATAGGATTTCAAGGTAATAAAGGATGATTAAGTATACTTTGTAATTTAAGTTTCATTTTGCTAACAGCTATTCAGTACACATTATATGTACACCACTGTCTCCATGGAAACTTCCATTACCTAGTATATTTGTCATTACTTAGTTTCCAGAATACAACATTTATTAAGTGCCCAACAGCACCACAGTAACTCAGGATCTGACAGTACTTCCATTATAAAACTCTGTTATGAGAGGATTTTTAATACCTCAATAAAATTTCAATCTTGCTGAAATTTACGGCAGTGTTTCGGCCTAAATATGAATATATATTCACTAAGCTTTTTAAAAAAATTCAATTATTAAAAATAAATTATTCCAAAATTTAAACAATATTCTATCCCTTTTCTTGGGGATTAATAATGAAATATTTCCATTTCAAATACACCAATTTTGTGAGAAATTATGAAAGTTGGATTAGAGCAGTTTCTATCAATCATATGTTTAATGAGAGTGTTAATTTAACTAGGTTTGATACAGAATCTGAGTCTGCTTTCTTTATAATTCTGTAATGAAATCCTTTTTTATTTTGTACTGAGCACTTAATATAACTTCAATGTGTCATAACTTTTATGAACTCATATTTTGCAGTGATTCTTTTTCCCCATATTTAATTGTTATTTTTTATTTGTTGAACAGTCAACATTTTTTTTTTTTTTTTTTTTTAGAATTTAGGTTTCTGGTAGACAAAATGAAGGAAGGTATACCACTTTGTCAGTAAATAAATTAAATAAAATAAATGGTATAGCAAAAATAAAAAAAAAGCAATTAAAAAACGTCATTTAAAATGTCAAATCATCCTACTTCCCTTTTACTTTTTTAACCTTGAGTTTGAAGGACACTAGGAATCAGCAATTTCAGTTTTTATAAAGGACAGCAAGAATTAATGGAATGGTTTTAGTGTGCAGCATGATTTGGGATTATGAGACCAAAAGGTGATAAAAGGACCTTTCTATTGCAAAAGGACAAAGCTGAACCAGGAAGATGGTGCATTTATATCAGCATTAAGAATGCATCCCATTAGTTCTAAAGTTTGTGAAATCACTTTCCTTTGAAACTCTCAGGGATAATTCACCTAAATTAGCATTAGCTTTAGGAGGGAGCTGTGATCTGAATGCTCCTCTCTTAGTTTATTCAAAGGGAAAAACCTAAATTTAATTTATTTAGTGACCTTTGTAGATTTCAAACTTGAATGATTTTCTCTCATTGCAGTCCTTGGTAGACTCAAGGCAGGAGCTACTACTTTTAAATGGTGATTGCCTCATTCTCAGAAATAGACATAGAGCCTAAGGGGATCTTTTATGCTTCTCTTACAGTGTAACTTGAAGCATGGGATAAAATGTTTAAAAGAATGGTGGTGCTGAAAAATTCAAGTTAGGTTATTAAGATAAATAAAATTACACAGTCTCTGTTTTTGAACACCAATACTAAATTTGGGAGGTGATAAAAATAGAAGTGTGTAAAAACACCCTATCCTCTGTTAAACAGGTTTGATTTCATAGGAGCAGGACAGAACACATTTGATAAAGAAACGTGGACACCTAATTTCACAACCCTGATCTCCTAAGTTTCCTGCTTCTGGGATCAGTCACCTTTCTCTTGGGAGATTCCGTATTTACACAGGTATGTTTGCATGTAAAAAGACATTAGTCATGAAAGATTCTGCTTATGAACAGAAGTATTAACACACTTCAGAAAACATAATGCATTACTTATGTCAAATATTCATTGGACGCTTGAAATAAGTAATCCTCCATCTCTGTTTTCTAAAACATTGGATATGATGAGTGTTCAGGGAAGCTTAATGAGTTGAACCCACTAAAAATGCAAAGTTAGCTGTCAAATTACTTTAAAATTACTCTGAGAGAGAGGGTAATGATGACATTTCCAGTTTTCAATATCTGTATTCAATTAATTTAATCTTGTTTTAAAGTAAAATGCAAAAGAATTTTTGGATTAGACTATTGCTGTCCTCATGCTGCAGATTAAAGATCCAGTTACTAAGCCTGAAGATGATCTCAATCTTGCTTGTCTCAACAAATTAACCTAGGATTCTTTTTATGACAAATACTTGAAGATGACAGCAGTGGATATAATTCTTTCAGAAAGAAACAGGACATATGTCTCTAGTCTTCCTGAAATACTCCAGTGGTAATGAGTAAATGGTAATGATTTTTCCAGACAGCCGGATTTAAAAAGGGTAGAAAAAAAGACCTAAACCACAGTTTTTCACATTGCCTTTCTAGTGAAGACTTAGGCAACTAATTATTTACATGATTACTCTTTACATGAAGAGAACTTGTAAAACTCTCTTTTTAGTGTTTGTTTGGTTTTATCTTGTTTGTTTCTAAAGTCCAAACTTTAGGACTATAATTTAATAAGGCTTTGTTAAAGGCTTTACTCAAATCTGTGAACTATGCTAAATGATAAATATTTCAGGGCTCCAGACTATGACGGAGAAATCATCTTTTAGATTGGTTTGGAACAATTAGAAAAAATCTAACCAGAGGTGAATTGAACAATAAATAAGAAGTCTGGGCCCCATAAAGAGGTGTACTAAACCAGCAAACAATTACCAAGAGTACCTTGTGAGTTTAAGTTTCTTGCATGTAGTATTTGTTTAGTAAATATATATATACACATGTGTATATGTATATGTAATATGCTGTCTAAATAGGAGAAAGAACAACATAGATTGTAAAAATATTTATTCTAAATGTATGTAATGAGGTGCAACAACTGTGGTGAGAAATCACATCCTTGTCATGTATGAAGTACAGTAACACTGGAGCAATCAAAGTTTTATTTTTTACTTATTTTTCATTTCTAAGTGGATCTAAATTCTGGTATTTTGACAAATAAAATGGTAACAATATAATGAAACAGAAAACCAAGAGATTATTGCATTACTAAGGACAAGGAATAAAAACAATCTCAGTTAACTTACTGCTAAACAGGAAACTTTGTATGTTTTATTCACTTTCAGAATAAGAAATGATTCTCAGCTCATAAATCTTGTAATTTTTCAATCACAGATGTTCTAACTAAAATTTTATTAAAAATAAAATTGTTCAGCAATCTATAAAAGCTTGTAATTATAAAAAGGTAGGCAATTAGCTTATTTTCTATTATATCATTTATTGTTCAACAAAACCAATTTTCTTTGATTTTTCCTTTTTTATTTTTTGAAATCAAAGCTTTTTTTAAGATGACATGATTTTTTTACATGTAAAATTTCTGTTGCCACTCAATTACTAAAACTATATGTTTTCTAGCTCATATTCTTCCTTTCTTATATTTGAACTCAATCTGTGAATGGTTTGGGTTTTTTCTGTCTTTCCCTACACCCCACCACTGTGATTGGTTTTATCTGCAGTATCTATAAATACATCTAACTACTTAGATATGACAATGTTCTTGTTTAAACAATGTATGATATATATGATACGCTTAATTGCAACATTCCAACAATCTTCAGACCTTTTACCCAGGTTCTCTCCAAAAGATTCAGATTGAGCTTAATCAGATTTAATTATTTTGCTTTTACTAAATGACTGTACTCAAAACTACATCAAGGTTTATTTGGGTCTGCCTAACTTTCTGCAGTGCATAACAGGAAATCTACAAAGACAACATGGAGACAGTAAATGCGATCCACCAGAAAATCCCAAAATTTGATCCTTCATTGCCCTGACAAAATGCAGACAGCTGCATGTGAAACTTCACAGTTTTGTTTCACAGATGTGAGTATTTTCTTCAGGTCTGATTCATGTGGGTTGGCACCTTCTATCCCACCATTTCCTCAAAGTTCACTTTGAGTTTCTGGTTCAGAGAAAAATAAAAAATGCAAAATGAAAATAAATCTAAATCACTGAGTTTCATTTGGTTGCATGGCAAAACTGTTTGTATTTCTGTATGTTTGTAGTGGCACTTTAAAGGCCCCAACCACAAATCCTTAAAAAATAACCCTGTAAGAATAACACAGATTCAGGAAACAAGTAATAAACATTCTGTAAGGAGAATTTTTAACCAAATATCTACAAAGAAAAGAAAAATAAAATCTAATAAATAGTTGTATACAAAATGCCAGGAGAAAGAGGAGATATCAGCCACTGATTTTAAAACAGTGACAGTTTTATTCTTTTCTCTCCAAATAACATGGGGGAAAGTACTTCAGTTTCTTAAGTAATTTTCTGTTGAACTGTAAAGCTCAGTATGGTTTAGATAGCCTCTAGAACACAGAAAAGGGACTATCTTACTTTATCTATACCTCACTAATGAACATTCTCCTTGGTCTAACAAATGTTACATTTTAATAAATATATTAAATCCATGGTTTATTGCCAAGAACATTATCTATAAAACATATAAGTAATAATGCAGTCTATATAAATCATAATTTCATTATTGAAATACTTCTGAACTGTTAAGTCTGATTTCAGATGGTTGTTATGATTATATAATTACAGATTTTCAGATAGAAGATTAAAATTACTGTTTATTTTCCTTGCAATCTTTCCCTGTCATTATTATGTTGTGCTAATCTTTCCTGCAGTTCTAGCCAGCTTCCATTGATAAATACTTGGCTTAAAGAGGTTATTATTCTTGTATCACAGATAGTTTTGTAGCCAAGTTACAAAGTTATGGTCTGGATGGGCGGAATGCTAAATGGTTAAATATGGTTTAGAGGACCTGGCTCAGAGGATAATGGTTAATGAGTCTTATTCTACCTAGAGGTCATAAAATGCTGGAGGAGTCTGTCTTTATCAATTACCTGGGAAAAGTAACTGTGTACTCATCATTTCCAGACAATACTAAATTGGCAGGGCAAAGTGTAAGGAGAAGAAGGGCTACCAGTTAATACTCCCCATAGCATGGCTGCCGTGTAGGGAAACCTAGAAAGGCTGAAGGAATGGGCTGCCAGTAACCTCATGAAATGCAGCACAGACTGACACTAAACCCTGGTGCTGGACAGGCAGCAATTACCTTGCAATGTCACAAGTAGGGGCCTGAGTATCTGGGCAGCAACTCTGTTGAGAAGGACCTAGTGGTGCTGGGCACAAGCCAGAAGTGTTCTCTGGCAGCAAAGGCTGGGAGGGTCCTGGGCTTTAAAAAACCAACCAACCAACCTAACAAACAAACAAACCAGTCAGACAGTTAAGAGGAGTGATTACCCTACTTTTCTCATAGCTCCTTGGGCTGCATTTAGGGTGTTGTGCCCAGTTTTGGGGCACCCCAGTCAAGAATGATATTGATAAACTGGGTGAATGCAGCAGAGGGTTATCAGGAGAGGCTGAGAGAGGTGAGATTGTTTAACCTGGAAAAGAGAAAGCTTTGAAGGGTGCTTACAGCAGACTGACATCATCTAATGGAGTGGCCACCAAACAGACAGAACCAGGCTCCTTCACAGTGATGGCAAGAGGATGTGAAGAATTTGCATAAATTGAAACAAAGAAATGGTCCAGCTGGATAGAAAATAAAGCATTGTCCTCAAGAGAACAAGCACGCAGTAGACTAGAGTGCTCAAAGAGGTTGTCCAATCTCCATCCTTGGGGATTGTTTGAGATCCAAACAGACCAAGTCCTGAACAATGTTGTGTTATCTCAGAGCTGGTCATGTTTTAAGCTGGAGACTGGACAAAAGGTATCCTGAGTTCCCCTTCCAACCTCTGCTCCCTTTCAACCTGAATTATTCTATGATTCTGCTATTGTTAAGGATTTTCAGATGAAATATTATTCATGCTGAAGTTAACTGCATATCTTCCTTTGATTTCACTGGGGCTAAATGCAGGAATGGTTTTATTTTATTCCAATATGTAGCATTTCTCTAAAAGCAGAAACCAACCCTCCCCACTCTCCCCTTC